>CM046446.1:88993939-89103939 GCA_025506515.1 Flaveria trinervia
TTACAAAAGACTTGTTTATATGCATTACAAAACAACAGCAACACGGAGTACGAATGGATGTCAGACTTTCCCTGTCGAGTGGCTTCACCCTCGTGCCATCCTCAGCAATAATTACCTGCCAACTGAAAATGTATAAAAGTCAGCAGCGTTGCTGAGTGAGCTCTAGTTTATAAGTAATAAAATACTTTTTATATGTTGTATACGAAAATACTCTTTTCTGTAAAATACAACTCTGTATTGTATATGCGAGCACGCATCAACTATATGAACAAATATTGTTCGTTCTCTTTACTGTAGGCCTTGTCTGTTCTATAAACTTTTATCTTTATGTTTCACTTTCTGTATGGACCAGTGAGCAATACCCCAACTATATGCGCGATGGAAAACGGGTGATGGGCCATCTATATCCCTCAAAAGGGTCAACTGTATCCCTCGAAAGGGTCAACTGTATCCCTCGAAAAGGTCAACTGTATCCCTCGAAAGGGTCAACTATATCCCCCGAAAGGGTTCTGTGTACTATGTACAAGGCCAACCAAATCACCCAGGACACGCTGCAAAGGTCCTGCCAATCTCAATTGATTGACCCTGTGTGCATAATAGGATAGCTAACCCGCAGCACAGTTGAGCTAACAACAACATGGTCGTGTACCTCCTGTAAGCTTGCAAGACTTGTTAACATTTTCATTAATGTTCCCCTTCTTCTTTATTGCTCTTTCACTTTATTATTACGATATACTTTACGTTACGATAATAACATACCACGTAAAGTCACATACTATAAGTAATAATAATAATAGCAATAACAATAATAAGGAACAATCATAATCAATCATATCATGCATAAAACAACATCATTAATAAGCCCTTAGTCAACCTCGGTCAAAACCCTAAGGCACAGACTCCCCGGAAAAATTTTGTAAAAATTTCAAAGTCTTAGGCGCATGGGAACTATTTGGGTGCATGAGCCCTTTTCGGGCGTTTCATCACTATGTAGGCGCATCAGCCAACACTTAAGCATTTTCACTTTAGGCGCATGAGCTATTCAGGCGCATGGGCACTATTTGTGCCTATGAACACTTAGACGCATGAGTAATTCAGGCGCATGGACACTTAGGCGCATGGGCCACTTGGGCGCATGGGTACTATTGGGGCGCATGGCCCTACACTTAGTCGTCCAGCTAATATTTCTAGGCGCATGGACCACTGTTCAGGCGCATGGGCTGTACTTAATCATTTCTAAGACAATCTTAGGCGCATGGGCTACTGTTGGGCGCATGGATTACACTTAGTTCTTTCTAAGGCATTTTCAGGAGCATGAGCCTTATCTAGGCGTATGTTTCCGGTATGTTTTCAACCCAATCATCAAATCCATATGTTCTAAGCTTAATGTGGCTATTATATACATGAATAACCTATAAGAATTCAAGAATCACATTCATTCATGCACAATACATACGGGCATACATACTCAAACATTTTAAAATCTTTTACATACATTTTCAGCCCCAAAGATGTTTGAAAACAAGTAAAAACCAGGGTCTAGAACTCACCTGGTGCAACTTGGGTGTTCTTCCTTTTTACCCGCTTGCTATGAGTTCAAAACACCTAGAAACAACATCCAAAGATACACACACACACGAGCACAAACACACCCATAAGCATACAAACACATAACCGGGACAAAACCTGTCATAAATATGCAAAAACCACGAATTCTTACCTTAAATTCGATTTCTTCTTCTTCAAAACCGAATTCTGCTCTTCTTCCATTGTTTCTCTCTCTAAAATGACCGAAAATTGGGTATAGAAAAGGTGATGGGCGGCCATGCCACCTTTATCACCAACTTTTCTAAAGTTTTGTCTTTTTGGACACTTTTGGTCCCCCACTTGGACCTTATTGCCTTTCTTGCTTTTATTCTTTTTATCTTGGCTTTTTAAAAATAACCGGGTGTTACAATATGTATCCTGAGTCTAAAAATTAAACATTTTTATTTTAAAAATTATGCATCATTCTGTTTATGTAATTACATGATATTTCTTAATACCTTCATGCTTTTAAAATTTATAAACTACTATTAACCTCATAAACGTACAACATTACATTTATAACATTATAGCAGATGACCTATGATATGATTTTTCCAACTAATTTTTCCAACAATCTCATGTGCGTGTATACTTATGATTTTTAAGTGCTTATCGTCAATGTCAATATTTTCATTTTACTAAAGGTGTAGAAAATGCTCCACACGTTCTTACTGATGATGTTGTTCCGCAAGTTGATGTACAAATGCCGAATCAATCTTTAAATGATGATGCTTGTAATGTTGGACTTGAAGGTGTTTTTTAAATATTACCTTCATCCACTTATATTTATTTTACAATTCATTATATGATCAAGCCTCTCTTCATACTGTTGAATTTTTAATTATTGTTCAGATCACGTGTATAATAATGTAATATTTTTAATTTACCTTAATAGTAGAACTGTTAAGTCAATTAGTAACTTAATTTTTTTTAATTTACATGGATTATACATGATTTGTTGACAAACCATATGATCATATTACTGAAGGTGTAGAGCATGCTCATGATGGAGATGCTGATGATGGTGTTCCAGCTTTTAATGATGTTGTTGTTGATGTAGAACATGACAATTACATCACTTTCGTACGGATTGCCAAGACCATCTGGTATTACTTTCTTTTTTAAATATTTATAGCATACTTTTTCTTAAATTATTTACCTTATAATTAAATGTAATGTGATTGCAGAGGCTTCCTATTAAACTTGCTTTGTATAATGATTTTGAAAATCATCCAATGATAAACATTAGAAATATACAAGGCCATTTAACTCAAATGTTGGTTAGATCAGAACCTTCAAGGAACACATGTGTTATGCTCTCATGTCATGGGGAAGGTATATGAAAGCTAATGGCATTATGTATGGGGACACCTACACATTCCAGTATATTGTAAATAAAGGTATGTTGGTTTTGATGAATGTCGCAAAGGTATGATTATTACTTGGTCCTTTAACTTTTTGCTACACTAACACGCCTTGCTTTATGTTACAATAAATGGTACTATGTAAACAAAATGGGTTACATTCAAGATAGGTAACGAACACAACTATCATGCTGTTGGGTGTTTTGGTAGTTGTTAATGTTGCTAAATTTTCTATATTACATTGTTTTCATTGTTTTGATAAATTAAACTCTAACGGGGAAGGTATATAAAAGCTAATGGCATTATGTATGGGGACACTTGCACATTCCAGTATATTGTAAATGAAGGTATGTTGGTTTTGATGAATGTCGCAAAGGTATGATTATTACTTGGTCCTTTAACTTTTTCAAGCCAACACGCCTTGCTTTATGTTACAATAAATGGTACTATGTAAACAAAATGGGTTACATTCAAGATAGGTAATGAACACAACTATCATGCTATTGCATGTTTTGGATTTTTTGGTAGTTGTTAATGTTGCTAAATTTCCTGCTATTACATTGTTTTCATTGTTTTGATAAATTAAACTCTAATTTCTTTAAATTTAATGAAACAGATGCTTTCTCTTATTATTATAACCATATTCTTTATATTTGAATTTTTTTAAAACATTATCATAATAAGTTATATATTACTTAAAACAAACGTTAGGAAATTTATAGATTTAATCAACTAGATGTTCTATTCCGTTGAAAAAAAAATACTCTTCCGCCTTTAACTTTTTGATACACTAAACACAATTTGCTTTATGTTTCATGAAATGGTAGTATGTAAAAAACATGTTACATGCACAATAGATAGCAATCACAAATATTAACCTGTTACGTCTTTTGTAATTTTTTACATTCACTTATGATGCTAAATTATCATCTATTACATTTTCATAATTTTTTTATTAAATAGACATTTAATCTCTATAAACTATTGAAATAGATAGTCATCACCATCATTCCATAACTATTTTCTTTGGGTTAATATAAATAAAATTATATTCTAAAAACTTATATTTTTGGGTTAATATAAATTTAGATTTTACCATAAACCATCACATATATTCTTTAAAGTTAATTTAAATTTAATAACAGTTAATAAAAAAATATAAGGTATCATTATACATATAAGAAAAAAATAAATTAACTTTTTATTCGTAACGCCAACATTTAATTTGTAATTATTTAATTGATTTATTGAATTCCACCTTGTAACAAGAAATTTAACAATATTTACGAAGTTACTTTAAATATCAGTCAACGCAAAACAAAATTCATGTTTATAATATCTAATGTAATTAATAATTACCATTTTGTTAAATTAAACACATACTTTTTAATATCTTTAAAATTTATATTCTATTATACTTTAAGTCTAAGGATTAAATGTATTTTAATCAATATTACATTTGACTATTAATCCAACAAAGCAGAAAATCTTTGCTAAAAATAATAAAGCTTATAAAACTGTCAAATGATAATCAAATTACTTTTCCAAATTTACTTTTGATTTGTAGCGTACAACATTAAATTTGTAATTATTTTATTGATTCATTTAATTCCACCTTGTAACAAGAAATTAAACCATAAATACGAAATTATTTTAAATACTTTAAATATTACTCAATGTAAAAAAATTATACTGTTTATAATATTAACTAATTAATACTTATCATTTTCCTTAAATATTATATTTTTATCCCTCTTTATAATATTTAATTTAATTAATAGTATCATCGCCATTATAGATTATTATTACTTTTGCATTATCAGTTAACTATATTGACAAACTACTTAAAATACAATTTATTAAATTCTTAATTATATATTTTACCATTTAATCGCAAAACTCCATTTAATCCTTTATATAATTATAAAATTTGAATTTTTCTAAGGTTGTAAACTGTCTTTAGGTACATCGATATTTAAAATTACAAAATATTTCACACTTATGTACAAGGGTTATGATCCACATACCATAAATCCATATACTCACAAATATATAAATTAGTTAATACACACAACTTTATAAAATTACATTTGTGGTAAGTTTGATGATTGACCTTTTGTATAAATTACTCGGTACAAATTAGAATTAGCTTGTACATAAATTGAAATTTTGGTATATTTTATTTATGGTAACCCGTGTAATGTTCTATATGTAATTACAATTTTGACAAATTTAATGTTTCTAAGTTTGTAATTTATTAATAGAATGGTAGTATACTTTACAATGATATGATATCCTTGATACCATAAATATGTAATTATCAAATGATATAAATAAATCAATATATAATTCTTTACATCAATTGAATTCTTCAAACATTCTGCAATATCACATAAGGTATCTGTAAGGCCTCGTTCCCGGGACGCTTACAGCTGGGTTCTCATCGCACAGAAATCATATAATTACATTTGTATTTAATAAATCGCAGCGAAAAACTAAAACAAACTTTCATTTCCATTTAAATGCTTTTGCAAACTAATACAACATTCATTACAAAAATAGTTTGTTCGCATTACAATGCAAAAACATTAATCAAAAGAATGTCATCCCAAAAGAGCTGAGTAGTCGCCCGTGCCATCCTCAGCAATCGTTACCTGCCAACTAGAAACACATCAAAGTCAGCGTTGCTGAGTGAGTTCTAGTTTTATAAATAAAACATACTTTACTTTCATACGAAACCGTTCGTTACTTTTACATGATCACACATCGTACGTACACATAGATAATCTCATTATTATCTTCTTCATTCGTTCATTCATTCTTTCATTACCTTACTTGCGCATCGGACATCATCCATACCAATACCATGTGCTACACCCCGGTTAGTCGTAGCTACCGGGCCGAAGTCAACAAATGAACAGCTAAACGTATGCCACGGTACTAGGAGTAACCATCAGTCTTAGCTACTGGGCCGAAGTCAACAAATGAACAGCTAAACGTATGCCACAGTACTAGGGGTGAGCGGTAGAGGTTCTACATTCGGGGTCAATCACCAAGAAGGACCCGTTATCCGATGTGTGCAAGACGTTTCATTCGTTCATTAATACATGCATTCATTCATCATGTTCCTCTTTCTTTATCTTTCACTTTACGTTACATAATACTTCGTTCATTCATCATAACAGGTAAAGACATAGGAAAGATGTTATACATCACACCAAGGAACATTAACATGCATCAACATCACATCAAACAAGGCAACATCATACATACATAACATACAACATCATCACCCTCATCATGCCCAACATGCTTTCTAAGACCTTGATCGTCATCTTAAAAACTCTTATGGGAACCTTTACATCAAAGCTTACATCTGCACTTTCTCCCGAAAGTCAGAAGTCAATCTACACCTTCCTCGGGTGCAACAGCCCTATTCGGGCGTATGGACACCCTTCAGTCGCATGGCCTCCATGCGACTGAACATCATGCGATTGAACTAATACGGATGAACACCTATGCGAATGAACATCTAGTCGTGCGAATGGACAATGCGAATGAACACTGCGAATGAACATCGGTCGTGCGAATGGTCCTTCAGTCGCATGACCCCCATGCGACTGGCCCTCAATCGTGCGAATGAACCCCAATCGCACCCTAATCGGTCGTATGGCCTCCATTCGGCCTCCAGTCGGTCGCCTAGCCCTAACTGATGCAGAATGCAGTTCACCCGACTGCAACCGAGGGTTTTCGGCCTCCAAACTCATCTAAACCCATTTTGAGCCTAAATCGATCATCCTAAACCTTAGGGATGCATACCATAACATCATTCAAACACAACCAAGCAAGAAATCAAGCCACAACGGGTCCTACGCATACATACACGCATACATACGGGTTTTCACCCAAAAACGCGAAAAAGGGGTTTTCAGATGTGTTCCAGCCCCAAAATCATTCAAAAACATGTAAAAGAGGGGTCCTAGAACTCACCTAAACGAGCACAACGACAAGAGCTTCGATTCGGCTTGCTTCACGACGATTTTGGTGACCCGAACCGACCCGAACCGGCACTTTTCCTCTTTTTCTCTTCTTTCTCTATTCTTCTCTTTATGAAACTGAAATGTGGGTGTGGGGAGAGTGGGCTGCCCTCTCCCTACATATATCACCACATTTTCCCAACTTTTCTTCGTTGGCGAGTTTGGTCCCTCGACTTTTGGACTTTATTTTCTTTTCTTTCGCCACCGGCTTCAAAATAGTAAATATTCGGGTGTTACAAGTCCACCCCCTTAAATAGGTTTCGTCCCCGAAACCTGTTATTCGTCGAACAAACGTGGATAATGCTGTCTCATTTCTTCTTCAGTCTCCCACGTTGACTCGGATCCCTTCCTGTGCTTCCACTGTACACGCACAAGAGGAACCACTTTATTCCTTAGCCTTTTCTCCTTTCGGTCGATGATTGCCACTGGTTGCTCCACATAATTGAGCCTTTCATCTATTTCAATGTCCTCTAGTGGAACAATCATGTCTTCATCAGCTATACACTTTCTCAGATGAGATACATGGAATGTCGGGTGAATCCCACTTAACTCATCTGGCAACTCCAATCTATAGGCCACCTCCCCTACCCGAGCAATGATTTGGAAAGGGCCTATATATCTTGGGCTCAACTTGCCCCGCTTTCTGAATCTGATAATACCCTTCCAAGGTGAGACCTTCAACATAACCCGGTCACCCACCTGGAACTCAATTGGCCTACGTCGCTTATCGGCATACGACTTCTGTCTATCTTTGGCTGCCTTCATAAAGGCTTTAATCTTTTCAAGCTTTTCTGTCGTAGCCTCGATTACCTTGACGCTCCCCAATTCCTTCTGACCGATATCACCCCAACAAACGGGTGTTCTGCATCTCCTACCGTATAGCATCTCATATGGTGGCATACCAATGCTGGCATGATAGCTGTTGTTGTATGAGAATTCGGCTAACGGTAAGTGGTCATCCCAACTTCCCCCAAAATCGATCACACATGCCCGGAGCATGTCTTCCAGTGTCTGAATGGTCCTTTCTGACTTACCATCAGTCGGGGATGATAAGCCGTGCTAATATGTAACCTCGTCCCTATAGCGTCGTGGAATTTCTTCCAAATTTAGATGTAAACCGAGTGTCACGATCAGACACAATAGACACCGGCACACCATGACGAGCTATAATTTCCTTGATGAACAGATCAGCCAACCTCTCAGATGAATACGTCTCACGGATCGGTAGAAAATGAGCGCTCTTCGTCAGGATCAACTATCACCCATATGGCATCATACCCTTTCGGAGTACGTGGCAGCTTCATAATGAAGTCCATGGTGATGTGCTCCCACTTCCATTCCGGTATATCCAAAGGTTGTATCTTCCCATACGGCTTTTGATGCTCTGCCTTCACTGTAAGCAAGTAAGGCACTTACTCACATACTCCACCACGTCGCGCTTCACACCCGGCCACCAATAATCTTTCTTCAGGTCATGGTACATTTTCGTGGCATCAGGATGAATGGAGTATCGAGTCTTGTGAGCTTCATCCATTATCTTCACCCGTAGATCCCCAAAACGAGGAATCCACACACGACCGAATCGAGTTCTAACACCGAGTGTGTTTTCACCCAATTCCCCAACCAGACCTCTCATTCTTTCCGAGTTAAGGTGATCTTCTTTCAATGCCTCATCTTGAAACTCCTTAACTTGCTTCATCACATCGGAGGTCATGATTATTGATAAGCTTTCACCCGAATCGGTTCAGGCCTTTCCTTTCGGCTAAGGGCGTCAGCCACACATTGCTTGCCGGGATGGTAGTGGATCTCGCAATCATAATCTTTTATAAGTTCCAACCATCTCCTCTGCCTCATGTTCAGATCCTTTGCTCGAAGAAGTACTTCAAGCTCTTATGATCGGTGAATATGGTGCACTTCGTCCCGTAGAGATAGTGCCTCCAAATCTTTAGTGCAAAGACCACGACTGCTAGCTCCAAGTCATGAGTGGGATAATTAACCTCATGGACTTTCAATTTTTGGGATGCATAGGCTATAACCTTTCCTCTCTGCATTAACACACACCCAAACCTGAGTAGGAAGCATCAGAATAAACCACCAGATCTTCGCTTCCATCGGGTAATGACAGAACAGGAGCTTGAGTCAGTCTTGCCTTCAGCTCTTCGAACGCCTTCTCTTGAGCTTGACCCCATACGAAATTCACATCCTTTCGAGTCAACTTAGTTAGTGGAGAAGCAATCTTAGAGAAGTCTTGGATGAATCTTCTATAGTAACCCGCCAAGCCCAAGAAACTACGGATCTCGGATGGCGTCTTTGGTGACTTCCATTGCATAACCGCCTCCACCTTCGCCGGGTCACCATTATCCCGTCAGGATTCACCACATGACCCAAAAACTGAACTTCGCGCAACCAGAACGCGCACTTGGAGAATTTAGCATACAGTTTCTCCCTTCTCAACGTCTTTAGAACCTCTCGAATGTGACCGACATGCTCAATCTCGCTCTGCGAATAAATCAGGATATCATCAATAAACACAATCACTGATTTATCCAGCATAGGCCGACACACACGATTCATCAGATCCATAAAAGCAGCTGGCGCGTTGGTCAAACCAAAGGACATGACAAGAAACTCGTAATGGCCATAGCGCGTACGGAAAGTTGTTTTAGGGATATCTTGCTCCTTCACCTTCAGCTGATGATAACCGATCGAAGATCTATCCTCGAGAACCAACTGGCACCCTGAAGCTGATCGAACAAATCATCTATCCTCTCGGTAAGGGGTAGCGGTTCTTCACTGTCAACTTGTTCAGTTCGCGGTAGTCATGAATCCTCCTCTACATCCTTCTTCTTTACAAATAGGACCCGAGCACCCCAAGGAGAGATACTCGGTCTAATGAACCCCTTATCAAGCAGCTCTCGCAACTGCTCCATCACTCTTTCATCTCGGTTGGAGCCAACCGATATGGTGCCTTGGCAACAGGTTGGGCACCGGCATCAGATCAATCTAAAATTCAATCTCTCTGTCAGGTGGCATTCCTGATAAGTCTTCTGGGAACACGTCTGGAAAGTCACACACAACCGGTACATCGCTAGTTGTGGTGTTGGTGTGTCCACCTTTTACATAGGCCAAGTAAGCACTACATCCACGCCTCATACACTTTCTCGCCACCGCCATTGAGATCACCTTCGGGATTGTAGTAACCCGATCACCATAAACCGTTACCAAAATTTCGTCAGGCGCTGTCAACCGAACCATTTTCTTGCGACACACAATGTTCGCCTCGAAGTCTGCCAACCAATCCATCCCAAGAACCAAATCGAAACCACCCAAGGTCATCACAAACGGTCTAACAGGAAACTTATGACCCTCTAGTTCCACATCACAATTCTCTATCACCTCAGAAATCCTGGTAGACTACCTATAGCAGTTTCTACATCAAAGGCGTGTCAACACGTCTACTACTAACAGGCAGCTTAGCACAGAAAGCAGCAGAAATAAACTCCTACTAGCACCAGAATCAAATAACACAGAAGCTAAAGTCTGATTCACTAGAAACGTACCGGACACAACGTCAGGGTCCGTCCTAGCCTCCTCCTGTGTCATGGTGAACGCCCTGGCGCTCGCCCTCGGTCCATCACTTCCCGTCTTCTTCACCCCTGAACCCTCAGTCCTCGACTTCTTACAATCTCTGCTCTCATGACCAGTTCCCCACAGTTAAAACATTTGCCCGACATGCAATCCTTCGCCATATGCCCTGTCTTCCCACACTTGAAGCACAAGTTTGACCCAAACCTACATTCCCCGCTGTGCTCCCTTCCACACTTGCCACACCTTTTCGACCCCACGCTTGATGTGACCACACGGCGTTCATCCTCCTGTGCCTTTTTATTACCCATCGGGGCATCACCCCGACCAACCCATTTCCCGTTCCAGTTCCGATCGCCACCACCCTTCTTACTCGCTTCAGTCACCACCACCTCCCGCTCGTCATACAGCCTCCCTGCCAAATCAACCGCCGACCTAAACGTGCTTGGCCAGGCGGCGATCATATGCCGGCGAACATCCACCGGTAAACCCTGAATGTACCTCTTGATTTTCCGAGACAGAGGCGTCACTGATCAGGCACAAGCCGTGCCATTTCATTAAACTTGGTGGTATACTGCGGTGTGTCATGGTTCCAGCCTCCAACTGCAAAAACTCCTTTCCAACTTATCCATTTCCCGATGAGGACAAAATTCCTCAATCACCAACCTTCTCAGCTCAGGCCATTTCATTTTCCCAATGGCCCTACTACCCTCAGCTTGGACAATGTTGTCCCACCAGCACAGAGCTGAATCCACAAAAGAGTGGGTAGCAAACTTCACTTTTGGTCCTCTCGGCACTCGCTGATATCGAGAACAGCTTCCATTCCCTCACCCACCGGTGAGCAGCTGTAGCGGTGTCGTTTCCATCAAAAGTAGGGGGCTTGCATCATAAATGCCCCGTAGTTACATCCTCGCACTGCCTCTGGCACAGGCTCTTCTTCTTCCTCTTCATCATCAGACAAAACCGTTTCCGGCCCTGGTTGTTCCCGTTCTCCAGAGGATCTGTTCTTTCTTTTCTTTCCCTTCTCGTACAGCCTTAATAACTTCAGTCACCACAGACGGTAAGATTGTCTGCATGACCTGATGGACTTCTTCTACAACAGCCTCCTTTACTGAGGCTCTCAGATTGGCGCTTTCGTCGCCACCTCCGGATGGGGGGTCTCTGGTTCTTCATGAACCACCCTCTCAACTCTGGTCTCCCTCTCTTGGGTCGCGGTTCAGCACCGTGACCTCCACCCCTAGAAGCTTTCGAAGATCTACCTCCGGCCCTCACACGCACACTGAAAGATTCAAACACCAACACGGTCATTCAAGGAAACAACTCAGTTTATGTCAAGTATAGTAAGTCCCTAATTACAGTGGCCAGTTGTGATTAGCCACTTACTTTACTCTTCATACCCCAAGTATTACCTGTCCTGACTACATCAGTATTTAAATCTACAAACAACACATAACACATACCATGCGCACATAAAACGGTTAACTTTACGAAAATACCTGATGGCACGCAGCTACTCAGATTGGCATCCCATTCCCTTTCCGTCCCATTCTCAGTTTAAGATTAGGTTTATTTTGAAAATTTACCCATTTCACCTAAACTTTGGCTCTGATACCAACTTGTAAGGCACCGTTCCCGGGACGCTTACAGCTGGGTTCTCATCGCACATAAATCATATAATTACATTGTATTTAATAAATCGCAGCGGAAAACTAAAACAAACTTTCATTTCCATTTAAATGCTTTTGCAAACTAATACAACATTCATTACAAAAATAGTTTGTTCGCATTACAATGCAAAAACATTAATCAAAAGAATGCCATCCAAAAGAGCTGAGTAGTCGCCGTGCCATCCTCAGCAATTGTACCTGCCAACTGGAAACACATCAAAATCAGCGTTGTTGAGTGAGTTCTAGTTTTATAAATAAAACATACTTTACTTTCATATGAAACCGTTCGTTACTTTTACATGATCACACATCATACGTACACATAGATAATATCATTATTATCTTCTTCATTCGTTCATTCGTTCTTTCATTACCTTACTTGCGCATCGGACATCATCATACCAATACCATGTGCTACACCCCGGTTAGTCGTAGCTACCGGGCCGAAGTCAACAAATGAACAGCTAAACGTATGCCACGGTAGTAGGAGTAACCATCAGTCTTAGCTACTGGGCCGAAGTCAACAAATGAACAGCTAAACGTATGCCACAGTACTAGGGGTGAGCGGTAGAGGTTCTACATTCGGGGTCAATCACCAAGAAGGACCGTTATCCGATGTGTGCAAGACGTTTCATTCGTTCATTAATACATGCATTCATTCATCATGTTCCTATTCTTTATCTTTCACTTTACGTTACATAATACTTCATTCATTCATCATAACAGGTAAAGCCATAGGAAAGATGTTATACATCACACCAAGGAACATTAACATGCATCAACATCACATCAAACAGGGCAACATCATACATACATAACATAAAACATCATCACCCTCATCATGCCCAACATGCTTTCGAAGACCTCGATCGTCATCTTAAAAACTCTTATGGGAACCTTTACATCAAAGCTTACATCTGCACTTTCTCCCGAAAGTCAGAAGTCAATCTACACCTTCCTCGGGTGCAACAGCCCTATTCGGGCGTATGGACACCCTTCAGTCGCATGGCCTCCATGCGACTGAACATCATGCGATTGAACTAATACGGATGAACACCTATGCGAATGAACATCTAGTCGTGCGAATGGACAATACGGATGAAACCTATGCGACTGGACCTTCAGTCGTGCGAATGGTCTTCAGTCGCATGACCCCCATGCGACTGGCCCTCCAATCGTGTGAATGAACCCCAATCGCACCCTAATCGGCCGTATGGCCTCCATTCGGCCTCCAGTCGGTCGCCTAGCCCTAACTGATGCAGAATGCAGTTCAACCCGACTGCAGCCGAGGGTTTTCGGCCTCCAAACTCATCTAAACCCATTTTGAGCCTAAATCAACCATCCTAACCTTAGGGATGCATACCATAACATCATTCAAACACAACCACGCAAGAAATCAAGCACAAACAGGTCCTACGCATACATACGGGTTTTCACCCAAAAAACACGAAAAAGGGGTTTTCAGATGTGTTCCAGCCCCAAATCATTCAAAAACATGTAAAAGAGGGGTCCTAGAACTCACCTAAACGAGCACAATGACAAGAGCTTCGATTCGGCTTGCTTCACGACGATTTTGGCAACCCGAACCGACCCGAACCGACACTTTTCCTCTTTTTCTCTTCTTCTCTATTCTTCTCTTTATGAAACTGAAATGTGGGTGTGGGGAGAGGGGGCTGCCCTCTCCCTACATATATCACCACATTTTCCCAACTTTTCTTCGTTGGGGTGTTTGGTCCCTTGACTTTTGGACTTTATTTTCTTTTCTTTCGCCACGGCTTCAAAATAGTAAATATTCGGGTGTTACAGTATCAACTTTTTTTCTATTGATTACATAATGTATCCATCTTTCATCATTTTTAACTTCATAATTGCGTTACTTTTTTTCAAAATAATGCAGTACAATGACATCCAGGAAAATCACAATGTTCAATAACCTAAATGTCTTATCGCAAGACTATGCCATCAAACTTCAAATCATTAGGGTTTGGACTAGAAAACTCTTCACGGATCCGACAAAGGTGTTTTCTTATGAAATGATAATAATGGATGAAAATGTAATGCGACACTCTCAATCTTTGTACTTTTATTTTTCCGTACTTAAAACTATACAAACAATACATCATTGTTTTAATTAATATCTTATCATTTTATTTTATGTTTAGTGTTCAAGACCAGAAGCTTCTGTTCAAAGAAAATATTGTATCGCCTATGAGAATTTGCTAACTGAGAACATGTGTCTACTTGTAATCAGACCCTCTTTGGCAGCAAATAATACAAAAATAAAGTTTTTAATACACCGCATAAAATTACTTTCACTGAAAAAATTGTTGTTATGAAATGTTCTGATGCTGTGGGTTTTGAATACGGTTTTAGCTTCAACCTTTTGCTAATCTTACTCCAAAGCAAACGCTTGAGAAAACAACAGTTGGTTAGTTTTTTTTCCCTTATTCTAACTTTATATTTGTTGATTTTACTATTTATATACTAATAATAATTTGCTCATATTAATCAATTTTCTAAAATTTTGTTTTATTTTGTTAGATATAATTGGTGTAGTTGTGAAGTTTTTCCCTATTAAAATAAGAGAAAAGAATGATGGGAAAACATAAAAAATGATCACCCTCGACTTAAAAGATCTACAGTATACTAATTCTTCCATTAATATAGTTTAATATGTTACTATATACGATTAAATGTGCATTTACTGTATTCTATGTCAACAAGAATAAAGATATGAGTGTGACCCTTTGGGATGAGTACGCCGATCAATTTGCAACTTTCCTTTCAGAAAATGAAAGTGATAGAAATTGGTACTTATAGTGCAGTTTGGTAAATTTCGGACTTTTAGAGGTATGTAAGATGTGTTTACATTTATCAACATTCTATACCACTATTAATATTATTCTATTATAACTACAATATTACTATAATGTTAAAATAAACCAACTCTTTCATTTTTAGGGCTTAATCAAGTATCAAATGCTTTAATGTAACCCAGGTCTTCATTAATGCCCAGATTCATGAAATTTTAGACTTTAAACAAAGGTTTGTAAACAATTGTATATACTTCGTCTTTTAAATATTACAATATTTTGTTGTTATGCTTTTCTAATGTTTATAACATATATATTAACAAGTATACATAATAATGTTGATTTTTGTATTACTGCCTTTGGTTTATAGGTTATCTAACAATCAATGTCACAATCTTCATCAACTCATTCAAGATTCTCTTCTTCCTTAATGACGTCTTTTAAGGAAGAATTTCTATCAGCCACTGATTTGTGCAATATTAGTGACATTCATGATATCAAGACGGTATGCTATAATCATTTCATATAAACAGTTTTTATGCTTACATATTATTAATTAATCTACCCCAAATATTATATGTTTCAACATTTCAGGAAAAGTCGGTTATTATACTTGGCACCGTTAAAGGATGTTGTGACTATTGTAAGGTCCCGTTCCCGGAGACCTCACAGTTGATCATTCACAGCATTAAATACATTAACATTATAATTTACAAACTTAAGCAGTGGAATTATTTTAACAAAAGCCATTAATATCATTTCATTAAAAACACTGTTGTTGAGCAATAAAATATTGTTTAACTGAATACAAAGAATTGTTAATTTGCATTACAAAACAACAACAATAACGAGTATGAATGGATGTCAGTCTTTTCCTGCCGAGTAGCTTCACCCTCATGCAATCCTCAGCAATGTTTACATGCTAACTGAAAATATATAAAAGTCTGCGTTGCCGAGTGAGTTCGAGTTTTAAAAGTAATAAAATACTTTCTGTAAGGTATATATATGAAAATACTCTTTTTGTGAAATTTAATCTCTTTATACATGAGCATGCATTAACTATACAAGTGTTGATCAGTAATCTACGACTCGAACCCCAAGTGTTGCAAGGAGATGGATTGATCAACTGTGCACAACCAGAGTTCAGTGACGACCTATGACAATGAATTATGATGAAGGCTTCGACCAGGAAAGCGGATTGCTTGGTTTGGAATCGAGTAAAGCTAATACTAAAGTGTAGAGGGTCATTCCCACTTGTTGCTCAGGTAGGAGAAGTGACACATCGACTGGAGCTACCCAATGAGTTAAGTGGAATTCTTCTGATGTTCCATGCATCTCGTCTAAAAAAGAGCTCAACCGATGAGGATATGATCATGCTACTAGAGAACACTAAGATGGACAAAGTATCCAACCACGAGAAGCCCACTGGTGGCTATTATTAATAAGAAGAAGAGAATAGGCTAAGAAGGATGATGGTTTCACTTGTGCGGGTGCAGTGAAGCCTAAAGGGAAGCGTCGAGGTAATCGAGGCTACGACTGAGAAGCTTGAGAGGATCAAAGCCTTCATGAAGGTAGCCAAAGATAGACAGAAGTCGTATGCGATAAATGACGTAGACCAATTGAGTTCCAGGTGGGTGACGGGTTATGTTGAAGGTCTCACCTTGGAAGGGTATCATCCGATTCAGAAAACGAGGTAAGCTAAGCCGAGATACATAGGACCTTTCCGAATCAATGCTCGAGTAGGGGAGGTGGCTATAGATTAGAGTTGCCAGATGAGTTAAGTGGAATTCACCGACATTCCATGTATCTCATTTGAGAAAGTGCTTAGCGGATGAAGACATGATTGTTCCATTGGAGGACATTGAAGTTGATGAAAGGCTCAATTATGTGGAGCAACCAGTGGAAATCATCGATCGTAAAGAAAAGAGGCTGCGAAATAAAGTGGTACCTCTCGTGCATGTACAGTGGAAGCACAGGAACGGATCCGAATCTACGTGGGAAACTGAGGAGGAGATAAGGCAGCATTATCCTCGTCTGTTTGAGGAATAACAGGTTTCGAGGACGAAACCTATATAAGGGGGGGTGGACTTGTAACACCCGGTTATTTTTAAAAGACAATATATAAAGAATAAAAGCAAGAAAGGAAATAAAGTCCAAGTGAAGGGACTAAAAGTGTCCAAAAAGGACAAAAATTTTAAAAAGTTGGTGTAAAGGTGGGCATGGCCGCCCACCCTCACTTCACATCAACATCTTCATCGTTTTTAGAGAGAGAGAGCAGGGCAAACTCTCGGCTTGTAGAAGAAGAAGAAGTGAACGAATTTAAGGTAAGAATTCGTGGTTTTTATGTGTTTAAGATGGGTTTTATCCCGGTTGTATGCATATGTGCTTATGTGTTGTGTTTGTGCTCGTGTGTATGTGTGTGGTGTTGTTTTAGGTGTTTGAACTCATTACAAGGGGTTAGAAAGGAAGAAACACCCAAGTTGCATCAGGTGAGTTCTAGACCCTGGTTTTTACTTGTTTTCAAACATCTTTGGGGCTGAAAAATGTATTTAAATGATTTTCCAATGTTTGAGTATGTATGCCCGTATGTATTGTGCATGATTGGATGTGATTCTTGAATGCTCATAGGTTGTTTATGTTTAGAATAGCCACATTAAGCTTAGAACAGATGGATTTGATGATTGGGTTGAAAACGTACCGGGAAACACGTTGAACAGAAGGTCCATGCGCCTAGATAAGGCTCATGCGCCTGAAAATGCCTTAGAAAGAATTAAGTGTAATCCATGCGCCTAACAGTAGCCCATGCGCATAAGATTATCTTATAAATGTATAAGTACAGCCCATGCGCCTGAACAGTGGTCCATGCGTCTAGAAATGTTAGCCGGACGACTAAATGTAGGGCCATGCGCCCCAATAGTGCCCATGCGCCCAAGTGGCTCATGCGCCTAAGTGTCTATGCGTCCGAATTACCCATGCGTCTAAGTGTTCATACACACAAATAGTGCCCATGCGCCTGAATAGTTCATGCGCCTAGTGAAAAATGCTTAAGTGTTGGCTGATGCGCCTACATAGTGATAAAACGCCCGAACAGGGCTCATGCGCCCAAATAGTTCCCATGCGCCGAAGCACTTAGAAATTTCTACAGAATTTTCTGGGAGTCTGTGCTTTAGGGTTTTGACCAAGGTTGACTAAGGGCTTATTAATGATGATGTTTCATACATGATATGATTACTTATGATTGTTCCTTATTATTGTTATTGCTATTATTATTACTACTTATAGTATGTGACTTTACGTGGTATGTTATTATCGTAACGTAAAGTATATCGTAATAATAAAGTGAAAGAGCAATAAAGAAAAGAAGAGGAACATTAATGAAAATGTTAACAAGTCTTGCAAGCTTACAGGAGGTACACAACCATGTTGTCGTTAGCTCAACTGTACTGCGGGTTTGCTACCCTATTATGCACACAGGGTCAATCAATTGAGATTGGCAGGACCTTTGTAGCGTGCCCTGGGTGATTGGGTTGGCCTTGTACACAGTACACAGAACCTTTCGAGGGATACAGTTGACCCTTTCGGGGGATATAGTTGACCCTTTCGAGGGATACAGTTGACCCTTTCGGGGGATATAGTTGACCCTTTCGAGGGATACAGTTGACCCTTTCGGGGGATATAGATAGCCCATCACCCGTTTTCCATCACGCATATAGTTGGGGTATTGCTCATTGGTCCATACAAAAAGTTAAACATAAAGATAAAAGTTTACAGAACAGACAAGGCATACAGTAAAGAGAACGAACAATATTTGTTCATATAGTTAATGCGTGTTCGCATATACAGTATAGAGTTGTATTTTACATAAAAAGTATTTTCTTATACAACATAAAGAAAGTATTTTATTATTATAAACTAGAGCTCACTCATCAACGCTGACTTTTATATATTTTCAGTTGGCAGGTAATTATTGTTGAGGATTGGCACGAGGGCGAAGCTACTCGGTAGGAAAAGTCTGACATCTATTTGTACTCTGTGTTGCTGATGTTTTGTAATGCATATAAACAATTCTTTTGTAAACAGTTAATGATAATGTATTGCTTAACAACAGTGTTTTAATGAAAAGAATGGTTTTTGATAAATCATTTTCGCTGCTTAAGTTCGTATAATTATTATGTTTAATGTTTTAACTGCTGTGATTGACCAACTGTGAGGTCTCCGGGAATGGGGCCTTACAAGTTGGTATCAGAGCCAAAGTTTAAGAGAATTAGGTTAAATAAACTTTTAAAACCTAAACTTAAACTGAAAATGGGACAAATGGAGGGATGTCAGCCCGAGTAGCTACGTGCCATCAGGTATGTCTTTTCCTAATGTTAGCTGGTATTATGTGCGCATGCTATTTGATTATGTGCTCTTAGTAGATTTAGATATTGATTAAGTTAGGATAGGAGATACTTGGGGTATGAAGAGTAAAGTAAGTGGCTAATCACAACTGGCCACTGTAATTAGGGACTTACTATACTTGACATTAACTGAGTGTTACCTTGAATGACCGTGTTAGTGTTTGAATCTTATAGTGTGCTTATAGAGGATGGATGGCGGTAGATCTTCAAAAGCCACTCGTGGTGGAGGTCAAGGTGTTGCTCTGCGACCCAAGAGAGGGAGACTCATAGTCGAGAAAGTGGTTCATGAAGAACTAGAGACCCCTCATCCGGAGGGTGGCGACGAGAGCACCAATCTGAGAGCCTCAGTAAGGGAGGCTGTAGTGGAAGAGGTTCACCAGGTCATGCAGACGATTCTACCGTCTGTGATGACCGAAGTGATCAAGGCAGTTAGGGATGGGGAAAGGAAGGAAAGGAACAGGTCATCGGGAGGACGAGAGCAACCAGAGCCAGAAACGGTTCTCTCTGATGATGAGGAAAGAAGAGGAGCCTACCCAGAGGCGACTAGAGGCTGTAATTATGGAGCGTTTATGAGATGCAAGCCCCCTACTTTCGACGGAAACGGCACAGCTGCAGCTGCTCACCGGTGGGTGAGGGAAATGGAGGTTGTCCTCGATATCAGTGAATGCCGTGAAGATCAGAAGGTGAAATTCGCTACCCACTCCTTTGGACTCGGCTTTGTGCTGGTGGGACAACATTGTCCAAGCCGAGGGTAGCAGGGCCATTAGGAGGACGAGATGGCCTGAACTAAAGAAGTTAGTGATTGAGGAATTCTGTCCTCATAGAGAGATGGATAAGGTAGAAAGAGACTTCCTGCATCTGGAGGCTGGAATGATGAACACCAGCAGTACACCACCAGTACACCACCAAATTCAATGAAATGGCGCGGCTGGTGCCCGATCAAGTGACACCACTATCACGAAAGATTAAAAGATACATCCAGGGGCTGCCGGTTGATATCCGTAGGCATATGATTGCCGCCCGGCCGAGCACTTTCAGGTCAGCGTTGACTTGGCTGGCAGATTATACGATGAGCGCGAGGTGGTGGTGGCTGAGGTGGATAAGAAGGATGGTGGTAGTCGAAACTGGAATGGGAAACGATTTAGATGTGGTAGAACTGCTCCAAACAAGAAGGTGGCAAAGGTCGGTGAACGACGTGTGGTCACATCTGGATCAGGGCTGAGGAGGTGTGACAAATGTGGAAGGGAGCATACTGGTGAGTGCAGGATGGGGATGAACGTATGCTTCAGGTGTGGTCAGCCTGGCCACATCGCTAGAGACTGTAAGAAGCCGAGGGCAGAGAGCTTTGGGGCAAAGAAGAAGAAGCCGGAGGAAGGAGGGCAGAGGGAAGGTGCTAGAGCTTACACCATGACCGGGGAGGAAGCCAGAGCTATCCCGATGTTGTGTCAGGTATGTTTCTAGTAAACCAAACTTGTGCCTCTATATTGTTTGATGCCGGTGCTAGTAGGAGTTTTATTTCCACTACTTTCTGTGCTAAGTTACATGTTAGTAGTAGCAACGTCAGTACACCATTCAATGTAGAAACTGCTATTGGTAAGTCCACTAGAATTACTCATGTGATAGAGGACTGTGCCATAGAACTAGGTCATAGGTTTGCTACTAGGTTACACTTGATACCCTTAGGTGGATTTGATGTAGTACTAGGGATGGACTGGTTAGCAACCTATGAAGCAAACATTGTGTGTCGCAAGAAGATGATTCGATTAGTTGCGTCTGATGGGAGTTTGGTTACGATTTATGGAGATCGCGTCACGACGATCCCGAAAGTGATTTCGATGGCGGTGGCGGGAAAGTGCATGAGGCATGGATGTAGTGCCTACTTGGCCTACGTAAAGGATGTGGACGCGCCAACACCGCAACTATCTGATGTACCAGTTGTGTGTGACTTTCCGGACGTATTCCCAGAAGACTTACCCGGCGTGCCACCGGATCGCGAGATTGAGTTCCAAATTGACCTGATACCCGGTGCTCAACCCGTTGCCAAAGCACCGTATCAATTAGCTCCCACAGAAATAAAAGAACTAATGGAGCAGTTGCAAGAGCTGCTCGATAAGGGGTTCATTAGACCGAGTATCTCTCCCTGGGGTGCTCCGGTCCTGTTTGTGAAGAAGAAAGACGGTAGTATGAGGATGTGTATTGACTACCGAGAGCTGAACAAGTTAACGGTGAAGAACCGATACCCCCTACCAAGAATAGATGATCTGTTTGATCAGCTCCAAGGTCAGTTGGTTTTCAAGGATAGATCTTCGATCTGGTTACCATCAGCTGAAGGTGAATGAGCAGGATATCCCTAAACAGCTTTTTGCACGCGCTACGGTCACTATGAATTTCTTGTTATGTCATTTGGCCTGACCAATGCGCCAGCTACATTTATGGATTTGATGAATCAGTGTGTCGGACAATGTTAGATCAATCATGATTGTGTTTATTGATGAATACTGATTTATTCAAAGAGTAAGGAGGAGCATGCCGATCACATTCAGGAGGTGTTAGAGACCTTAAGAAGGGAGAAGTTGTATGCCAAATTCTCCAAGTGCGTGTTCTGGTTACGCGAAGTTCAATTCTTAGGTCACGTGATAAATCCTGAGGGGATTATGGTAGACCCTGCTAAGGTGGAGGCTGTGATGCAATGGAAGTCTCCAAGGACGCCATCCGAGATTCGTAGTTTCTTGCGGTTGGCAGGGTATTATCGAAGGTTCATTCAGGACTTTTCCAAGATCGCTTCTCCACTGACCAAGTTGACCTGAAAGGATGTAAAGTTTATATGGGGACAAGCCCAAGAACAGGCGTTCAAGGAGTTAAAGGTAAGGTTGACTCAAGCTCCTATCTTGTCATTACCTGAAGGAGGCGAGGATTTGGTGGTATATTCAGATGCTTCTTACTTGGGGTTGGGGTGTGTATTAATGCAGAGAGGGAAGGCTATAGCTATGCATCCGGATAGTTGAAAGTTCATGAGGTCAACTACCCTACTCATGATTTGGAGCTAGCAGCCGTGTTCTTTGCACTAAAGGTTTGGAGGAATTATTTGTACGGGATGAAGTGCACCATTTTCACTAACCATAAGAGCTTGAAGTACTTCTTCGAGCAGAAGGATCTGAACATGAGGCAGAGGCAATGGTTGGAGCTTATAAAGGATTAAGATTGTGAGATCCATTACCATCCGGGTAAAGCCAACGTGGTGACCGATGCTCTTAGCTGAAGGAGAGGCCCGAGCCGATTCAGATGAAAGCATACCAACTGATCATGACCTTTGATGTAATGAAGCAAGTCAAGGAGTTTCAGGATGAGGCATTAAAAGAATCATCTAAACTCTGAAAGAATGAGAGGTCTGGTTGGGGAATTGAG
Organism: Flaveria trinervia; assembly: GCA_025506515.1. Classification (NCBI taxonomy): domain Eukaryota; kingdom Viridiplantae; phylum Streptophyta; class Magnoliopsida; order Asterales; family Asteraceae; genus Flaveria; species Flaveria trinervia. The sequence continues at coordinate 89,016,798 of CM046446.1, forward strand.
TGAAAACAACTTGGTGTTAAAACTCGATTTAGACGGGTGTGGATTCCTCGTTTTGGGGATCTACGTGCGAGGATTATGGATGAAGCTCACAAGACTCAACTCCATTCATCATGGTGCCACAAAGATGTATCAAGATATGAAGAAAGATTATTGGTGGCCGAGTATGAAGCGTGATGTGGTGGAGTATGTGAGTAAGTGCCTTACTTGCCTACAGGTGAAGGCGGAACATCAGAAGCCGTATGGGAAGATCCAACCTTTGGATATACCTGAATAGAAGTGGGAGCACATCACCATGGATTTCATTACAAAGCTACCACATACTCCGAAGGGGTACGATGCCATATGGGTGATTGTTGACCGCTTGACGAAGAGTGCTCACTTCCTACCAATCCGTGAGACATATTCATCCGAGAGGTTGGCTGACCTATTCATCAAGGGATTGTAACTCGTCATGGTGTACCGGTGTCCCAACTGATGGTCAGTCAGAAAGGACCATTCAGACGTTGGAGGACATGCTTCGGGCATGTGTAATCGATTTTGGTGGAAGTTGGGACGACCACTTACAGTTAGCCGAATTCTCATACAACAATAGCTATCATGCCAGCATTTGTATGCCACCATATGAGATGTTATACGGTAGGAGATGCAGAACACCCATTTGTTGGGGTGACATTGGTCAGAAAGAGTTGGGAAGCGTCAAGGTAATCGAGGCTACGACTGAGAAGCTTGAGAGGATCAAAGCCTTCACGAAGGCAGCCAAAGATAGACAGAAGTCGTATGCCGATAAACGACGTAGACCAATTGAGTTCCAGGTGGGTGAGCGGTTATGTTGAAGGTCTCACCTTGGAAAAGTATCATCCGATTCAGAAAACGAGGTAAGCTAAGCCCGAGATACATAGGACCTTTCCGAATCATTGCTCGAGTAGGGGAGGTGGCCTATAGATTGGAGTTGCCAGATGAGTTAAGTGGAATTCACCCAACATTCCATGTATCTCATTTGAGAAAGTGCTTAGCGGATGAAGACATGATTGTTCCATTGGAGGACATTGAAGTTGATGAAAGGCTCAACTATGTGGAGCAACCAGTGGCAATCATCGATCGTAAAGAAAAGAGGCTGCGAAATAAAGTGGTTCCTCTCGTGCGTGTGCAGTGGAAGCATAGGAAAGGATCCGAGTCTACGTGGGAAATGAGGAGGAGATGTGGCAGCATTATCCTCGTCTGTTTGAGGAATAACAGGTTTCGGGGACGAAACCTATATAAGGGGGGGTGGACTTGTAACACCCGGTTATTTTTAAAAGACAATATATAAAGAATAAAAGCAAGGTGGGCATGGCCGCCCACCCTCACTTCACATCAACATCTTCATCGTTTTTAGAGAGAGAGAGAGCAGGGGAAACTCTCGGCTTGTAGAAGGAGAAGAAGTGAACGAATTCAAGGTAAGAATTCGTGATTTTTATGTGTTTAAGATGGGTTTTATCCCGGTTGTATGCATATGTGCTTATGTGTTGTGTTTGTGCTCGTGTGTATGTGTGTGGTGTTGTTTTAGGTGTTTGAACTCATTGCAAGGGGTTAGAAAGAAAGAAACACCCAAGTTGCATCAGGTGAGTTCTAGACCCTGGTTTTTACTTGTTTTCAAACATCTTTGGGGCTGAAAATGTATTTAAATGATTTTCCAATGTTTGAGTATGTATGCTCGTATGTATTGTGCATGATTGGATGTGATTCTTGAATGCTCATAGGTTATTCATGTTTAGAACAGCCACATTAAGCTTAGAACAAATGGATTTGGTGATGGGTTGAAAACATACTGGAAACATGTTGAACAGAAGGTCCATGCGCCTAGATAAGGCTCATGCGCCTGAAAATGCCTTAGAAAGAATTAAGTGTAATCCATGCCTCTAAACAGTAGCCCATGCGCCTAAGATTATCTTAGAAATGTATAAGTACAGCCCATGCGCCTGAACAGTGGTCCATGCGCCTAGAAATGTTAGCCGGACGACTAGGTGTAGGGCCATGCGCCCTAATAGTGCCCATGCGCCCAAGTGGCTCATGCGCTTAAGTGTCCATGCGTCCGAATTACCCATGCGTCTAAGTGTTCATACGCACAAATAGTGCCCATGCGCCTGAATAGTTCATGCGCCTAGTGAAAAATGCTTAAGTGTTGGCTGATGCGCCTACATAGTGATGAAACGCCCGAACAGGGCTCATACGCCCAAATAGTTCCCATGCGCCTAAGCACTTAGAAATTTTTACAGAATTTTCTGGGAGTCTGTGCTTTAGGGTTTTGACCGAGGTTGACTAAGGGCTTATTAATGATGATGTTTCATGCATGATATGATTACTTATGATTGTTCCATATTATTGTTATTGCTATTATTATTACTACTTATAGTATGTGACTTTACGTGGTATGTTATTATCGTAACGTAAAGTATATCGTAATAATAATGTGAAAGAGCAATAAAGAAAAGAAGAGGAACATTAATGAAAATGTTAACAAGTCTTGCAAGCTTACAAGAGGTACACGACCATGTTGGCGTTAGCTCAACTGTGCTGCGGGTTAGCTATCCAATTATGCACACAGGGTCAATCAATTGAGATTGGCAGGACCTTTGTAGTGTGCCCTGGGTGATTGGGTTGGCCTTGTACACAGTACACAAAACCCTTTCGAGGGATACAGTTGACCCTTTCGGGGGATATAGTTGACCCTTTCGAGGGATACAGTTTACTCTTTCGAGGGATATAGATGGCCCATCACCGTTTTCCATCACGCATATAGTTGGGGTATTGCTCATTGGTCCATACAGAAAGTGAAACATAAAGATAAAAGTTTACAAAACAAACAAGTCATACAGTAAAGAAAACGAACAATATTTGTTCATATAGTTGATACGTGCTCGCATATACAGTACAGAGTTGTATTTTACAGAAAAAAGTTTTTTTATACAACATATATAAAGTATTTTATTACTTATAAACTAGAGCTCACTCAGCAACGCTGATTTTTATACATTTTCAGTTGGCAGGTAATTATTGCTGAGGATGGCACGAGGGTGAAGCTACTCGGCAGGAAAAGTCTGACATCCATTCGTACTCTGTGTTGATGTTGTTTTGTAATGCATATAAACAATTCTTTTGTAAACAGTTAATTAATGATGATGTATTGCTTAACAACAGTGTTTTAAATGAAAAGAATGGTTTTTGATAAATCATTTTCGCTGCTTAAGTTCGTATAATTATTATGTTTAATGTTTTAACTGTTGTGATTGACTAACTGTGAGGTCTCCGGGAACGGGACCTTACATATAACTTTTCAATAAATTTGATTTATTTATATGTAATATTTTTCAAATACTTCAAAAATACTCTTGAACATAAACAGATGTTCAAATATTGATTGAAACAACTAATATATACATATGTTTGGTTAGAAAAACTCAATGATTCTTTAGTGATTGTAAAACATTTTAATACATTACAAACATTTATTTTATTGTTCTAAACGCTTTTGACAAAATGATAACTTTTTTCAATGCAATTATAATCTATACTCTTAACACTAATTCAATTGTTTTCTATATATAGCATTTATTTAATAATATATACCGCTAATTATACAAAACTCTATCATATACATGACTACTCATATATATGAATTTGTATCATTCATACACGAAGATACTAAACATGTTCAAAAGATCAAGCGAACATATTTCGGCATCTCCAACAACTTGTAATGATGAACACCGTTGTCATAGTAAGTTACTAAAATTTATATCTATTGTTGTTATTTATATATGCATAAAACATAATTAATATGCCTTCTCATTTTATCTTTTGTTCATTTTATGTCTTCTGCCAAAAACACCATTGTCTGATATTTCTAATGGTATTTGAAATGTTATATACAAAACACATAATTCTTTACTTTTATTAGCGTAACTCTATTCATTTTATCGAATATTTGATAATTTTAATTACTATAACTCATATAATATCAATAATATAAAAAGTAATCATCTAATAGCAATGAACACATCCAACAACTTTATGTGTTAAAAATATTATTTTATATTCATATTATTTCCTAAAATGTATTAGGGAAATTAAATATGAAAGATACTTTATACCTTTTTAAAAAAAATAAAGTAATGTCATTTATATAGAAAAACTTCAAATAAATTGAAAACTTTTAAAAGGTTTATCAAAGTTATTTTTCCAAACTTCATATGTTAACAATTTTTAATATCTCAAACTATTGTGTCGCACACATTACTATATAAAAATACAAATCAAATTATAAACAATAATTTTTTATTGCATATTACTTTACGTGTTTTATTAATATCAATATGAACTCATAAATAATTTTATAATAAACAATAGGTCGCCAAAATTCAAGCCAAAATAACCCTGATGAAAGAAGAAAAATTAGAAAAATATATTTAGACAACAAGCGATCCAAAATGTTACTACAACGAATATACAAAACATGTCAGGAAGTTCAAGCATACGTGTTTTGTCGTCTACATCCTCTTGTAACAACGACCACCTTTATCTTAGTAAGTTAAAATACCCCATCAATATTTTCATTTTTAATATTCTTTTCTACTAAAAACATAATTAATATGCCTTCTCATTTTTAATTTTGTTTCTTATAGGTCAGTCGGAAAAAACTCCATTTTCTTATGTTTCAAATGGTATTTTTAATGTTACATACAAAACATTCATCTTATTGGATGTTAGAAAATTTTATTACATCATGTTAGATAATATAAATAATTTAAGCAATATAATTATAACATCACGCATTAAAAATCAACACATACAACTACCTAACATGTTACAAATAGTATTTGATATTCATATTCATTTCTTAATACATATATATAACTTTTAAGTAAAATTAGTTTTAGAAAAAACATAACTTATAGGAACTATTTATTAACCAATTACTTTGATTTTCATGATACTTTACATTTTTATATCACAATGGATTTATATATATTTTATTTTTTTATTTTCCAATACAGTTGTGGTCAAAATTCTAGTAAGCATAATTATATTGAAAGGAGAAGACTTAGAAAATTATATTTAGACAACAAGAAATCAAAAAGAATTACTACATCAAATGACGTTTCAAATATTCTCCATCTTCTACGGCATTCGCATCAACTGCATCCAACCTTCCTAATTCAGTACAACCATCAAACACAAATTTCCAACTCACAACAATCACATGTAGGCAACCGCTGGGTGATATAACACCAGGTATGTTATTTATTAATTCAACCCGTCTAATAACCAATTTAATTATTCTAACAATTCCATATTATTTGCAGGGTCTTCTATCAATAAGAATACCAATTCTAGTACATCATCATGTACTAACATATATTCTATATCATCGTTTGTCTTGCCATCCACATTACTTCAACAGTCACACAGATATCTTCTCTAAGGAGGTTGTCATTAGGGAAACGTAACTTATTAAGTAAATCAAGGATATTATCTCCTATACCAATGTCTGATTTGACATCTGTAACACCTGGTTATTTTTTTAAAAGAAGGGTAATAAATGAGGAATAAAAGAAGGAAATGCAATTAGACCCAAGATGAGGGGTTAAAAGTGTCAAAAGGACAAAATCTTTCAAAAGTTGGTGTAAAGGTGGGCATGGCCGCCCACCCACCCTTCACACCACTTTCCATTCGGTTAGAGAGAGAGAGAGCAGAAACTCTCGGTTGAAGAAGAAGAAGAAGAAGGTCGAATTAAGGTATGAATTCGTGATTTTTAAGTGTTTGTGTTGGGTTTTGGTCTCGGGTTTATGCTCATATGTTTGTGTGTGTTCGGGTGTGTGTGTTTGGTGGGGTTTTTAGGTGTTTGAACTCATTTGCAAAAGGGTTAGAAGGAAGATACACCCAATTTGCACCAGGTGAGTTTCTAGACCCGATTTCTACTTGTTTTAAACTCTTTGGGGCTGAAAATGTATTAAAATGATTTTTTACAATGTTTGTGCATGTATACCCGTATGTATTATGCATGTTGGATAATGATTCTTAGATGATTATAGCTTGTTCATGTTTAGAATAGCCTTGGTAAGCTTAGAACAGATGGGTTGATGATTGGGTTCGAAAACATCCTAGAAACATGTTGTACAGAAGGTTCATGCGCTTGGGAATGCCTTAGGAGAATTTAAGTGTAACCCATGCACCTGAATAGTGGTCCATGCGCCTAGAATATTAGTCGAATGACTAAGTGTAGGGCCATGCGCCCCAATAGTGCCCATGCGCCCAAGTGGCCCATGCGCCTAAGTGTCCATGCGACTGAATAGTCCATACGCCTAAGTTCATACGCCTGAATAATACCCATGCGCCTAGAATTGGGCTGGAATTGACTAAGTGTCTAGACGTCCAGGATTCCCATGCGCCTAGGCACTCATGCGCTTCATAGTGCCCATGCGCCTAAAAGTTGCCCATGCGCCTAAGTGTTCCCCATGCGCCTAAGTGTTCCCTATGCGCCTGCATAGTGCCCATGCGCCTAAGCACTTGGAATATTTTCTGATTTTTGGGAAAAAGTGTAATGTAGGCTTTGACTTGGGAGGTTCCTAGGGGCTAGTAAGTGACTTTTGAAGTCATAAATGTTGTGATGAGTGAGGTATGATGGATGTATGAATGGTGATTATGTACGATTGTATGATATGTTCCTTATGATGATATTATCTTTTTATGGCTTTACGTGTCATGTTAACGAATGAATGAAGTATTATGTAACGTAAAGTGAAAGATAATAAAAGAGGAACACGAAGTAAGAATGCATGCATTATTGAATGACGAATGAACGAAGGAAAGGCTTGCAAGCACATATATGAGGTGAGCAACCCAGTTGTTGTGACAGACTCGAACAACGTGCTATCGTGAAGTTGCCATGAGGTGAGCAACCCTATGGTTGCAACAGACTCAGGTAGCATGTTGTCGTTGAAACTGGCAATTAGGGTGAGCAACCCTATGGTTGCAACAGACTCGGATAGCGTGCTATCGTGAATTTTTCATGAGGTGAGCGACCCTATGGTTGCAACAGACTCGGATAGCATGCTATCGTTGAAACTGACAATTGGGATGAGCAACCCTATGGTTGCAATAGACTCGGAAGCGTGCAAATAGTTGTGATTGTTAATGAGGTGAGTGACCCTGTTTTCGCAACAGACTCGAAAGGACGAACGTATAAAATGAACGAGGTTAACGAATGTAATGGAAGATAATAATGATATTATTTGTATGTGCGTATCATGTATGATCACGAACGAATGAAAAGTATAGTTGATTTTGAAAGAAAATAAAGAACGATTTTATTATGGAATGTATGTTTTATTATAAAACTAGAACTCACTCAGCGACGTTGACTTTTATACATTTTCAGTTGGCAGGTAAACGTTGTTGAGTATGGCACGAGGCGGCTACTCAGCTCTTTTGGATGGCATTCTTTTGTTAATGTTTTTGCATTGTAATGCAAATGAATGATGTTTTGAATTGAACGCTTGTATTAACTTGCAAAAGCATTTGTAATGATATGAAAAGTTATTTTTTATGTTTCCACTGCAATATTTTCATAAGGCAAATGTAACTATATGTTTTATGTGCGATGAGGATCCAACTGTAAGCGTCCCGGGAACGGGGCCTTACAAGTTGGTATCAGATCTAAAGTTTAAGTGAAATGGGTAAACTTTTAAAATAAACCTTAACTTAAACTGAGAATGGGACGGAATGGGAATGGGATGCCAATCTGAGTAGCTGCGTGACATCAGGTATTTTCGTAATGTTAACCGGTTTTACGTGCGCATGGTATGTGGTTATCTGTTGTATGTAGATTTAAATACTGATGTAGTAAGGACAGGTAACGCTTGGGGTATGAAGAGTAAAGTAAGTGGCTAATCACAACAGGCCACTGTAATTAGGAACTTACTATACTTAACATAAACTGAGTTGTTCCCTTGAATGACCGTGTTGGTGTTTGAATCTTTCAGTGTGCGTATGATGGCCGGTGGTAGATCTTCGAAAGCCTCTCGTGGTGGAGGTCACGGTGTTGCTCCGCGACCCAAGAGAGGGAGACCCAGAGTTGAGAAGGTGGTTCATGAAGAACCAGAGACCCCTCATCCGGAGGGTGGCGACGAGAGCGCCAATCTGAGGGCCTCAGTAAAGGAGGCTGTGGTGGAGGAAGTTAATCAGGTCATGCAGACGATTCTACCGTCTGTGGTGACCGAAGTGATCAAGGCAGTAAGGGAAGGGAAGGAAGGAGAGAAACAGGTCCTCAGGAGGACGGGAGCAACCAGAGCCGGAAACGGTTCTTTGATGATGAGGAGGAGGAAGAAGAGGAGCCTGCGTCGGAGGAGGCCAAGGCTGTAACTACGGGGCGTTTATGATATGCAAGCCCCCTACTTTCGATGGAAACGGCACTACTGTAGCTGCTCACCGGTGGGTGAGGGAAATGGAGGTTGTTCTTGACATCAGTGAGTGCTGTGAAGACCAAAAGGTGAAGTTCGCTACCCACTCTTTCGTGGACTCGGATTTGTGCTGGTGGGACAACATTGTCCAAGCCGAGGGTAGCAGGGCCATTAGGAGAATGAGATGGCCTGAACTGAAGAAGTTAGTGATTGAGGAATTCTGTCCTCATAGAGAGATGGATAAGGTAGAAAGAGAGTTCCTGCAGCTGGAGGCGGGAACGATGACACACCAGCAGTACACCACAAAATTTAATGAAATGGCGTGGTTGGTGCTAGATCAAGTGACACTACTGTCACGAAAGATTAAGAGATACATCCAGGGGTTACCGGCGGATATCCGTAGGCATATGATCGCCGCCCGGCAGAGCACTTTTAGGTCGGCGGTTGATTTGGGTTGTAGATTATATGATGAGCGCGAGGTGATGGTGGCTGAGGTGAACAAGAAAGGTGGTTGTGACCGGAACCAGAATGGGAAACGGTTTGGGCGTGGTGGAACCGCTCCAAACAATAAGTGGCGAAGGTGGGTGACCGACATGTGATCACATCTGGTGCATGGTTGAAGAAGTATGGTAAATGTGGGAAGGAGCATTCGGGAGAATGCTAATGGGGATCAAACAGCTGCTTCAAGTGTGGGAAGCCTGGCCATATGGCTAGAGATTGTGGGGTTGGCAGGTGTTACAACTGTGGGGAGAGTGGTCATCTGAGCAGAGATTGTAAGAGGCCAAGGGCGGATAGTTCGGGAGCGAAGAAGGCTGGAGGAGAAGGGCAGAAGGCAAGCACCCGAGCTTTCACAATGACTCAGGAGGAGGCTAGGACATACCCCGGCGTGGTGTCAGGTATGTTTCTAGTAAACCAAACTCTTGCATCTGTGTTGTTTGATTCTGGTGCTAGTAGGAGTTTCATTTCTGGTGCCTTTTATGCTAAGTTTCCCATTAAGAGTAGATGTATTGATGAGCCCTTCGAGGTAGAAACTGCCATAGGTAAGTCTACAAGAATTTCTGAGGTGATAGAAGGTTGTGACATAGAAATAGACGGTCATAAGTTTCATGTTAGACCATTCGCGATGACCTTAGGCGGTTTCGATGTAGTCCTAGGAATGGATTAGTTGGCGGACTACGAAGCGAATATTGTGTGTCGCAAGAAGATGATCCAATTGACAGTGCCTGACGGGAATAAGGTGACGGTTTATGGTGATCGAGTCACGACGATCCCGAAAGTGATTTCGATGGCGGTGGCGGGAAAGTGCATGAGGCGTGGATGTAGTGCCTACTTGGCCTACGTAAAGGATGTGGACGCACCAACACCACAACTATCTGATGTACCAGTTGTGTGTGACTTTCCGAATGTGTTTCCAGAAGATTTACCAGGTGTGCCAACGGACTGTGAGGTTGAGTTTCGGATTGACTTGATACCAGGTGCCCAACCGGTAGCTAAGGCACCGTATCGATTGGCTCCGACTGAGATGAAATGGTTAATGGAGCAGTTGCAAGAGCTGCTGGATAAGGTTTATTAGACCGAGTATCTCTCCTTGGGGTGCTCTGATCTTATTTGTGAAGAAGAAAGACGGTAGCATGAGGATGTGTATAGACTATCGTGAGTTGAATAAGCTGACAGTGAAGAATCCGCACCCCTTACCAATAATTGATGATCTGTTTGATCAGCTCCAGGGTGCCAGTTGGTTTTCAAGGATAGACCTTTGATCTAGCTACCATCAGTTGAAAGTAAAGGAGCAGGATATTCCTAAGACAGCTTTTCGCACACGATATGGTCACTACGAGTTTCTTGTCATGTCTTTCGGTTTGACCAATGCGCGAGCTGCTTTTATGGATTTGATGAATCGTGTGTGTCAGTCGATGCTGGGTAAATCAGTGATTGTGTTTATTGATGATATCCTGATTTATTCGAAGAGCGAGAATGAGCATGTCGGTCATATTCGGGAGGTTTTGGAGACGTTGAGAAAGGATAAGTTGTACGCCAAGTTCTCCAAGTGCGCATTTTGGTTGCGTGAAGTTCAATTCTTGGGTCATGTGGTGAGTCCTGATGGAATCATGGTGGACCCGGAAAAGGTGGAGGCGGTTGTGCAATGGAAGACACCAAAGACGCCATCCGAGATTCGTAGCTTCTTGGGTTTGGCGGGCTACTATAGAAGATTCATTCAAAACTTTTCCAAGATCACTTCTCCACTGACTAAGTTGACCCGAAAAGATGTAAGGTTTATATGGGGTCAGGCTCAAGAGAAGGTGTTTGAAGAATTAAAGGCGAAATTGACTCAAGCTCCTGTTCCGTCATTACCCGATGGAAGCGAAGATCTGGTGGTCTATTTTGATATTTCCTACTCAGGGTTGGGTGTGTGCTAATGAAGAGAGGGAAGGTTATAGCTTATGCATCCCAACAGTTAAAGGTTCATGAGGTCAATTATCCTACTCATGACTTGGAGCTAGCAGCCATGGTCTTTGCACTGAAGATTTGGAGGCACTATCTGTACAGGACGAAGTGCACCATATTCACTGACCACAAGAGCTTGAGGTACTTCTTCGAGTAGAAGGATCTGAACATGAGGCAGAGATGATGGTTGGAGCTTATAAAAGATTATGATTGTGAGATCCATTACCATCCGGGCAAAGCCAACGTGGTGGTTGATGCCCTTAGCTGAAAGGAGAGGCTTGAGCCGATTCGAGTGAAAGCATACCAACTGATCATGATCTCTGATGTAATGAAGCAAGTCAAGGAGTTTCAAGATGAGGCATTGAAAGAAGATCATCTAACTCTGAAAGAATGAGAGGTCAGGTTGGGGAATTGGGTGAAAACATACTCGGTGTTAAAACCCGATTTGGACGTGTGTGGATCCCTCGTTTTGGGGATCTACGCATGAAGATCATGGATGAATCTCACAAGACGCGATATTCCATTCATCCTGGTGCCACGAAAATGTATCAGGATATGAAGAAAGATTATTGGTGGCCGGGTATGAAGCGCGACGTGGTGGGGTATGTGAGTAAGTGCCTTACTTGTTTGCAAGTGAAGGCCGAGCATCAAAAGCCGTATGGAAAGATTTCCAACCTTTGGATATATCGAAATGCAAGTGGGAGCACATCACCATGGATTTTATTACGAAGTTGTCACGTCCTCTGAAAGGGTATGATGCCATATGGGTGATTGTCGACCGTCTGACGAAGAGTGCTCACTTCTTATCGATCCGCGAGACATATTCATCCGAGAGGTTGGCGGATCTATTCATTAAATAGATTGTGACTCGTCATGGTGTGCCGGTGTCACATCCAAATTCTGGAAGAAATTCCACGACGCCATGGGGACGAGGTTACATATTAGCACGGCTTATCATCCCCAAACTGATGGTCAGTTAGAAAGGACCATTCTGACACTGGAAGACATGATTCGGGCATGTGTGATTGATTTTAGGGGAAGTTGGGATGACCACTTACCGTTAGCTGAATTCTCGTACAACAATAGCTATCATGCCAGTATTGGCATGCCACCATACGAGATGCTATACGGTAGAAGATGTAGAACGCTCGTATGTTGGGGAGACATTGGGTAGAAAGAATTGGGAGGTGTCGAGGTGATCGAGGCTACGACTTAGAAGCTAGAAAATATTAAAGCCTTTATGAAGGCAGCCAAAGATAGACAGAATTCGTATGCCGATAAACGACGTAGACCGATAGTTCCAGGTGGGTGACCGGGTTATGTTGAAGGTTTCACCATGGAAGGGTATCATCCGATTCCGGAAACGAGGTAAGCTAAGCCTGAGATACGTAGGACCTTTCCGAATCATTGCTCGAGTAGGAGAGGTGGCCTATAGATTGGAGCTACCAGGTGAGTTAAGTGGAATTCACCCGACATTCCATGTATTTCATCTGAGAAAGTGCTTAGCTGATGAAGACATGATTGTTCAACTGGGGGATATTGAAGTAGACGAAAAGCTCAATTATGTGGAGCAACCAGTGGCAATCATCGATAAAAAAAGAAGAGGCTGAGAAATAAGGCGGTTCCTCTTGTGCGTGTACAGTGAAAGCACAGGAAGGGATTCGAATCTACATGGGAGACCGAGGAAGAGATGAGGCAGCATCATCCTCATATGTTCGAGGAATAACAGGTTTCGGGGACGAAACCCAAATAAGGGGGTGGACTTGTAACACCCGGTTGTTTTTTTAAAAGAAGGGTAAGAAATGAGGAATAAAAGAAGGAAATGAAATTAAACCCGAGATGAGGGGTTAAAAGTGTCAAAAGGACAAAATATTTCAAAAGTTGGTGTAAAGTGGGCATGGCTGCCCACCCACCCTTCACACCACTTTCCATTCAGTTAGAGAGAGAGAGAGCAGAAACTCTCGGTTAAAGAAGAAAAAGAAGAAGAAGGTCGAATTTAAGGTATGAATTTGTGGTTTTTAAGCGTTTGTGTTGGGTTTTGGTCTCGGGTTTATGCTCATATGTTTGTGTGTGTTCGGGTGTGTGTGTTTGGTGGGGTTTTTAGGTGTTTGAACTCATTTGCAAAAGGTTTAGAAGGAAGATACACCCAAGTTGCACCAGGTGAGTTTCTAGACCCTGATTTCTACTTGTTTTAAACTCTTTAGGGCTGAAAATGTATTAAAATGATTTTTTACAATGTTTGTGCATGTATGCCCGTATGTATTATGCATGTTGGATGATGATTCTTAGATGCTTATAGGTTGTTCATGTTTAGAATAGCCATGGTAAGCTTAGAATAGATGGGTTTGATGATTGGGTGCGAAAACATCCTAGAAACATGTGGTTCAGAAGGTTCATGCGCCTAAATAAGGCTCATGCGCCTGGGAATGCCTTAGGAGAATTTAAGTGTAACCTATGCGCCTGAACAGTGGTCCATGCGCCTAGAAATATTAGTCGAATGACTAAGTGTAGGGCCATGCGCCCAAGTGGCCTATGCGCCTAAGTGTCCATGCGACTGATTAGTCCATACGCCTAAGTTCATACGCCTGAATAGTACCCATGCGCCTAGAATTGGGCTGGAATTGACTAAGTGTCCAGACGTCCAGGATTCCCATGCGCCTAGGCACTCATGCGCTTTCATAGTGCCCATGCGCCTAAAAGTTGCCCATGCGCCTAAGTGTTCCCCATGCGCCTGCATAGTGCCCATGCGCCTAAGCACTTGGAATATTTTCTGATTTTTGGGGAAAAAGTGTAATGTAGGCTTTGACTTGGGAGGTTCCTAGGGGCTAAGTAAGTTGACTTTTGAAGTCATAAATGTTGTGATGAGTGAGGTATGATGGGATGTATGAATGGTGATTATGTACGATTGTATGATATGTTCCTTATGATGATGATATTATCTTTTTATGGCTTTACGTGTCATGTTAACGAATGAATGAAGTATTATGTAACGTAAAGTGAAAGATAATAAAAGAGGAACACGAAGTAAGAATGCATGCATTATTGAATGACGAATGAACGAAGGAAAGGCTTGCAAGCACATATATGAGGTGAGCAACCTAGTTGTTGCGACAGACTCGAATAGCGTGCTATCGTGAAGTTTCCATGAGGTGAGCAACCCTATGGTTTCAACAGACTCGGGTAGCGTGCTATCATTGAAATTGGCAATTGGGGTGAGCAACCCTATGGTTGCAACAGACTCAATAGCGAGCTATCGTGAAGTTGCCAGATAGCGTGCTATCGTTGAAATTGGCAATTGGGGTGAGCAACCCTATGGTTGCAACAGACTCGGATAGCGTGCAAATAGTTGTGATTGTTAATGAGGTGAGCGACCATATTGTCGCAACAGACTCGAAAGGACGAACGTATAAAATGAACGACGTTAACGTATGTAATGGAAGATAATAATGATATTATCTGTATGTACGTATAATGTATGATCACGAACGAATGAAATGTATAGTTTGATTCTGAAAGAAAATAAAGAACGATTTTATCGATGGAATGTATGTTTTACTATAAAACTAGAACTCACTCAGGGACGTTGACTTTTATACATTTTCAGTTGGCAGGTAAACGTTGCTGAGGATGGCACGAGGCGGCTACTCAGCTCTTTTGGATGGCATTCTTTTGTAATGTTTTTGCATTGTAATGCGAACGAATGATGTTTTGAATTGAAGGCTTGTATTAACTTGCAAAAGCATTTGTAATGATATGAAAAATTATTGTTTATGTTTCCGCTGCAATATTTTCGTAAGGCAAATGTAACTATATGTTTTATGTGGGATGAGGATCCAACTGTAAGCGTCCCGGGAATGGGGCCTTACAACATCTAATCATGAGTATGAAGCAATCACGTTTCTTAAGGACCCATTTATAGGAATCTCTATAGGTATTTTTAAATATACAATCATAATCAAATTTGCATTATCAACTTTATTTAATAATGTTTATAACTTCTTTTAAATATACATAAAAATATTATATTTTATCTTCTGATGCTGCTCACTATTTATTCATCAGATTACTTAGACCGTGGAGACTAAACACTTGTATGAGAGTTAGGTAAGGCTAAACTGTGGAAGCAAGAAGGAAAAAATCCAAGAAACATAACGGTGTAACACTTATTTGATATGTTGTTACTATGGAAAAGTGGAGCTTCCGGATTATAAACAACCAAGGGAAAGTTATGAAAATCTATTTCAATGTATGGATTCTAAAAGCAAGTTTTTCATGAATAACATTAGACGTTACAATTCAATGTTTTCTTTTACTTCAATGGGTGGGAAGATTGACTCATCGATTAATAGAGGTACCCATTTATATTTAGACTAAGTGGTCAGAACTATCATAGTATGGGTAGTCTTCTACCACAGAGTGGATCAAGACCAAAGTTCTTTCAATTGTATATATACGACAATGAGAATGAGGTGGTGAATAGGAAAATGATCTTTGGGTAAGTGATATGTTACAAATTACTTTCAATATTTTAAACTTTAATAATGTCATCTTTATATGTATACTAACTAATGCACACATCTATTTTAGTGAATCATCCAAAAAAAATACATCCCCTCAAGATGATCAAGATATCCAAATTATACATGAACTTAAGATTATGCTAGATTCAGATAACCAATTAGTTAAGGTTTATAGAATGGTAAGAGATTCTTTCAATAACAATCCCCATGTCAACCTAAAGTTACGACTAATTGGTAAGAGGGTAGGACATGCAACCTACCAACTGCATCTGAGGTTACAGCTTTGATTATTGGTGACATTGGTGATTGTATTGATCGGCATGACGTTATCGTTGAAACTCAAAACGGAAATCTAAGATGTATTAGTGAGCTTCATCCTTTGTACCTTCCCCTAAAATATCTGTTGCTTTTCCCATATGGTGATGATGGTTATCGGGTTGATATACTTCATAGAAATATTGGAACCTCAAACAATAAGAAAGGGAAGGTTATCAATGAGAGAATTTTTTTCATATCATGTTCTGTGTTAATAAATTCTCATTGATACTAAATTTTAGAAGACTTTTTCAACAGTTTTTAGTCGACTCGTATACAATGATTGAGAATGAAAGGTTAACCTTCATACGTAATCAGCAAAAGTCCTAAGAAGTGAAACATATGATGCTATCTGCAAAGAACGGAACAAAGGAATTGAAAATATGGTTGGCATCGATAATGTGTTATCCTACCTTCATCTTTTACGGGTGGTGCGCGGTTCATGATGCAGAATTATCTTGATGCTATGTCTCTTTGTAAGTGGTACGGCTATCCGGATTTCTTCATCAATATTACATGTAACCCGAAAGGCCAGAAATCAAAAGATTTCTTAAAGACACCACACTCAACCCCGAAGATAGACCTGACATACTGTGTCGATTGTTTCGTCTTAACTCGAGTCAATTATTAAAGACCTAAAGGGTAATTCAATACTCGGCTCTGTTTCAGCAGGTATTTATTTTTATACTTATATTTTATAATTATTTATTATTGCATATATATACACTTCATATTATGATTTTATTTTAGAATAATATTGTTTGATTTTTTGTTTCTTCTTTACATAATAATGCTTAATTTTTTAACTAAATTCATTTATTTTAAAAAACTTCTTTACCCATTGGATTTCAAAAACGTGGCCTGTGTCATGCACATATATATTTATTCATGAACGTTCAACGTAAACTTCATACGGTTGATCAAATCGATGATTTTTTAATCCGCTAAAATTCCTATATTATTATGACTTGATTTTAAAATAATATATTTTGATTTTTTATTTCTTCTTACATGATAATGCTTAATTTATTAAATAAATTCATTTCTTTTTAAACAGTGCTTTACACAGTTGAATTTAAAAAACATGGCCTGCCTCATGCACATATATGTCTATTCTTGAACATTCATAATAAACATGGTCTGCCTCATGCACATTCTCATTCTCTTCACTCCTGCCATGAACCTCAGGGTTCTTATGGGTCGTCTCAGGAGCTTTAGCACTACTCCTGGTCACCCGTGGACGGCCTCTGCCTCTAGGAGTTTTGGAAGATTTTCGTCCAGCCATCCTCTAACACGCTATAAGATTCAAACACTAACACGGTCATTCAAGGTAACACTCAGTTTATGTCAAGAATAGTAAGTCCCTAATTATAGTGGCCAGTTATGATTAGCCACTTACTTTACTCTTCATACCCCAAGCATCTTCTATCCTGACTTAATTAGTATCTAAATCTACTAAGAGCACATAAGTCACATAACATGCGTACATAATACCGGTTAACATTAAGAAAAGACATACCTGATGGCACGTAGCTACTCAGGCTGACATCCCTCCATTTGTCCTATTTTCAGTTTAAGTTTAGGTTTTAAAAGTTTTATTTAACCCAATTCTCTTAAACTTTGGCTCTGATTCCAACTTGTGAGGTCCAGGACCCGTTCCCGGAGACCTCACAGTTGGTCATTCAAGCATTAAATACCTTAAAACATTATAAATTTACAAACTTAAGCAGCAGAATCATTTGAAGAAAAACCATCCATTTCATTAAAGACTGTTGTTAAGCAATACACTATTGCTTAATCGATTACAAAAGAAATGTTTAATTGCATTACAAAACAACATCAATATGAAATACGAACGGATGTCAATCTTTTCCTGCCGAGTAGCTTCACCCTCGTGTCATCCTCAGCAATAATTACCTGCCAACTGAAAATGTATAAAAGTCAGCGTTGCTAAGTGAGTTCTAGTTTTAGAAGTAATAAAATACTTTTTGTATGTTGTATATGAAAATACTCTTTCTGTGAAATACAACTCTTTACTTTGTATGCGAGCACGCATTAACTATATGAACAGATACTGTTCGTTCTCTTTACTGTATGCATTGTTTACTCTATATTATGTTATCTTTATCTTTCACTATCTGTATGGACCAATGAGCAATACCCTAAACTGTATGCGCGGTGAAAACTGGTGAAGGGCCATCTATATCCCTCAAAAGGGTTCTGTTTACTGTATACAAGGCCGACCCAATCACCTAGGGTACGCTACAGAGGTACTGCCAATCTCAATTGACTGGCCTTGTGTGCATAATAGGGTAGCTAACCCGCAGCACAGTTGAGCTAACGACAACATGGTCGTGTACCTCCTGTAAGCTTGCAAGACTTGTTAACATTTTATTAATGTTCCTCTTCTCTTCTTTATTACTCTTTCTCTTTATTATTATAATATACTTTACGTTACGATAATAAACATACCACGTAAAGTCACACACTATAAGTAATAATAATAATAGCAATAATAATAAGGAACAATCATAAGGCAATCATAATCATGCATGAAACTCATCGTTAATAAGCCCTAGTCAAACCTCGGTCAAAACCCTAAGAGCACAAACTCCCAAGAATTTTGTAATAAATTCTAAATGTTGGGCGCTTAGACATTATTTGGGCGCATGGGCCCTGTTTAGGCGCTTTATCACTATACATGCGCATCAGCTAAGTGTTAGCTGTTTTAACACAGATGCATGAACCATTCAGACGCATGGACACTATTCGGGCGTATGAAAACTTAGGCGCATGGGAATATTCAGACGCATGGGTACTATTGGGGCGCATGGGCCTACACTTAGTCGTCCGACTAATATTTCTAGGCGCATGTACTACTGTTCAGGCGCATGAGATACACTTATCATTTCTAAGGCAAATTTCAGGCGCATGGACTACTGTTCAGGCGCATGGGTTACACTTAAATTCTTCTAATGCATTCCCAGGCGCATGAGCCTTATCTAGGCGCATGAGCCTTATCTAGGCGCATGAACCTTCTGTGTAACATGTTTCTAGGATGTTTTCGAACCCAATCATCAAACCTATCTGTTCTAAGCCTATCAAGGCTATTCTAAACATGAACAACCTATAAGCATCCAAGAATCATCAACCAACATGCATAATACATACGGTATACATACATAAACATTTGAAAATCGTTTTAATACATTTTCAACCCCAAGAAGAGTTTAAAACAAGTAAAACCGAGGTCTAGAACTCACCTGGTGCAACTTGGATGTTTCTTCCTTCTAACCCGCTTGCAATTGAGTTCAAACACCTAAAAACACACCAAAACACACACACACGGACACACACACGAGCATATAAGCACATAAGCATGTAACTGGGATAAAAACCAACATGAACACCTAAAACTTCGAATTCTTACCTTGAATTCAATTTCTCTTCTTTTTTTCTTCAACCGAGAGTTCTGCTCTCTTCCTTTCTCTCTCTCTCTAAAACCGAAGTGAAAAGTGATGTGAAAAGAGGGTGGGTGGCCATGCCCATCTTTACACCAACTTTTCAAAGATTGTCTTTTTGAATACTTTTAGTCCCTCCACTTGGGCTTTATTGCTTTTCTTTCTTTTATTCTTCATTTTTTGTCTTTGTTTTTAAAATAACCGGTGTTACATGTATGCCTTACCCAGACAATGATTGTCTGTCTTCATCAAATAATCGTTTAATTAGCGAAGAGTTATTGTATGATGTTGCAAATGAGATTACTGAGTTTATAAAGCTTTTGAATTCTTTAACGGATGAACAACGATATGTTTTTGATGACATCATGACTGTTGTTGAAGTTAATAAAGGCAGAGTTTTTTTCGTTTATGGATATGGCGGAACCGGTAAAACTTTTTTAAGGAAGACATTGGCGGCAGCAATAAGGTCTAAATGTGAAATTGTATTAAATGTAGCATCCAGTGGAATAGCATCTTTGTTGCTTATAGGAGGCCGTACTGCGCACTCACGATTCCATATTCCATTAAATGTAAACGAAGATTTTGTTTGCCATATAAAACCAAACAGTGAAGTTGCTTAGCTATTGAAGTAGACAAAATTGATAATTTGGGATGAAGCACCCATGACTCACAAGCATGCATTTGAAACATTGGATAGGACGATGAATGATTATTACCTAAACATACTTCTGTATCTTCAGATATGCCATTTGGTGGTAAAGTTATTGTTTTTGGTGACGATTTTAGACAAATTTTACCAGTTGTTCCAAATGGTAGTCGACAAGATATTGTTAATGCGTCCTTAAGCTCATCCTACCTTTGGAATAAATGCAAGTTACTTACTTTAACAAAAATATACGACTAAAAGCCGGGGAACACCCTTATGACAATGAAGTAATTGAAAACTTTACTAAATGGCTTCTTGATATAGGAGAGGACAACGTTGGTGGTTATAACGATGGTGAGGCAACTATTACTATACCTGATGAACTCCTCATCAAAAACTCGATCGATCCTTTATCAAGTTTGATCCAATTTGTTTACCCATGCATGTTAGAGAACTACAAAGACAAAAAGTACTTTCGTGAGAGAGCAATTCTTGCACCAAAAAACGACATCGTTCATGAAATTAATGATCGTTTGCTTTCAATTTTCCCTGGTGATGAGATAGAGTATTTTAGTTCAGATAGCATATTTCAAACAACACATTTTAATATTCCATTACAAGAAAATTTGTACTCCCCTGATTTTTTAAATGGTCTCAAAATTTTCGAACTGCCACATCACAGGTTAGTATTAAAAGTTGGTGTTCCAGTCATACTTCTACGTAATATTGACCAACATAATGGTCTTTGCAATGGTACTCGCCTACAAATAATATCTCTTGGAAAAAAGGTTATTGAAGCTGAGATAATATCTGGAAGTAATATTGGATGCCGAACATTTATTCCAAGAATTAATCGTGTGTCATCTGATAAAAAAATCCTATTAAGTTCCAAAGAAGACAGTTTCCGCTAAATGTTTTTTTTGCAATGACGATTAACAAGAGTCAGGGACAATCATTGTTAAGAGTTGGTTTGTAGTTAAAAGAGCCATGGACAGTTATATATTGCTTTGTCAAGGGTGAAGACTACAAACGGGGTAAAATTACTCATTTTAGATCAAAATGGTAACATTACCAATGTGACTCAAAACATTGTATACAAAGAGGTGTTTACACATCTACAAGAAACTTTTTAGAGTATGAATTTTATTTATTTCTATTTTCAAACTTTGATATTTATTGTTTTGTATTTTTCATAATGGTTATTATGTAATCAATTTGATGGAAGTCATATTGATTAAATCATCCGTGCATCACACGGGTTCTAACCTAGTTTATAATATATTCATATAAAGAAAAATAAAATATCTCAATAACCAATATGGACATATTATATTTTAAAATTAATTAGGCTATAAAAATAAGGGTTGGGTTATACAGATACTCATTTATGTTATTGAGACAATCTATTGTCTCTATCTCTCTCCATGTATCTATATATATGTATAGAAATATATAAAGGATAAAATAAATTGTCTCAATAACATACCCCTTAAATAATACTTGTTTATATCTTTATTATTACACTTTCTCTCACTTTCACTAACAACCACTTTTAGAAATATTTAAAATTTTATGAAATTTGTACCGTGTTTCTCCAAATATAAAGAATCACGGTACAATTCCTATAAATTCTCTTTCATTCACTCACAATCACTTGCAATCATCCTTATAATATAGACGGGGCACCTACTAATAAAAGCATCTCAACGGGTCAGATGTGATTAGAAATGCGTAGCATCAAATTTCTACCGTAGTTGGGGGAAAATACCTCCTCTACTCAAATGGTGAAATAGAACACTTACTAATGTTTTATGCCTTTCAAGACCTTCATTCACCCTCCATGATGTTTTCATCAGCTCCTTTGCTTCATTTTCATAAGTGGAGATTCCATAAAATGCAACAGTTCATAGGTCTTGATACGTTACTCAACAACTCATAATTTTTAAATATAATGAAATCTATATTCTATAGAATGCCAACTCTACTTGTAATTAATAATCAAGAGCCGGACACCACAAACAACATAAATCAACGGTTTATAGGCTTCCAACACCAATGTTTGCTTTGTAAACTCAAGTGTGCTAACCTTGTTTCAGAATCAACAATCTGTTTTTGTTGTTTCGTCAGGCGGATTTCACCTTCGCTGATGCTGAAGCAAGGTGTGAAAGCGTCCGGTGTCCCACAAACATCAAGAACATCCCCAAAACTCCCAATGTTTTCAATGTGGTGAAAAGATCAAGCTGCAGAAAGAAGAAACAAGCATCACATTAGAAACAAATTGGGTACTTGTTTAAGTTGCAAGACGAGTCATGTTTATACAATTATACATTGGCAACAGACTTCACAGATAACTTTTTTATCAAATATAAAAAGACGTTATAGTTATTTAGGTCGTCATAGGCATTTGAATACATGTTATGATGTAAGACATGTGTTTAGCTAGTATTTATGTTCTACCAGTCTGACCCGTTACCAAACAAATACAGTATCATCAGCTGACCTGTTTTTTTGTATAAATAGGAAACAAACCTTTAACCAGAAGAGCACGTAGAGTGCGAGTACAGCTGCAATGCCACCATGAAATAGGATGGCGAATGTGGCTGGTACTGTTGAAGTAGGGAAGTTCTTCATGTTCACGCCAAGACGTAACAGCTGTAAAGCAATTGAGAGCCATGCAAAATCAGTAGTGACACTTTTTTCCATAAAAAGATCAAAACGTTCGGCAGAAAGAGTCTTGGTCAACTCAACACGATCCGTTTCACCACGAGCAAAACAAAATTGTTTTGACCCGACCTTGTTTTGACACCTTACCCAGCCCTCAAATTTGTACCATCTCTAGTTAAGGGTACTGATTTAGTAGTAGGATGTTAGATGAAGGACTTACACCAACCAAAAATGCCAGAAATGGAACAAAAACTAGACCCGTGAAAGCATAAGAGAGTTCTTGAGGAGGACGCTTCTCTTGAGGTCTATATATATGAGCTATCTCTGGCTTGGGCCCATATCTCAAGTAAGGACTAATGGCTTGTGCAGGTGGGCGGGCTGCCTTTTCAGGTGCATCCGGTAGATCCAACTCAATATGGCCAAGAGGTTGTAAGAAAGAGTTCTCCTGAAAAACAGAATTCACCTTAAATAATGACCGACTCCATGTAACAGAAGTCACTACATGAATA
This sequence comes from Flaveria trinervia, assembly GCA_025506515.1. Taxonomy (NCBI): domain Eukaryota; kingdom Viridiplantae; phylum Streptophyta; class Magnoliopsida; order Asterales; family Asteraceae; genus Flaveria; species Flaveria trinervia. Next base: position 89,039,796 of record CM046446.1, read on the forward strand.
ATGAATTTAGCATATACCATGACAGCATCACCCACTGTCAACTCCATGTCATATTTCCCAGAGAGATAAAAGAAATTCTCAACGAGTCCCAGAAAATCCTGCACCAGGTAATGTGGAGTATAGCAGACAAGTTATGTCCAACTTATTACTAAGAATTGTCAATATAAGATGTTTATAGAGGTAGGCAGTTTCGACCCATTAGGTACAAATGAAACAAATAGATTTGAGTTTTGCTCCATCTCTAACAGGTCAAATGAGTTAAGTTAAAAGATTGGCCAAAAAAGGAAAATACGTGAACCAGGTCAAAAGTCCTTAAAAATGTAAACAAATGCAAGAAACCTCCTTATTTGCCAAACAAAAAAGATTAAATTTTGTTCCTCACACATGGTTAAGTTGTATGAGTCACTATGCTATAAATTAATTTATATGATACGTATATCTTTCAATGTAGTTTTCCTTGTCATATCCAACACATTAACCATCTACGAAACTAAAAAATGAATAAGAAAATGCTTGAGTAGGTCCAACCCGTAACAACCCGAACTAAACTTTGTTAACTTTTACATGTTACCGCCCACTTTGCCACCACTAGATGTTTACATGCCTCTTTCTGGATAACTAAAAAACAATTATAAATATAGAAATCGGAAAGAAATTGACCAGCGTTATCTCAAACAGCTTGCCAGAGTTCCCCACAACAAAAATATGCTCAACTCCAGATTCATGTTTCAATTTCAATAATGCCTGTAAGTAGACAGCACATGGATAATTAAGCATGAATAAGACAACCCAAGATACAAAGGAGAGCAGGTCAGTGACCTGGTGAGGCTTGAATGAGTTTTGAAGTGGGGTTGTCAGCTGAAAGGAAAGACGAAGCTTTTGAAGATGATTTGCTGCCAGTGCCACGTCATTCTTTCCCGGTAACTGAAGCCTAATTAATTAAATGATGGCAATTGCATATACAAATGTTAGCTTCCTTGAAAAAAATTATACAAGCAAGGCATTATCTGTTGACAATAGCACAGTGATCGGTGCACAAACACTGTTGTACCTACTAAATTCTAGAACCACCCATGTCTTTTGACTAAAAAAATACACAGATGAAGTCTCAAATTTATGATTTTATACTGGAAAGATGAATCTTTTTGAAAAATTAGAGGTGGCAATTTCAACCCATTTACTTAAGAACTGTTTGATTCGGGTTATGTTTTATCTCTATATCATCAAAGGTAGAAAGTCACCCAAAGTTTTCTTCTATTGCATAACACCTCCTAGATCATTATCTTTTAAAGAATAGATAATTAATGGATAATAGGATTATTGTAAATCATTTTTGGCACGGCCCAAAGTGTTTCAAGTCCACCTTACTTATACCCAAAATATTTATAAAATTAAATTACTATTAAATAATATGATTTTTGTAACAATTTTGGCACACTACTTATTTAAAAAATTTAGACAAAAAAGCGTTCCAGACTTCCAGGTCAACCTAACTTGTACCCAAAAATTATAAGTTTTGCCCAAACCCACTTTTTCCAATTACCCAACCCGTCCATTTTGCCCCCTCTATAAGATGAACAGAAGCAAGGATACATTTACGAATAGTTTAAGGAAAAAGGTTGATAGCAAGTAAAGCATTCCAAATAAAACTAGCATACTTCTGTTTAGTCTCTACACTGTCACTCTCAAGGACTTCAAGTTTGGCATTTTCAACTTTGACAACTCCTTTTACATAGATTGGCACCTTCGTCCGTCCACCAGTTACATAGATTTTTTTATGCTCTGGATCTGAAAGCACGATCTGAACAACAGAAATATAACTGAAGGTGAGAGGTAATTGAATAATAAAGCAAAGCTACAAAAGAACAGTTCGTTGATCAATATTAAATACCTCAAAAGCAAAAACATACTCCCCAACATCAACACCTATGGGCAAAGCATCCAGGACATGAATGGCTTCTTTAGGGTCAAACTTGAGTTCCTAAAAATGGAGAAATGACAAAAAACCAAGTATCAGAACTTAACTCTATGCATAAATTGATACATAACTGCAACACTAACATAAGCAAAGATTTAGAGTAATAATAGCTACGCAGTGCACCTGATTAATGATTGAAGCATCCTTTGATCCAGAGCTGAAAACTTGCATGAGTTTTACTGATGAAGGAGGTCCCATAGAACCCAGCACCGTGGTCACTTTAACCTGTAAGCAAAACAGAGGATTGGAACCATAACCCTAAAAAGGAACAAATTTAAAATCAACACACCTTAAGTTTGTCTTGGCTGGTAATTGAAAGGACACTAGCTGGAAGCGATAAAATGAGAGGAACCAATGCCCTGCACACAACGTTTTTACATGGGCTGTTAGAAATGGTAGTTGTACAAGAATAAACACATGATGCCTCTAACCTTTGTAACATCCAGTAAAACTAATATGTGAATCGTGAATGTATTCAAGCAGAAGTCTAGAAGCGGTAAAATGATAAAAATAAATAAATAAATAAGTAAAAGAGCTACGGGTAAGGATTATATATTATTAATACAATATATATTTCTATATTTTTCAGAATCGTATTATAAAAGGAATAAATTGGACAAAAGTGTTTCTGGTCAGACATACTTGTTTTGACCCGTGACTCAACCCGTCCAGCCTACCCATTCTACCACCGCTAGATTCAAATAATAAATTTTCATGAGAGAACGTCCAACTTTCCAACAAAAACAAAATCACTTGCCTGCTTTGATCTAAACAAGCTAAAGCATCAATTTGGTAATATAAATCTTTTGCAGTGCCAGGGATTCCAAGACCAAGAAAAAATCTCGCCAGTCCCAAAATCTTGTCCCCTGGTATCTGCGATCAAACAAATGAATTAAAAATGTAGTAGTTAAAATTGAATGTAAGAAAAGAGATGTAGGGTGTGTCGTAAATTAACAAGACAATGTCACACATTTAAACTTCCAGAAGTGGAAGCCAAAGTTGTCAATCCACGAACAACTGATGAGGTAGCGGAAACAGGACCTGCATGTCCCCTTGCATCATCAAAGTAATAGGCTCCATCATCTACAAAAATTGGGAAAAAATATTGAAGTTAAGAAAAACAGGGATGATGAGATCATCCATACAAGACTTAACTAGTAGAATCATATTGCAGGGCATTGTACCACCTACTCATCAATTATGGCATCTTCCATGCTAGAAGATTGCAAAAAGTTTTCCTTAATCTTATGTAGATAGTCTAGATACATAGAAGACTGTAAAAAAATAGAGATTTATAGTAATAGGAACAATTGTCATTTAGATTATGATGTGGGAGAAACATGTGAACAGTAGTCAAGCTTACAAAAGTATATTGTAGTTATAGAGACCAATTTCTATCTTATATTTGATATGCAAGTTTCTTGAATGGGCAGAAGAGAATGTACGTACTAACCATATTTGTTAATATTGTCGAATTGCTTCACAGCATCCTTTTTCAGTGCATCAATCTGCAAAAGTAGATGATCTTGTGATTATTAGACCAAAAGAAGAGTATTTATTAAGTGTTAATAATATGATCACAGATCACTAGATAAAAGATGAGCAAAAAGGCAGAAGCAACCAAAAATTGCTTTCAGAAATTCAAGCTAGTATTGCTAAGTGTCAACATAATATCTTGAGTGTGGGATATTAACAGATAAATACTGTAAAGTTTCCATAATGGATAAAGCAATTGTATCTGCATAAAATCAACTAGGTCATATATAACCTGAAAAATTATAAGGATCATATGCTAAACATAATAACTTTTGGAGTTGCCAACAATTTGTTATAAACCACCAGAGCATTTATATACCTTTTATTTTTTTAACAGAGCTCCTAATCTACTCCTATTTACCCACCTATACCTGCATTTTGCAAGTTTGAACCCTCAAACTTTTGGAAAGCACCACATTTTTAAACAAGAATAAACTTGGTATTAACTATCATAAACCAGAATATCAATTAAATTACCAGATTGCCATCAATGTCAGAAGACTTCAAAATAATAATTCCAGAAAGTGTTTCAAGTGCTACTCCTGAGTCAAAGAAACATATTAAATATTTAAATTTAAATCAGTGTCATTGAATAAAACAACCATCTAGAGACTAACCACAAATGGCTAACCAGGCTCTGTTAAAAGAATGAAATACATCCCATTTGATAAAGTATAAGATACCAGTCTCGCTAAATTAAAAAATCTTACCTGCCGCATAAGTACTTGACTCGTGACTGTTAGAGCTGTAACGCCACTTTCCATCACTTTGGCTGAGATCCTAAAAAGTAACCAGATCATGTGGTCAACTCACTTTCAGATATATAAAGAATAAGAGGGAGATTGAAGAATAAAATGGAAGTTTTAGATATGCTTGAACGGAAAAAATGCTCTAGATATTTCTATAACACAATATATAGGCAACCAACCTTTACAGATCGGAAAACTTTATCAGCGTTCTCAAGAAGCACATCAACTTCAGAAGCTTGATCCTGCATCATTAATTAAATTAAATTATGTGACACGGGTGGGGGAGAGGAAGATATTTATATGCAATTACAACAAAGATAACTGTATTAGAGACTCCTAAGAATTTTTCTTGCAGATGTTTGACATCAATACATGAAAAAATATTTTCCACTAATGGTCAGGATTCGATGCAGAATAGAGAAGCAAGATCTTGAATTTATTCCAAGACTACATACCTTGATTAGTACTAAGCTTCCTATCGAAAAATAGAAATCTAGAAGCGACTTTGCATCTTTAATGGAGTCTTTAAGCGTTGATGCAACACCCTACATATGTAAAAAGTTAGCCTTGACATTTACAACAGTAACTCTGAACAACAATGGGTCATTAGGCGTACCACAAGAGCTCCTTCACTGATCTTGCATTTTAATACTGAACTGGCTCGTAGTGCATGGTACAAATCCTTTGAGTTTGATGATCCTGAAGAGAGAGCATCTACCACAGACTTACAAGTGGCATCCTTTAGGTCAGGCTGCATTTCTATTCCAAGTACCTCAAATGTCCTTAAGGCTTCTGATGCTTCTTCTAAACTGAAGCAGAAAAAACCTAATCAGATGTCTAAGTGACATATCAAGTTTGAACAGCTAAGTTCCCATAATAGATGCATATATAGACCTCAAGGATGACATAGAAAATGATATAAAAAACAGATCAGGTATAACATACCCTTATTGATTCCCACAAAACTTGAACCCACAACCACTAAATTGATGTAATGAAATGGACCCTTGAATATCAATCAATTAGGCACTAGTTGGTATAACATATAATCTTTATACTTAACTAGATGACATAGAACATGCTATGAAAAAGCAAATGAGTTTCAAATTACAATTCTCTGTTATATAAGCTTTAGTATGTTTGAGCAGATTAAAGACAAAATAGTCCATGAGAACCGATGAGAGGGTTCGCTAACAAAGAATATCTAATCGCATGATAGATATAAAGCTATAGAAAGGGGGGATATTGCAGGATACTTTTTACTCGGTTACATAATGAGAGAACGTAAAAGACAATGCATCAACTAACTAATCAAACTGTGATACCAAATTAACTCATATGACCATGAAAATAAATAACAACAAATGGAAATGAGCAAACAAGAAATGGATAGAACCGCCATATTTTTAATGAATACCACTACAAACTATTGTTCCTGTTGACTGTTGTCCCACATAGTTCCTATTTACCATTTTTGGTTGAGTATTCTCCATTCACTCACTATCATAATCTTTTCAAAACATAAAAAATGGTACATTGCTAACCTGTTCATCAACCAGCTAATAGCCCTCTAAATTTGTTTCACAACAGATCAACAACTAAAACCAAAAGAAAACAACAACGAGTTTATACATAATACCTTCCAGTATATTCTCACTTCAATCCAACCAATTGTTCATCACAAATCAAAATCTTAAACAGTAATCAAAATGTATATTCAATTAACAATAAATGGACAACGAGGGTTTCATAAGGGTTTAGGCGACCTCGAAAACAACCCATCGGCGGGGGAAAACAACTCCAATGCCGCAGACCGATGAGCGTCAGAGATCGGACTGAATATCGGAGCAGCCTCACAGATCGACGCTACTGCTAGTAGTAAAAGGGCAAATCCTAATTTCATCGCCATTGCCTGTGAAAAACAACAAATTACAATCGAATTCAGCATGATATGCAATAAACAGTGTTATTAAGGCCTTTGTGATTGAGATTGAATGAAGATCGTACGAATTTGATCGCCGTTGGAGACGATGAAGTTACGTGATACCAGTTGAATGTGGGAGCTTGAGTCTTCTTCCCTTGTGGGTTTTAAGTTTTAACAAAGAAGAGAAGACCGTGCAATTTCCACTTCTACCCCTGCCTAGGGGTGTTTATACCGTTTACGGTTAGGCTAGTCGAACCGGATATTATCAAATAGACGGTTTGACGGTTTGTATAAACGTAAACCAATAACTCGGCTGATGGTTTGATGGTTTGATAGTTTGGTATTGACGGTTTGGCAGTTTAATATTAATGGTTCAAACTGTTTAAAAGTTTATAAACATCACTATATCTTCATCGATACACCAAGTTTACATTGTTGGAAAATTGATATAGTTCAAACTAAAGTCTTGTTTATTGTTTTCATATTTAAAAAAATTATTTTAAAAGGGAATGGTAAGTATAACTCCTGACGAAATATTATTTGTTTTTAAACATTTTATGTGTATGTCATAAGTATCGTAAACAGTTCGTTTCGATTAAATGTATTAAAGACAAACTAACGAAAAAAGTAGTTGAAAGATTGTGGTCATGGATTATGTTGCCATATGGGTAAAACAAATATATCATGACATGGTAAGTTGTTAAAGACGATGTGTTTAGGTCAAGATAGTAAAGGTCGAACAAGTCGAGATGGGTACAGTGTATCAAGTTCATACAAATAGATCATGAATAGAAGAAACACAAGTCTCGAAAATGTGATCACATCTAAGCAATGATCCGGGTGGAATAAGACAGTATATTGCTAATGCATTCCATTATAAGTTTTGTGGTGCAAAGAAACTCCCATCAAAATATGCATACGAGTTGAAAATTTTGAATAATTTCAAAATCAAATGAAGTATTTAGGTTTGTATATAGGAGTTAGTAGCATGACTTGTTGCAAAACCGGATCAAGTAACAGCCAATTTTGTATAATTAAAATATCACACATTGCATTGACCATTTTGTTAGATCAAGAAAAAGGCTATTGCAACCAAAATCAAATCACTTAGACAAATTTTGGTGCTACTTACAAAGGCTTCCGAAACCAAGTGTGGAACTTCCGAATGAAGTAGAGTTCTTCCGAAGGAAGTAAAGTTCTTCCGAAGACAAAGTAAAAGATCAACTTCCGAAGACAAACTCTACTTCCGAAGTCTAAAGTGTTCACTTCCGAAGTTCATGTCTTAGAAGTAAAGATCAGAAGATAACTTTTGAAGTATGAAGAAAACAGAAGTCCTCAAGCCTTGGAAGGAGTAGCCTCTTTCGAAGTATAAGTGGCTTCGGAAGTACTTGTTCTTCCGAAGCCATTTAACCTTCGGAATACACTACTATGAACCAGTGGACATAAATATGGTCTCTGACACTCCGCTGCAGACCTCTGATACTGCATGGCGCTTTTTCAAAGGGCCATGTAGTTGACCATACTTTATTCCACCATTCACTTTTTTATGATAGTACAAGTTACCAACTTTAGTTGGTGACAAAAGGTGAGTCAGGGACATGTCCTGACTACCATATCTTAGATAAGACTTTATCTAAGATACCTTAAGCTATAGCTTTGTAGTATTTGCTTTAGTTAAAGGATTCCAGCTGGTATCAAAGTATATCCCGCTGTAGGTAGTATTATATATAGTTTCTCATTATAACTCATAACATCATGCTTGTAAGAGTCTGTAATACTTTGAGTTAAAAAGCAATATATGCAAATACCTTGAAATTATCTTTCTGTGTTCTTTACTTATTATATTGTGATCAACTCTTAAAGAGACTCTTCTTCATCTGATCTGAGTGTAGTGTAAGCGAGTTCAGAGAGAAAACCAAATGTTAAGTGACATTTACTGATCCTACACCTTTGACATTCTATTTCATGAAAAAAAAAGTATGTTGTTTAACCAAGGTTTTAATTGATTTCACCATTTTAACACACTTAACCCTTCAAGATTAAACGATATTTTACACATCTAACCTCTAAAACACATTTTTGGCCCAAATCAATCTATATATACGTACTACAGAATCATACCATCACATTAAAAGTGAATGTTTAACTATTCACTAATTGTTGGGATGCTATGTTAACACAATTGCTTTACCTATTTTCTTGAATGTATCATGTTCATGGTAATGGAAAGCACAAGATTTTAATTTAAATTTTGTATTGCCTCGACGTAGTTGATCCACTGTTGATTTTATCAATTGTGGTTCCTCTTTATTATCTTTAATTTCCAATTATAGCATGTCACAAATCTTTGTACACTTTGTCTGGCTAGCCAAAGGTTGTCTAAGTTATATAGTTTTAGCACCATCAGTTTGCGGACTTGCGGTGGACTTATGCATTAACCATATGGCTTCATCCTTATATTTATTGATTGTTTTCCTCCAATCCTTTAATTTTTTGTTTTATAGTTACTCTATTTACACATGCATAATAACAAATAACATTAGTATTATATGCAATGTTTTCAGAACCGGATCGGACCGCCGACTCGGGACGAACCGGCCGGTTCAACCTGCGAAAAACGAATCACCCTTGACCGGACCGGACCAGGCGCCGAATCCCGGTCGGACCGGCCGGTCCGATCCGGTCTTAACAACATTGATTATATGTTCATTTGTTGCTGCAAACAAACTGATTATCTATGTCATGCACTCATGCTCATGCTATGTAACACTCTATGCATTGTGTGTGTAAATATGTGTGTTATTTAAGTAAATTGTATACTTAACTTATTATGTCATATGTGACATAACTTATGTGACACTACTATCACATGTAAGATAGTAAAGGGTACAAAGAAAAAAGGATTTATCTTCTTGCATTTTCTTTATTGTTTTATGTATTAAGTAGTCGAGTGCGTGTAATCATTTGCATTAGTGTTTATATCATACAAGGTTCCTTTCACTATTAATAAATCCTCACTTTATGACTTAAAGATAAAAAAATACATGTAAGGTCTAGATTTGTTTACCTTTATCTTTGATTACATGGTATTAAAGCAACGTGTTTTACGTGTACCTATTAATGCATGCATATTGTAACATCACGGACCAATTATGATTGACTTTCACATTTTCAAAAATAATAACCAAACACCATTTCATAAATATCTAAATTATTACAATAACCAAATAAACTACAAATTTTAATTTGTTACATTTATATACACAAAGCTAGTTTTTATTAATTTTATTTTACAATTAATATCTCGAACTAATAGCATAGCAAGTAAAAGTATATAAATTATACAAGTCATACTAATATGTTACACAAGCGTCTCCAAGGACCATATGTGTCATGCTAAAACACAAAACATCGGAAGACCACACATACACATTAGTTAAAAAACTTGTTTTATACAACATATCTTACATTACAACTATAACATGTTTTCAAATCATTTTAAAACTGCCAAAACATATTTTCAAAAACATATTATGTTGAAGGAATGCATATAAAATAAATAAATAAATAAAAGCTTTAAGGTATTTAGATTAACCAAGCTGTCGGAATCCTACAAATTGTTGTCCTTCACCCGGGAGAAGTTTGAAAACTGAATAATTACTACTTTTTGTATCAAAACCATGAACCACTTAGCCGATCTTTTGACCAAGCCTTACTCGAAAGTCATGTTTGCTACATTTTTAACAAGTTGAATAGATATGATTAAGTTTGAGAGAGTGTTGGGTGTTGTTTGTTTTTTCTGCAGCAAAATGTCTGCAATCTGCGGATCACATCGCAAACATTTACAGGAGAATATGTGGACCAAATCTCTGTAGTCTATAACAATAAGAGTGTTTGTTTTTAACATGTGTAGACTGCTAAAATCAACTAATGGTGGTATACGACGGTGTTGGACGATGGTGGTGATGGTAAATGGTGGGTGGTGGTGGACGGTGAGTGTTGGTGGTGCTGGACGATGGTGGAGGGGGCGGTGGTGGAGGAGGACGGTGGTGGTGGATATGGGTGGTGGTGGGTGATGGTGTTTAATTCTGTGGACTTTAGAAGACTTTAGAAGTGGTTATGCCAGATTTGCACCACGTAGACCTCGCGCAAACCTTTTTCTAATGAAAAGTTTTCCAAAAATTAAACACTCTGCACACCTTAACGTCTATTACGGTCTGCGCGCACAAACAAAAAAGGTCAAGAAGAGCTTTTTTGAAAAAACAAACACTGCTTTAGATCATTCTAATCTACCATGCGGCTCAATGATCCTTTAGGTTTAGATTAGACAAGGTTCCCTTTATTGTAAATAACGTACCCCTCTATGATGTATAGGTTGATATAAAATAAATGTAAGTTATGGACTTTTTTTTCTTTGTTTTTTATCTCATCACGTTGGAAGATAATACAAGTATTGTTTGTATATCTAATATGTAACACCCGGATATTTATTATTTTGAAGCCGGTGGCGAAAGAAAAGAAAATAAAGTCCAAAAGTCGAGGGACCAAACCCGCCAACGAAGAAAAGTTGGGAAATGTGGTGACATATGTAGGGAGAGGGCAGCCCACTCTCCCCACACTCACATTTTAGTTTACAAAGAGGAGAATAGAGAGAAAGAGGAGAAAAAGAGGAAAAAGTGTTGGTTCGGGTCGATTCGGGTCGCCAAAATCGTCTTGAAGCAAGCCGAGTCGAAGCTCTTGTCATTGTGCTCGTTTAGGTGAGTTCTAGGACCCCTCTTTTACTTGTTTTCAAACGATTTGGGGCTGGAAAACATCTGAAATCGAGTTTTTCGTATGTGTGTAAGTTGACCCGTTTGTGTATGTGTATGTATATGTATGACGCGATTGTGACTTGATTTCTTGCTTGGTTGTGCTTGAATGATGTTATGGTATGCATCCCTAAGGTTTAGGATGGTCGATTTAGGCTTAAAATGGTTTAGATGAGTTTGGGGGCCGAAAACCCTCGGCTGCAGTCGGGTTGAACTGCACTCTGCACCAGTTAGGGTTAGGCGACCGACTGGAGGCCGAATGGAGGCCAAACGGCCGATTAGGGTGTGATTGGGGTCCATTCGCACGATTGGGGTTCATTCGCACGATTGGAGGGCCAGTCGCATGGGGGTCATGCGATTGAAGGTTCATTCGTACGACTGGATGTTCATTCGCATAGGTGTTCATCCGTATTAGTTCAATCGCATGATGTTCAGTCGCATGGAGGCCATGCGACTGAGGGGTGTCCATACGCCCGAATAGGGCTGTTGAACCCGAGGAAGGTGTAGATTAACTTCTGACTTTCGGGGGAAAGTGCAGATGTAAGTGTTGATGTAAAGGTTCCCATAAGAGTTTTTAAGATGACGATCGAGGTCTTAGAAAGCATGTTGGGCCTGATGATGATGATGATGTTGCACTTTATGTATGTATGAGGTTGCCCTGTATGATTTGATGTTGATGCATGTTTACGTTCCTTAATGTGATGTATAATATCTTTCCTGTGGCTTTACTTGTTATGATGAATGAACGAAGTATTATGTAACGTAAAGTGAAAGATGAAGGAAGAGGAACATGATGAACGAGTGAAACGTCTTGCACACATCGGATACGGGGTCCCTCTTGGTGATTGGCCCCAAATGTAGAACCTCTACCGCTCACCCCTAGTACTATGGCATACGTTTAGCTGTCATTCGTTGACTTCGGCCCAGTAGCTAAGACTGACGGTTACTCCTAGTACCGCGGCATACGTTTAGCTGTCATTCGTTGACTTCGGCCCGGTAGCTACGACTAACCGGGGTGTAGCACATGGTATTGGTTCGGGATGATGTCCGATGCGCAAGTAAGGTAATGAAAGAAGGAATGAACGAATGAAGGAAGATAATAATGATATTATTTATGTGTACGTATGATGTGTGATCATGTAAAAGTACGAACGGTTTTATCTGAAAGTAAAGTATGTTTTATTTATAAAACTAGAACTCACTCAGCAACGCTGACTTTGATGTGTTTCCAGTTGGCAGGTAATGATTGCTGAGGATGGCACGGGCGACTACTCAGCTCTTTTGGGATGGCATTCCTTTGATTAATGTTTTTGCATTGTAGTGCCAACAAACAATTTTTGTAATGAATGTTGTATTAGTTTGCAAAAGCATTTATATGAAAATGAAAGGTTGATTTAGTTTTCCGCTGCGATTTATTAAATACTAATGTAATTATATGTTTTATGTGCGATGAGAACCCAGCTGTAAGCGTCCCGGGAACAGGGCCTTACAAGTTGGTATCAGAGCCAAAGTTTAAGTGAAATGGGTAAATTTTCAAAAGAAACCTGATCTTAAACTGAGAATGGGACGGAAGGGAATGGGATGCCAAACTGAGTAGCTGCGTGCCATCAGGTATTTTCGTAAAGTTAACCGGTTTTATGTGCGCATGGTATGTGTTATGTGTTGTATGTAGATTTAAATACTGATGTAGTCAGGACAGGTAATACTTGGGGTATGAAAAGTAAAGTAAGTGGCTAATCACAACTGGCCACTGTAATTAGGGACTTACTATACTTGACATAAACTGAGTTATTTCCTTGAATGACCGTGTTGGTGTTTGAATCTTTCAGTGTGCGTGTGATGGCCGGAGGTAGATCTTCGAAAGCTTCTAGGGGTGGAGGTCACGGTGCTGAACCGCGACCTAAGAGAGGGAGACCCAGAGTTGAGAGGGTGGTTCATGAAGAACCAGAGACCCCTCATCCGGAGGGTGGCGACGAAAGCGCCAATCTGAGAGCCTCAGTAAAGGAGGCTGTTGTAGAAGAAGTCCATCAGGTCATGCAGACAATCTTACCGTCTGTGGTGACTGAAGTTATTAAGGCTGTACGAGAAGGGGAAAGAAAAGAAAGAAACAGATCCTCTGGGGAACGGGAACAACCAGAGCCGGAAACGGTTCTATATGATGATGATGAGGAGGAGGAAGAGCCTGTGCATGAAATGGCACGAGGATGTAATTATGGGGCTTTTATGAGATGCAAGCCCCCTACTTTTGATGGAAACGGCATCGCTGCAGCCGCTCACCGGTGGGTGAGGGAAATGGAAGCTGTTCTCGATATCAGCGAGTGTCGAGAGGACCAAAAGGTGAAGTTTGCTACCCACTCTTTTGTGGATTCAGCTCTGTGTTGGTGGGATAACATTGTCCAAGCAGAAGGTAATCGGGCGATCAGGAGAATGAAATGGCCCGAGTTGAAGAAGATGGTGATTGAGGAGTTCTTTCCTCACAGAGAAATGGATAAGTTGGAAAGGGAGTTTTTACAGTTGGAGGCTGGAACCATGACACACCAGCAGTATACCACCAAGTTTAATGAAATGGCACGGCTTGTGCCTGATCAGGTGACGCCTCTGTCTCGGAAAATTAAGAGGTACATTCAGGGTTTACCGGTGGATGTTCGTCGGCATATGATCGCCGCCCGGCCAAGCACGTTTAGGTCGGCGGTTGATTTGGCAGGGAGGCTGTATGATGAGCGGGAGGTGGTGGTGACTGAAGCAAGTAAGAAGGGTGGTGGTGATCGGAACTGGAACGGGAAACGGTTTGGTCGGGGTGATGCCCCGATGGGTAACAAAAAGGCACGGGTGGATGAGCGCCGTGTGGTCACATCAAGTGCGGGGTCGAAAAGGTGTGGCAAGTGTGGAAGGGAGCACAGCGGGGAATGTAGGTTTGGGTCAAACTTGTGCTTCAAGTGTGGGAAGACAGGGCATATGGCGAAGGATTGCATGTCGAGCAAATGTTTTAACTGTGGGGAAACTGGTCATATGAGCAGAGATTGTAAGAAGTCGAGGACTGAGGGTTCAGGGGTGAAGAAGACGGGAAGTGATGGACTGCGGGCGAGCGCCAGGGCGTTCACCATGACACAGGAGGAGGCTAGGACGGACCCTGACGTTGTGTCCGGTACGTTTCTAGTGAACCAGACTTTAGCTTCTGTGTTATTTGATTCGGGTGCTAGTAAGAGTTTTATTTCTGCTGCTTTCTGTGCTAAGCTGCCTGTTAGTAGTAGACGTGTTGATGCGCCCTTTGATGTAGAAACTGCCATAGGTAAGTCTACCAGGATTTCTGAGATGATAGAGAAGTGTGATGTGGAACTTGAGGGTCAGAAGTTTCCTGTTAGACCGTTTGTGATGACCTTGGGTGGTTTCGATTTGGTTCTTGGGATGGATTGGTTGGCGGACTTCGAGGCAAACATTGTGTGTCGCAAGAAGATGGTTCGGTTGACAGCGTCTGACAGAAGTTTGGTAACGGTTTATGGTGATCGGGTTACTACGATTCCGAAGGTGATCTCAATGGCGGTGGCGGGAAAGTGTATGAGGCGTGGATGTAGCGCCTACTTGGCTTATGTAAAGGATGTGGATACACCAACACCACAACTAGCTGATGTACCAGTTGTGTGTGACTTTCCAGACGTGTTCCCAGAAGACTTATTAGGAGTGCCACCTGACAGAGAGATTGAATTTCAGATTGATCTGATACCGGGTGCCCAACCTGTTGCCAAGGCACCATATCGGTTGGCTCCAACCGAGATGAAAGAGTTGATGGAGCAGTTGCGAGAGCTGCTTGATAAGGGGTTCATTAGACCGAGTATCTCTCCTTGGGGTGCTCCGGTCTATTTGTAAAGAAGAAGGATGGTAGTATGAGGATGTGCATTGACTACCGCGAACTGAACAAGTTGACAGTGAAGAGAACACTACCCCTTACCGAGGATAGATGATTTGTTCGACCAGCTTCAGGGTGCAGTTGGTTCTCGAGGATAGATCTTCGATCTGGTTATCATCAGTTGAAGGTGAAAGAGCAAGATATCCCTAAAACAGCTTTCCGTACGCGCTATGGCCATTACGAGTTTCTTGTCATGTCCTTTGGTTTGACCAACGCGCCAGCTGCTTTTATGGATCTGATGAACCGTGTGTGTCGGCCTATGTTGGATAAATCAGTGATTGTGTTTATTGATGATATCCTGATTTATTCAAAGAGCGAGATTGAGCATGCTGGTCACATTCGAGAGGTTTTAGAGACGTTGAGAAGGGAGAAACTGTATGCTAAATTCTCCAAGTGCGCGTTCTGGTTGCGCGAAGTTCAGTTTTTGGGTCATGTGGTGAATCTGATGGGATTATGGTTGACCCGGCGAAGGTGGAGGCGGTTAGCAATGGAAGTCACCAAAGACGCCATCCGAGATCCGTAGTTTCTTGGGCTTGGCGGGCTACTATAGAAGATTCATCCAATACTTCTCTAAGATTGCTTCTCCACTAACTAAGTTGACCCGAAAGGATGTGAAGTTTGTATGGGGTCAAGCTCAAGAGAAGGCGTTCGAAGAGCTGAAGGCAAGACTGACTCAAGCTCCAGTCCTGTCCCTACCCGATGGAAGTGAAGATCTAGTGGTTTATTCTGATGCTTCCTACTCGGGGTTGGGGTGTGTGTTAATGCAGAGAGGGAATGTTATAGCCTATGCATCTCGACAGTTAAAGGTTCATGAGGTCAATTATCTACTCATGACTTGGAGCTAGCAGCCGTGGTCTTTGCTAAAGATTGGAGGCACTATCTCTACGGGACGAAGTCCATATTCACCGATCATAAGAGCTTGAAGTACTCTTCGAGCAAAAGGATCTGAACATGAGGCAGAGGAGATGGTTGGAACTGATAAAGGATTATGATTGCGAGATCCATACCATCCAGGCAAAGCTAATGTGGTGGCGGATGCCCTTAGTCGAAAGGAAAGGCCCGAACCGATTCGGGTGAAAGCTTATCAATTAATCATGACCTCTGATGTGATGAAGCAAGTTAAGGAGTTTCAAGATGAGGCATTGAAGGAAGATCATCTTAACTCGGAAGGAATGAGAGGTCTGGTTGAGGAATTGGGTGAAAACACACTCGGTGTTAGAACTCGATTCGGTCGTGTATGGATTCCTCGTTTTGGGAATCTACGGGCGAAGATAATGGATGAAGCCCACAAGACTCGATACTCCATTCATCCTGGTGCCACGAAAATGTACCATGACATGAAGAAAGATTATTGGTGGCCGGGTATGAAGCGCGACGTGGTGGAGTATGTGAGTAAGTGCCTTACTTGCTTACAAGTGAAGGCAGAGCATCAAAAGCCGTATGGGAAGATCCAACCTTTGGATATACCAGAATGGAAATGGGAGCACATCACCATGGACTTCATTACGAAGCTGCCACGTACCCCGAAAGGGTACGATGCCATATGGGTGATAGTTGATCGTCTGACGAAGAGCGCTCATTTTCTACCGATCCGCGAGACGTATTCATCTGAGAGGCTGGCTGATCTGTTCATCAAGGAAATTGTAGCTCGTCATGGTGTGCCGGTGTCTATTGTGTCTGATCGTGACACTCGGTTTACATCTAAATTTTGGAAGAAATTCCACGATGCTATGGGGACGAGGTTACATATTAGCACGGCTTATCATCCCCAGACTGATGGTCAGTCAGAAAGGACCATTCAGACACTGGAAGACATGCTTCGGCGTGTGTGATCGATTTTGGTGGAAGTTGGGATGACCACTTACCGTTAGCCGAATTCTCATACAACAAAAGCTATCATGCCAGTATTGGTATGCCACCATATGAGATGCTATACGGTAGGAGATGCAGAACACCCGTTTGCTGGGGTGATATTGGTAAGAAGGAATTGGGGAGCGTCGAGGTAATCGAGGCTACGACAGAGAAGCTTGAAAAGATTAAAGCCTTCATGAAGGCAGCCAAGGATAGACAGAAGTCGTATGCCGATAAGCGACGTAGGCCAATTGAGTTCCAGGTGGGTGACCGGGTTATGCTGAAGGTATCACCTTGGAAGGGTATTATCAGATTCAGAAAGCGGGGCAAGTTGAGCCCAAGATATATAGGCCCTTTCCGAATCATTGCTCGAGTAGGGGAGGTGGCCTATAGATTGGAGTTTCCAGATGAGTTAAGTGGGATTCACTCGACATTCCATGTATCTCATCTGAGAAAGTGTATAGCTGATGAAGACATGATTGTTCCACTGGAGGACATTGAAATATATGAAAGGCTCAATTATGTGGAGCAACCGGTGGCAATCATCGATCGTAAAGAAAAGAGGCTAAGGAATAAAGTGGTTCCTCTTGTGCGTGTACAGTGGAGCACAGGAAGGGATCCGAGTCAACGTGGGAGACTGAAGAAGAAATGAGACAGCATTATCCACGTTTGTTCGACGAATAACAGGTTTCGGGGACGAAACCTATTTAAGGGGGGTGGATTTGTAACACCCGGATATTTATTATTTTGAAGCCGGTGGCAAAAGAAAAGAAAATAAAGTCCAAAAGTCGAGGGACCAAACCCGCCAACGAAGAAAAGTTGGGAAATGTGGTGACATATGTAGGGAGAGGGCAGCCCACTCTCCCCACACTCACATTTTAGTTTACAAAGAGGAGAATAGAGAGAAAGAGGAGAAAAAGAGGAAAAAGTGTTGGTTCGGGTCGATTCGGGTCGCCAAAATCGTCGTGTAGCAAGCCGAGTCGAAGCTCTTGTCATTGTGCTCATTTAGGTGAGTTCTAGGACCCCTCTTTTACTTGTTTTTAAACGATTTGGGGCTGGAAAACATCTGAAATCGAGTTTTTGTATGTGTGTAAGTTGACCCGTTTGTGTATGTGTATGTATATGTATGACGCGATGTGACTTGATTTCTGCTTGGTTGTGCTTGAATGATGTTATGGTATGCATCCCTAAGGTTTAGGATGGTCGATTTAGGCTAAAATGGGTTTAGATGAGTTTGGGGGCCAAAAACCCTCGGCTGCAATCGGTTGAACTGCACTCTGCACCAGTTAGGGTTAGGCGACCGACTGGAGGCCGAATGGAGGCCATACGGCCGATTAGGGTGCGATTGGGGTCTATTCGCACGATTGGGGTTCATTCGCACGATTGGAGGGCCAGTCGCATGGGGGTCATGCGACTGAAGGTTCATTCGTACGACTGGATGTTCATTCGCATAGGTGTTCATCCGTATTAGTTCAATCGCATGATGTTCAGTCGCATGGAGTCCATGCGACTGAGGGGTGTCCATACGCCCGAATAAGGCTGTTGAACCCGAGGAAGGTGTAGATTAACTTCTGGCTTTCGGGGGAAAGTGCAGATGTAAGTGTTGATGCAAAGGTTCCCATAAGAGATTTTAAGATGACGATCGAGGTCTTAGAAAGCATGTTGGGGATGATAATGATGATGATGTTGCACTTTATGTATGTATGAGGTTGCCCTGTATGATTTGATGTTGATGCATGTTTATGTTCCTTAATGTGATGTATAATATCTTTCCTGTGGCTTTACTTGTTATGATGAATGAACGAAGTATTATGTAACGTAAAGTGAAAGATGAAGGAAGAGGAACATGATGAACGAATGAAACGTCTTGCACACATCGGATACGGGGTCCCTCTTGGTGATTGACCCCAAATGTAGAACCTCTACCGCTCACCCCTAGTACTGTGGCATACGTTTAGCTGTCATTCGTTGACTTCGGCCCAGTAGCTAAGACTGACGGTTACTCCTAGTACCGCGGCATACGTTTAGCTGTCATTCGTTGACTTCGGCCCGGTAGCTACGACTAACCGGGTTGTAGCACATGGTATTGGTTCGGGATGATGTCCGATGCGCAAGTAAGGTAATGAAAGAAGGAATGAACGAATGAAGGAAGATAATAATGATATTATTTATGTGTATGTATGATGTGTGATCATGTAAAAGTACAAATGGTTTTATCTGAAAGTAAAGTATGTTTTATTTATAAAACTAGAACTCACTCAGCAACGCTGACTTTGATGTGTTTCCAGTTGGCAGGTAATGATTGCTGAGGATGGCACGGGCAACTACTCAGCTCTTTTGGGATGGCATTCCTTTGATTAATGTTTTTGCATTGTAATGCGAACAAATAATTTTGTAATGAATGTTGTATTAGTTTGCAAAAGCATTTACATGAAAATGAAAGTTTGATTTAGTTTTCCGCTGCGATTTATTAAATACTAATGTAATTATATGTTTTATGTGCGATGAGAACCCAGCTGTAAGCGTCGTGGGAACAGGGCCTTACACAATAGTTAGTTTGATATTCTTTCTTACATAATTGTTATTAGCCATTAGTTGTTAAATTATGCATCATTTCATAGAAAAACAACTATTACAACAAAGTGACAGGTAAACATGCAACAAAATACGTTGCAACCTCCTTTTGTATAGCAAAATTAATCTTACTAAAAGACAAAGCTTTGAGACTTTGAGGCTGATAAATTACTATGTACGAACCGCTGAACCCTGCTCCAGAACGTTCACACCCCTATGGGGCTAGAAACCCAAGCGTATCAAAACACAAAATAAATAAGCACGTATTGATTCTTTAAGAAAGTTTTCTCGTTTTTAGCAACTTAACCTGATTCCACTTTCAACACAACATGTTGCACAACAAAACCATTGTCCCTGAGCGCAACAAGAGAAGACACTCCTATAAGGTCTACACAAGCGTGTTTTCCTCATTCCCACCCAAACACAAGAATATCAACTAGCCGTAGAGTAGACTTGCTTGTAAGTGAATTCCTAAGAAAATTCACCAGAACCTCTTTGTAACGTTTCATAGTTTCCATTTACTTTTTTTAATTGTAATCCTTCTTTTTCTTCAATCTTTGTAATGTCAAGACTTGATCATAGTGAAAATATTTAATCTATATTATTCTTGTTTATTATATACTTGTTTAACAATTAAACAATTGCGAATACGCATATTAATGCAAAACCGAGCAACTCATCGAGGCCTATTTTTCGGAAAATTATTTATAAGTTTTCTTTTAATGGTTCATATGCTAAAACACCTAAAACATGCTTAATCATGAATTTATGGTGCAAAATAATAAATAAAATAAGTTGAGGGGTTAAAATTAAAACTATTGAATTTATTTTCACTAATCTCCTCAACTACTTTTTTTAATGCCCAACCATAATTTTCATCTATAAATAGTAACTCAAATCACTCTCTAATCACTTTTATTACTCTAAACTCTCTTAATCAATCCAAAAACTCCATCCTTTTTGCAAGAAAATATTCAAGAACAACTTGTGAGTTTTATTTATTTATTTATTTATTTATTATATATTTATACTTTCTTTCTTACTTTTTTCTTCATTTTCTTTACCGCTTGGAACAATCTTTTGGACATAATCACTTAGTCACCAAGGTGACACAAGTATGGTAAACCCCTTATTTTTTAGGTCTAAGTTGGAAATATTATACTTGACTCTTTCATACATGTTTTCTTGTCTTGTTTTGTTTAGCCTTTTACATACTAAGCCAGGTCACCAACAACTTCAATGTTGGAAGACTCGTGTTGAAGTTATATTTCAAAATTTTTAAGGCTTTTACACCATATTCTTTCATCTTTACAAAATACTAAGTGATCTACAAATCAAAAAATGGATGAAAGCAAACCGAGCCTCCAACTTATGTTGAAAGGCTTGTGTTATGGTATGAAATGGTGATGTTGAACCTTGGTTCTATAACTAATCTATCCACCATACCACACTTGAACACTTAGTCAAACTAGTTAGTTTACTTTAATACTTTCATTTATATATTCATGACCATCCGAATCACCTTTAAATGGAGATTTTGTGCAATTGTGACAATTTGAGGTTTGTGGATATTCCCACCTCTAATACATGACTTATATGGATATAACACTTGAGGTTTGTGGATTATCCTACCTATAATGCATGACTTATATTTATATCTATATATTACTTAGTCAAAAAGGTAGACATTATACTAATCTTATGATTCTTTATTTTGGACTTTCAATGAGTGAGTAATACTCATAAAGAACATACATAATACATGGTGTCCAAATAAGTGTTTAAGTAGTGTATACTTGTAACATCCGTCATTTTCAAGTTATAACCCGAACCCGAACTAAAATCGAACTTTCTTACGATATGAATTTCTTTATTTAAATTATTTTATTTAATGAATTATATAGATTAGACGTGTTGTGTAAACAATATCATGAATTGATTTATTCAATTTATCATTTAAACAACTTATAATAACTTGTTGATTTATAAATAATTCTTTTTCATAAAATTATAAAGTTTATTAATCATGTTAAAACAAACAACTAATGGAAAAGACTTATTAAAACTTATAAAGTTATAAAATGAATTTTAATAAACTTATAAAGTTTTATTAGTAATTATGAATTTTAAATTATAATTATTCTTTTATTTATTTAAATTATTTAATTTTATATTTATTTCAAATTCCAATCATAACCCCCCTTTTAAAAGACTTATAATTACCATTAACATCATTCATAACCTACTCCTAACCTCAATTATAAAAGCAAACCTTATGCCTCATTTTTATTTGCTCATCCTCTAAAAATCTCACTCTCATATCTTTCTTTCATCTATTGGTTATGACCAAAATGAAGAATTTTATTTTACAAGAAATTTCAAGAATTTTAATACTAAGGTAATCTTTTATTGCTTTTATATTATACATTTCAATCATCCTAACATCCAATTGTTCTCATGATTTTATGTTCTTACTATTATTCTTTCTTCTATCAAATCTCTTTTTATTTTAATCATTATCATTTTATCATTAATATTTTATAATCACTAACCTTATAACAATCACTAACATTCCTAATTAAGCTAACAAACACTAACATAAACAAAGAATCTCGTTTGCATATGGACGACTATGTCGCCGCATTCAGTTATTCCACAAGATTATTTCCATAAGTGATGGCTATGCCTAAGTCTTAGAATATTTTTATAACTCAAATAAAGATTAATACACCATATATTGACATAATATAATGTTCTAACCCGTTTCATGCTTTAACAATTTAAAAAGTGCACATAAGTGCCTTATTACAATTCTGGCAGAATATAATCTTACTTCAACTAACCATAACTTGATTATAACAAAATAAATTTGAGTAAACTCAGACTCCAATGTTAAGTTCTTTGAATTACCTTTTCAACGACAGTTTATACGTCTTTAAACTCAATCGGATGACTCAATAATAGCCTTCACAAGATAAGTGCGCAAGCACCTTCTGTCTTGTGCTGCTTGTTTAACCTATTTAAAGATCTTTTCATAAAATTGTTTCTGAATGAAAGTTGTCTGGGAGACTTTGAACTAATCAAGTATAAATTTTTATAATTTTATGAAACCGTTTTCTATTTTTAAAACCTGTTCAAACACATACCAAACATTCTGTCCAAAATCTAAAATTGATGCAATAATCCTTTTTCAATATACCTTTTGTTTTTTAGCATTCTCTAAACATCCTAATTTCTTATAATGAATTCTAACCTCAAGTTATTGTTCTTTTTATCATTTAGGACATCACCTTTGACTCTTGACATTCAAGTTTTCTATGTACTCTACAACCATCACTATACTTGTAAGTTTTCTATGTGAGTATTTCTATACCCCTTTTTTATATTTCACACTTTGGGGTGAAACATGTTACCTTATAATTGTTTCATTTGTAAAACGTTTGATTCTTGTAAACTTATGGCAATTCACTTGTATGTTGTAGTTAGTTGATCTTTGTAGCTACCATGTAATGTCGATATATGTACAATCATTAACTATTGCTAGTCCAGCGACGTCATAAATCTATGGGCCTGACAAGCCTTCTTGGTTGATCCAAGTATACTTAGCTAATCGTATATACTTGTAACGTTTGAGACTTGTAAAACCGTCAAGGTTTGATTGTACATTCTGTTTTACATCCCAGTTACTTTGTTCACTAATTTCATAACATGAGTTGCCATCTTTTATATACTTATGTATTTGAAAACTATGAAAATCTCACTAACTTTCAAAGTTGACCCTTTATTTTTAACATGTTTCATGTTTGATACTTGAAGATCTTCTTCATGCTCATATAGGACTTGGACTTAGTTAATTGAAGGTCTTATGTTGTTGTGTATATCTTGTTTGTGTTGTATCTATTTAATTGTCTTCTAATGTTCAATAAAAATGATATTTAATATTATTACAACTTATTTAGTTCCATGTGTTATGAACATCGTTTCACATTCGTCCGCCTTGATGATTCCGCCGTTGATCGGGTGGTGACAATACTTTCATGTACTCTTAAATTTGTAATTTTTGTATACTTTCCAATTGCTAAAATCTCAAACTTGAATCCTAAACTTACACACTTTTGTTTACCATTTAGGGTAACTTTTGTTTACCATTTAGGGTAACTTTGGTGACTCCATCCTTTAAACTAATTCATCTATTTTTGTGGCTTCTAATCGCCAAACCATGAGTCATACTTCACCCTTTTTATTTTAATACTATTTGGGTTGCAACATGTATCAATTATCAAATACACTTAATTATTCATTTAATCAAAGTCATTCTAAAACTGAATCCATACAAACATGCTTATTTATTATACTATTTGTAAATACATTCTAGAATACATTATCTTGCAAACAATCTGAACCTCCCTTAACATGTATAACGCTATAGGACTAGCACATTCGCCCTATTATGATGGGTCTATGTTAAGTTATTCAATATTTACGGTATTGGTCATTTTTAATACTAAGATTACACTAGTGGATACTTTGATTTGATTATTGGCTTTACATTCTAGCAATGTACAAACTTTAGTATACTTTACTCATGTTGAATTGAGATTTATTCATTATTATACTATGTATTCAAACTTGTATGCTCACCAACATATTCATATGTTGACCAAAATTTTATACATGTTGCAGGAAATGCTTGAAGCTTTATCAAGAAACTCAATTAGGTGGACTTAGAAACTGCAGGATCGTTGAAGGGTATAAGTTACAACACAACAACACAAAGAGGAGATCAACTAAATTTTGATCAAACAGTAAACTGGATTAACCAAGTGGTGACACTAAGAACACAAGTAATATATGAGACAGAACACAAGTGTTTGGATTTCAAGAATGCAGTATATTGCTTTCTCTATGTTCTATTACAAGTGTTACAAAGCTATATAAAAGATACAAGAACATGAGATACTTATACTAACATCCTACAGCCGGCTATACTTTGAAAGCCAGCTGGATACAATTGACTAGACACACACAAAATCAATTGCAGAGTCAAAAGGCAGATTGCCTTTTGACTTGTGACTATGACATGCCATAGCTCACATCCTTATCTGTTACAAAAAGGATAAAGTACATAAAGTATAAAGTTACAGACTCAAGACCTCA
This sequence comes from Flaveria trinervia, assembly GCA_025506515.1. Classification (NCBI taxonomy): domain Eukaryota; kingdom Viridiplantae; phylum Streptophyta; class Magnoliopsida; order Asterales; family Asteraceae; genus Flaveria; species Flaveria trinervia. The sequence goes on from CM046446.1 coordinate 89,064,277, forward strand.
ATGTACAGTTACCAAAAGCATGGAGCTTTTCTTCAAACTATGTTAGATGGTGACTTGCAGAGTTGTAGCGAAAATGTGTCCAGCTTTATAGAACAGTACATCAGATAAAGCATGTTACTAAAAGTCTTCGGAAGAAATCTGTCTTCATGAACTTGAAGCTTCGGAAGACTTTGTCTCTGAGGCTTCAGAAGACTTCATCTTTGGCTTCGGAAGATATTGGTCTTGGCTTCGGAAGATTTCACACTTGGAGTACTTTTGTTGCACACGTGAAACTTCCGAAGCATTCTTCTTTAATGTACTTATGCAGCATGCAGGAAAGACTAAAGATGTTTAGGTTGCATCAGCCTCTTCATTAATCTCTACAAACTCCCCCTAGGCTGATGCTACCAAAACACTTTGAAAACTTCAGATATTAACAGTCCTCATTAGGATGATCACCATTCATTTCTTCATAAGATGATCAGGGTCCTTCAGGTTGTCAAAGTGTCTTCTCATGTCAAAGAGGTCATGCAGAGGCAATTGAAACATATCTTGCCATGTATAAATGTCTTCAATGCCTTGATCTTTAATAACATGCCACCTTTCTGGATTTGTGGTGTATGTCCAAGACAAGATGGGTCTTCCTAATGCTAGAGGAGCTACTGAAGTTGGAGTTGATTGAGCGTCCTCTGGCTACACATCCTCAGGCTATTCTGATTCATTGTAAGGCCCCGTTCCCGGGCACCTTACAACTGGTGGTTCATCACACTTAAAACATTATAAAATGTACATTAACTTTGCAGCAGAATTTAAAACATTCATTAATAACTAAAAACATGTCAATTACAAAATCTGTTTTCATCTCAAAATACATGACATGTCAAAATATGGATGCCAGCCTCAAAACACTCGCAGTAGCTTATGCATCCATGCCTGCAACTCCTCAGCATCAACATATACCTGCCAACTATCATGCATACAAAAGTCAGCGACGCTAAGTGAGTCCTAGTTTTATGATAAAATATACTTTTCTCTGTTAAAACCATTCTTTACTTTATTTCAAAACATACTATACTTTACAACCGTTCGTGATCATGCATCATATGTACATACAGACTCAGCCACGATTACTGAGGTCGAATGACAAGGCTCCTGTTCTGTACTTTATTACGATAATTCATTAACGTTCATTCATCCGTTCGTTCTTTCATACATTATCTTTTCGTTCATTACTCTTATTACTCGAATCTTGTCTCTTGCAATATCTCATGTCCGAAGATTGATGTTGTGCCGGGGACTGCTCACAAACCCCCGACTCATGTCCAAAGACTGACACAGCACCGTGATACGCGACAAAGATCCCATATGAGTCAATCACAGGGATTGAACTCCATCCGAGTCTGTTGCAACACAAAGTCGCTCACCTCATTATCTCGTCTCATGCAATATCCCCGACTCATGTCCGAAGACTGATACTATGCTGGGGTCTGACAAACAAACCCCCGACTCATGTCGAAGACTGACACAGTACCGGGATACGCGACACGGATCTCATCATCCGTCACTTTCGTCATATGAAATACTCCCGGCTCATGTCCGAAGACTAATACTATGCCGGGGTCTGCTCACAAACCCCCGACTCATGTCCAAAGACTGATACAGTACCGGAGTATGCAATCTGTATCCTGTCTCATGCAATACCCCCGACTCATGTCCGAAGACTGATACTGTGCCGGGGCCTACTCACAAACCCCCGACTCATGTCCGAAGACTGACACGGTACCGGGATACGCGACAAGGACCTCTTTCGAGTCTGTTGCGACATAGAGTCGCTCACCTCATACATATGCTTGCAAGCCTTTCTATACTTTCTCTTTTATTCATTCATTTATTCATGCATGCATTCATTCATTACGTTCCTATTTTCATTATCTTCCATTTTACGTTACATAATACTTTCATTACATTCGTTAACGTTCAACGCAAAGCAAGGGAAGACATACATACATTATAAGGAACATACATAAACATAAACATACACCATCACCAATACAGGCACATCATACATGCATAACACACATCAAACAAGCCATAACATCATAACCAGGCTTATCTTCCCATTTTACTCCTTGCAATCCACTTAGAAAACCTCAAGTCCAAATTGGGCGCATGAGCATAAAAATTCTAAGTATAAACAGTCTGGGCGCATGGGCACTGTTTGGGCATTTCTGCCCTGTTCAGGCGCATCACCAATCACTTAGCCGTTTCTTTCACTAGGACGCATGGGCACTGTTTAGGCGCATGGTCCATACTTAGTCGTTTCTTTCACTAGGACGCATGGGCACTGTTTAGGCGCATGGTCCACACTTAGCCGTTTCTTTCACTGGGACGCATGGGCACTGTTTAGGCACATGGTCCACACTTAGCCGTTTCCATCGCTTGGGTGCATGGGCACTATTTAGGTGCATGGCCACACTTGGGCGCATGGCCAATACTTAGCTGCATGGCCAACATGCTGGGCGCATGGGCCACTGTTCAGGCGCATGGCCCACTCTTGGGCGCATGGCCAACACTTAGGCGTCTGGCCACTCATGCTGGACGCATTCACAACTGTTTGGGCACATGAACCACTGTTCATGTTCATCTGACATTCTGAAATCTTTTACATGCTACCAATTTCACCCGATTATCAATCTAAGCATACCCAAACACAGATCTAACATACTAAGGCCATCCAAGCATGCTAAACATCATCACTAACCCCTAATCATCACTATAACATACATACATACATACATACAACATTCGAACATAAGGCTGTAAACCCACGGTTTCTTTAAAAGATGCTTACATCATATGCATAATAGCCCCAAATCAGTTGAAAACTAGTAAAAGAGGGGTTCTAGAAACTCACCTCGAGCAGCTTTTGAGCAGCACTTTTCCAGTTCAAGACCCACTTCGATTCAGCTCTTTGAATCCCGAAAGTAAACTCTAAACAACCGAAACTTCGGTCAGGAACTCAATACTCAACTGAAACCGAGCTCAAACAAGAGAAGACTTACCTTTTTCAGCTTCTTCTTCCTCTTTCTCTCTCTAGAACCAGGCTCTCTCTCTCTCTCTTCTTCTTCCTCCGAGATCAAAGCAGCTTTCTACTTAATATGGGCGGCCATGCCCTTTAATATCTTAAAATATAAGATTTGTACTTTGTACACTTTTTCCCTTCCACTTGTGCAAAGTTTCTATTTTTTCTATTTATTTTTCTTTTCCTTTCGTTTAAATAGAAAATTCGGGGTGTTACAAGTCTACCCCCTTTAAATAGGTTTCGTCCCCGAAACCTGTCGCTTCTCGAATAGTTACGGGTAACACTGTCTCACCTTTTCTTTGATCTTGCACTTAAACTCAGATCCCTTTAGGCTTCACTGCACCCGCACAAGTAAAACCATCATCCTCCTTAGTCTATTCTCTCCTTCTTATTAGTAGTGGTCACCAGTTGCTCCTCGTGGTTGGATACTCTGTCCACTCAGTATTCTCTAGTAGCATGATCATATCCTCATCGGTTGAGCTCTTTCTTAGACGAGATGCATGGAACATCAGATGAATTCCACTTAACTCATCGGGTGGCTCCATTCGATGTGTCACTTCTCCTACTTGAGCAATAACTAGGAATGACCCTCTACACTTTAATATTAGCTTTACTTGATTTCAAATCAAGAAATCTGCTCTCCTGGTCGAAGCCTTCCTCATATTTCATTGTCGTAGGTCGTCACCGAACTCTAGTTGTGCACGGTTGATCAATCCATCTTCTTGCAACACTTGGGGTTTGAGTCATAGACTACTGATCAACTCACCCGGAGATGCATGTCTACCTACCTATGTCTGTCTTGAACAGCCTAGCAGGAACAAGCGCTCCCTCTCAATTCTATCGCGCAATCCTCTAGGGTATTAGGTAACCTGATAGACTTACTAACAGCAATTCTTACATCAAAGGGTTCATCGATCTCCCTACCCCTAACGTGCAACATCACAAAAAATAGCAGCAACAAAACTACTACTAGTGTCACAATTAAAGCATAGATGTGATAATCTAAACTTGCAAGAACGTACCTGACGTTACCTCGGAGTCTGACCTAGCCTCCTCCCGGTCATAGCGAAGGCTCTAGCCTTCACCCTCTGTTCTCCTTCCTCGTACCGGAGCTTCCTGCTCTTGATTTCTTGCAGTCTCTGCTCGTGTGTCCTGTCTTGCCACAGTCATAGCATTTAGCCATTTGACAGTCCCTCGCTCCGTGGCCCTCCTTTCCATACTGGAAACAAACATTCAGTCCCCACTTGCACTCCCCGTCATGGCCTCTGCCACACTTGTTGCAAATCTCTCCTTTTCTTTCCCTTCTCTTTCGATCATCGTCCCTCGACGTCGTTCCTCCATACCCAAATCCACCATCATTGTCTCGCCTTCCTTTCCCCTTTTTAACATAGGCACGCTCCTCCCCTTCGTCTGTCGTCACCATCGCCCCCCGCTCGTCGTACAATCTTCCCGCCAAGTCAACTGCCGACCTAAACATGCTCGGTCGGGCGGCGATCATGTGCCTACGGATGTCCATCGGCAAGCCCTAAATATACCTCTTGATCTTTCGCGAAAGAGGTGTCACCTGATCTGACACCAGACGTGCCATCTCGTTGAACTTCATGGTGTACTGTTGATGTGTCAGGGTTCCCGCCTCCAGTTGCAGGAATTCCCTTTCAACTTTATCCATCTCACGATGAGGACAGAATTCCTCAATCACCAGCTTCTTCAACTCCGGCCATCTCATCCTTCCAATGGCTCTGCTTCCCTCAACCTGGACGATATTGTCCCACCAACACAAGGCTGAGTCCACAAAAGAATGGGCAGCAAACTTCACCTTCTGATCCTCCCGGCACTCGCTAATATTCAATACCGCTTCCATCTCTCTCACCCATCGGTGAGCAGTAGCAGCAGTGTCGTTTCCATCAAAAGTTAGGGGTTTGCATCGTTGAAACGCCCCATAATTACAGCCTCGTGCCGCCTCCGGCGCAGGCTCTTCCTCTTCGTCCTCTTCGTCATCGAAGAAAACCGTTTCAGTCTCGGGTCATCTTCTTTCGCCCGAAGATCTACCCCTTTCCTGTCTCTCCCCATCTTTAACAGCCTTCATAACTTCGGTCACCACAGACGGTAAGATCGTCTGCATAACCTGATGCACTTCCTCCCTGACCGCCTCTCTCATCGAGGCTCTCTGATTAGCATTCTCATCACCGCCCTCCTGATGAGGGCCTCAGGTTCCTCATGGGCTGTTCTTTCAGCCCCAAACCTTCCTCTTGTGACCCGTGGTTCAACACCACGTCCACCACCACCTCCACCTCATGAAGCTTTCGAATATCTACCGCCAACCATCTTCTAACACACTATAAGATTCAAACACTAACACGGTCATTCAAGGTAATAACTCAGTTTATGTCAAGTATAGTAAGTCCCTAATTACAGTGGCCAGTTGTGATTAGCCACTTACTTTACTCTTCATACCCCAAGCATTTCCTATCCCGACTACATCAGTATCTAAATCTACAAATAAGCACAAAAGCCACATAACATGCGCACATAATGCCGGTTAACAATAATTTACATAAAACGTTTACATAATACCTTTACCTGCAGGCATGTAGCTACTAGGACTGGCATCCCTTTTCCTTTTAGTCCCATTCTCAATTTAAGATTAGGTTTTTCAAAATATTTACCCAATTCGCTTAAACTTTTTCTCTGATACCAACTTGTAAGGCCCCGTTCCCGGGCACCTTATAGCTGGTGGTTCATCGCATTTAAAACATTATAAAATGTACATTAATTTTGCAGCGGAATTTAAAACATTCATTAATAACTAAAAACATGTCAATTACAACATCTGTTTTCATCTCAAAATACATGACATGTCAAAATATGGATGCCAGCCTCAAAACACTCTCAGTAGCTTATGCATCCATGCCTGCAACTCCTCAGCATCAACATATACCTGCCAACTATCATGCATACAAAAGTCAGCGACACTGAGTGAGTCCTAGTTTTATGATAAAACATACTTTTCTCTGTTAAAACCGTTTTTTACTTTATTTCAAAACATACTATACTTTACAACCGTTCGTGATCATGCATCATATGTACAGACAAACTCAGCCACGATTACTGAGGTCGAATAACAAGGATCCTGTTCTGTACTTTATTACGATAATTCATTAACGTTCATTCATCCGTTCGTTCTTTCATACATTATCTTTTCGTTCATTACTCTTATTACTCGAATCTTGTCTCTTGCAATATCTCATGTCCGAAGACTGATGCTGTGCCGGGGCCTGCTCACAAACCCCCAACTCATGTCCGAAGACTGACACAGCACCGTGATACGCGACAAAGATCCCATATGAGTCAATCACAAGGATTGAACTCCATCCGAGTCTGTTGCAACACAAAGTCGCTCACCTCATTATCTCATCTCATGCAATATCCCCGACTCATGTCCGAAGACTGATACTATGCTGGGGTCCGACAAACAAACCCCCGACTCATGTCCAAAGACTGACATAGTACCGGGATACGCGCTACGGATCTCATCATCCATCATTTTCGTCATATGCAGTACTCCCGACTCATGTCCGAAGACTGATACTGTGTCGGGGCCTGCTCACAAACCCCCGACTCATGTCCGAAGACTGACACAGTACCGGAGTATGCAATCTGTATCCTGTCTCATGCAATACCCCCGACTCATGTCCGAAGACTGATACTGTGCCGGGGCCTACTCACAAACCCCCGACTCATGTCCGAAGACTGACACGGTACCGGGATACGCGACAAGGACCTCTTTCGAGTCTGTTGCGACACAAAGTCGCTTACCTCATACATATGCTTGCAAGCCTTTCTATACTTTCTCTTTTATCCATTCATTTATTCATGCATGCATTCATTCATTACGTTCCTCTTTTCATTATCTTCCACTTTACGTTACATAATACTTTCATTTCATTCGTTAATGTTCAACGCAAAGCCAAGGGAAGACATACATACATAATAAGGAACATACATAAACATAAACATACACCATCACCAATACAAGCACATCATACATGCATAACACACATCAAACAAGCCGTGACATCATAACCAGGCTTATCTTCCCATTTTACCCCTTGAAATCCACTTAGAAAATCTCAAGTCCAAATTGGCGCATGGGACCTTCCAGGCGCATGAGCATAAAAATTCTAAGTATAAAACAGTCTGGGCGCATGGGCACTGTTTGGGCGTTTCTGCCCTGTTCAGGCGCATCACCAATCACTTAGCCGTTTTTTTCACTGGGACGCATGGGCACTGTTTAGGCGCATGGTCCATACTTAGTCGTTTCTTTCACTAGGACGCATGGGCACTGTTTAGGCGCATGGTCCACACTTAGCCGTTTCTTTCACTGGGACGCATGGGCACTATTTAGGCGCATGTTCCACACTTAGCCGTGTCAATCGCTTGGGCGCATGGGCACTATTTAGGCGCATGGCCACACTTGGAAGCATGGCCAATACTTAGCCGCATGGCCAACATGTTGGGTGCATGGGCCACTGTTCAGGCGCATGACCCACTCTTGGGCGCATGGCCAACACTTAGGCGTCTGGCCACTCATGCTGGACGCATGGACAACTATTTAGGAGCATGAACCACTGTTCATGTTCATCAGACATTCTGAAATCTTTTCTATGCTACCAATTTCACCCGATTATCAATCTAAGCATACCCAAACACAGATCTAACATACTAAGGCCATCCAAGCATGCTAAACATCATCACTAACCCATAATCATCACTATAACATACATACGTACATAAAACATTCGAACATAAGGCTGTAAACCCATGGTTTCTTTAAAAGATGCTTACATCGTATGCATAATAGCCCCAAATCATTTGAAAACTAGTAAAAGAGGGGTTCTAGAAACTCACCTCGAGCAGCTCTTTGAATCCCTAAAGTAAACTCTAAACAACTGGAACTTCAGTCAAGAAATCAATACTCAACTGAAACCGAGCTCAAACAAGAGAAGACATAACTTTTTCAGCTTCTTCTTCCTCTTTCTCTCTCTAAATCCGGGCTCTCTCTCTCTCTTCTTCTTCTTCCTCCGAGATCAAAGCAGCTTTCTGCTTGATATGGGCGGCCATGCCCTTTAATATCTTAAAATATTAAAATTTGTACTTTGTACACTTTTCCCCTTCCACTTGTGCAAAGTTTCTATTCTTTCTATTTACTTTTCTTTTCCTTTCGTTAAATAGAAAATTCAGGGTGTTACATTCACCCTAAGGTTCAGAAGGGGATGCAGGCTTCTTCTTCTTCTTAGACTTTGGTTTAGAAGCCATCCTCTTCTTTCTCTTTCCAATTTTAACTGAGAAGACTGGCCTGCAGCACCAGATTGATCTTTACTGTCTCTCTCAGTTGGGACTTCCTCTCTCTTATGTTCAGATGGAGAGGGAGGTTGACCCTGCTGTGGATCAAAAGATGAAGCTTGCGAGCATTAGCAGGAGGTCCGGGTTGTGTTGTGTCTGGTTGTTCAACCTTAACCTCCATTTCAGGTGAGGCCTGACTTGGAGTGGAGTGTAAGTCAATGAGCTCTCCACTCTTAATCTTTTGCTTGATTACCCTGATATGCTCATCCATAGTGGATAGAGACATGGGTCCAAGTCTCCTTCCGGAGAATCCATACAGCTTCAAGAAGCTCATCATCCTCTGCCTATCAGCAGACTTCTTCATGCTCTTTTGGATGATGGCTCTTGATTTTGCAGCTTCTTCCCTAAGCTTCTTCTTTGTTGTCTTTCTTTCCTTGACTAACTCAAGCTCAAGTTGTTTTAAGTACTCAAACTCAATATAGTCATAAGGTAAGGAAAGGAGTGCATCTGCTTGATAGAGGCCTGTGGCACTCAGGTAGTTAATCATCTTGATTCTGTCTTCTTCCTTATCTACCTAAGGTTCTTGTTGAGCCACATCCTCTTGTTCAGGACTTTCTTGAACTGGTGAGAGGGTAGGCATACCTTTGTATAGTCTTTTTCTTCTTTTCTCTTCTTTGACTCGTACTAGGAGTTCTGCATCTTCTGCCTCCTTCTTCTCTCTTGATCTTTCCAGGTCAACCAATTCATTCAATTCATCCAATGGGAGAGAAATGACACTATCTACGTCATAGTTCCTAGTCTACAGATAGTTAATCCTGACTGCCCTTAACTCATCATTCTGAGTATCTGGTTTGGGGGCAGCCCTGATTGCAGACTCCATGAGTCTTGGAGACTCAGCAGAGGAACTTTCTCCCCTTAGCCTCCTTTTCTTCTCTCTCTCCTCCTCCTCCTCAATCTCCTCAGATGTCATCTTTCTTTTCCCTTTGTTACTCACAGACTTTTGTGACTCAGGGTGGAGAGAGCTTTGGCCTTCATTGCTCATTGCAGCATCTGAGCTCAGGCCAAGGAGAGGTTGAGAAGCACCTTCACCAGCAGGTGTCTCAGGGTCTGCCTCAACATCCAATTGACTGATGACATTGCTTGATTGCCTAAGTCTCCTTCTTAAGCTGAACTCTGCAGTGATCCTATCTTGGATTCTTTTAGCCAGTCTGTCAGCTTGTCTTGATTGGCTTGGGTTGACAAGTGGCATGTTAACTAGATCCAGACCTTCATAGTAGTCCAAGGTCTGAAAATTGAAGACTTATTGCTGTCCTTGAACTCTTATGATGATGAGGGCCTTCCTGTTGTTGTCATACCTCCACCCAATGATGTGATTGAAAGATGGTGAAGGTGACATATCCCTTGGTATCCCATCCTCAAACAGACTCTGTATGAAGGAGTCTGTGTAGTCCACATCAATGTGAACTAGAGGAGGTTGCTGAGAATGCACAGTTAAAAGTGAGGATGGTGAGTCCTTAATGTCCACTCTCTCTGAAGAACTCCTAGGTTCTGTAGCTGTAATGACTTTCTCCCCCTTTTTGGTAGCATCACCCACTTGCATAGGTGAGCTGGAAGATAGATCAATCACATCCACAGGTTCTTGTGTTCCTGGTTGAGCTCTCCTTAAGGGTCTCCTAGCTAGTTTTTCCTTAAGATATGAAATCTCAAGTTGCTGATCATTGATCCTGTTATGTAAGGTAGTCACCTGAGATTCAAGATGACTGACCTTTGAGACTAAATAGGTGCATGTTTTGGATAGTTTTTGCACTTTTAGTCTCAGATCCCCCTTATCTTCATCAGAAGATCACTAGGGGTGGAGAGATTGGACCAGGGTCCTTTCTCTCATGACCAGTTCTAAGTTCTTGGCTACTGGATTTCCTCTGCTCACTGATAGTCTCAGTTGAGATGTCAGTGGGCTGAGTTGCCATGGTTAAGGTCTTAATATGTAATCACTTTCAGAAGTGAGAGCCTCTTCCATATGGACATCCTGAACAGGTTCAGGAGTGTCCACCTCAGTTGTAAGTGACTGATGTGGGATAGATGTAGGAGACTCAGGAGTACTCATCTCTCTTTGAGTAGAGGGAAAGAAGAGATGCATTATACTCACTAAAACCTATATCTTCATCAGTGTAAAAATCAAGGTTGGGAATTGGTTGGTTGAGATCTATAGGCTGGGGATGGTAACTGTCCCCTGAAGGTTGATCACTTGAGTGTTGAGACTCAGAGTGATGGCTTAAGGCAGTAGGGCTAATGAGCTCATCAGGCTGAGCATGAGGAACCTCAGCACTGATTCTTAAGAGATGGGAGTGGTCTGCTCCTCAGGATAAGTGGGAGCTCTAGTGTCCACTTCTTCCTGTATGGGTGAGTATATGGGGGCCTCCACAGACTGAATAGTCTGAGCAGGGGTTCGTTTGGATTTTCTTTGGTAGGTGATGGAGATTTGAGGCTGTGTGGGTGGTTGGGAAGTAACAGGTGTGGGTTCAACACTAGCTTGTTCTGCTAGGTTGTCATCTTGAGCAATGAGCTCTAACATTTTTGGGACTAGGGCTGTTTCTACCCCAGAGAATCCAACAGTGGACTTTCTCAGTATTTTAAAGATGTCGGGCTTCATCCGTCCCAATTTAAAAATGTTACCTATTTCCCTTAACTGTGAGCCCAGTTCATAGTTAAGAATGTACTGGACATATCTAGGAAACATATAATACTCTAAGGAGTCTAAATTAGCAAGCAAATTTGTATAAACAAACTGAGAGTACCTGAATTTGACCCCTTGAACCATTCCATGGACTATGAAGGAGAGATCCTCAGGAATCTGGTCCCATCCACCATGCTTGTTTGATAAGTTGTGGATGACCACATGGAGCAGGAATCTCCATTAGGATGAGACCTTCCATTTCCTAAAGGTCTTTACAGAGAAATCTCCCTCATATCACATCTGCTCAAAGGAATGATTGACAGCTTCCTTTAGGAAAAACACCTCACCTTCTTCATCATCCAGCTGAAGATGTTGGTTGATGATGGCCGGAGTGATGAAGATTGTTCGCCCCTGCACTGTGGCAGACAGTGCCTTCTCCCCATCTATAATGACCTCTTGGTAGGTCTTCCAGAATTCAAGCAACTGATCCTCATAGAGTGGAGGATCAATGGTTAGGGAGGTGAAGTAGTTGGACAGAGATAAGAAACGGCAAACCTTTGAGAAATGAGGATCTTTCTCAGAGCTTAACAGAGCAACTTGATTATGTTGTCTGTGTAGCTGCATGGTAAAGTTAGGATCATTTCTGTGAGCAAGGTTGGCCATTTTGAAGTAGCTTAAGGATGAAGAAAGAAGAAAGAAAGAAAATTCAGAGAGAAATTTGGGGTTTTAGGTTTGGAGGAAGAACAGATGATAGAAAGAGGGGGAAACCGTTGGGTTTATATGTGAGAAGGATTTCAGATAAAGTTTAATGAGAGAGGATAAAACTTTGAAATCTGGATGTCGGTCCCACCTCTGAAAAAGTAGTTTACTTTTGCTCAAAAAGTAGTTTTCTTGGAAGTCAAAAAGCTTCTGAAGGTTAGTTATCTTCGGAAGTTTTAATTAAAAAGCTTTCGAAGCTAAAATGACTTCGGAAGAATTTCCTGAGAGGTTTGAAAATTTTGCTTCGGAAGAAAATTAAAACTTGAGTGCTTTGTGTATAAACTAACAAAGCTTTCGAGAGTTAATTTTGCTTCGGAAGTAAATGGTCCTTGAAAATGAGTAAGTGTCTCAGACAAGTATTTAAGCTTTGGAAGATAAATTTGAAAACTCTTCCGAAGGTAAATTTCTCAGACAATTATTTATTTTGAAGGCATGATTTACTTCCGAAGTTAAAAGCATAACTTCCGAAGTATCAGAAATTTTCAAAAGTCTAAGGAAAGTCTTCAAAAAGAAATTTTCATCCAAAGAAAACATGAGCTTATGAAAGTGATGAACTAGACAACTTAGGACACACATAATTTTAAAGAAATAATAAGAATTAGTTTTAAGAAAAGCTTACTCAAGTTTATCATCCCAATAGCTGATATTAGATATTTAAATCTCTATTCATCAAAGGCTTTTGTAAACACATGAGCATATTGTTCATCTGTGTGAACTTTGACTAGTTTAATTAATCCATTTTCATAGTTATCTCTTATTAAATGATACCTGATATTGATGTGCTTTGTCCTTGAGTGCTGCACAGGGTTCTCTGTGATTGAGATAGCACTGTTGTTGTCTATGTGAATGGGAGTCTCCTTGAAGTTTAACCCTAGTCCAGCATCTGATTTTGAATCCAAAGTACTTGAGCACAGCAGCTTGCAGCAGCAATGTATTCAGCTTCAGCAGTTGATGCAAAGACATAGAATTTTTTCTTGCATTGCCATGAGACAACCCTTCCACCGAGAAATTGACATCCCCCAGATGTAGACTTTGCAATCATGTTGCAACCACCATATCATTATCTGTATAGGCATACAGATTGAAGTCAGAATTCTTGGGATACCATAGGCCAAGTGTTAATGCCCCTTTGAAGTATCTTAGAATCCTCTTGACAGTGATAAGGTGAGACATCTTAGGTTGGCTGATATCTTGCACAAATACATGTAACAACATGATATCAGGCCTGCTAGCAGTAAGATACATAAGAGACCCAATCATAGCCCTATATAAATGCTTATCTACACACTCCCCCTCAAGATCAGGACCAAGAGAGTGGTTCTAGCTATGGGTGTCTTAGCAATCTTACAGTCAGTCATGTTAAATCTCTAGAGTATGTCCTGAACATACTTTGACTGGCTATGAAGATTCCATCTTCAACTTGCTTCACTTGAATTCCTAGAAAGAATTGAGTTCCCCCATGGCACTCATTTCAAATCTGTCTTTCATCAGCTTCTTAAAGTCTATGCAGAGCTTGGATTAGTTGAACCAAGATGATGTCATCCACATATACTTGAACTAGCAATATGTCTTTTTCATGTCCTTTGATGAAGAGAGTTCCATCTATAGTACCCTCCTGTATCCATGTTTACAGAGATACTCAGACGTGTCTCATACTACTTCCTGGGTGCCTATGTAGCCCATAGAGAGCTTTGTCAAGCTTGCAGACATAATCAGGATGATCAGGATCTACAAAACCAGTGGTTGTTTGACATAAACCTCTTCATCTATCACTCCATACAAAAAGGCACACTTCACATCAAGTTAAAAGACCTTGAAGTTCTTGGATGCAGCAAATGCCAGGAATATCCTAACAGCTTCTAATCTTGCCACTAGAGCAAAGACATCAGTGTAGTCAATCCCTTCTTCTTGTGTGTGACCTTGAACACCAGTCTAGCTTTGTTCTTGATGATGATGCCTCTATCATCTTTCTTGTTCCTAAACAACCATTTGGTTCCAATGGTAGTCTTCCTAGAAGGAAGGGACAAAGGTTCCAAACTTTCTGCCTTTTGAATTGAAGCAGCTCTTGTTGCATAGCTTCAACCCAACTTCCATCCTTTAGAGCTTCATCAACTTTCTTTGGTTCTATCTGGGATAGAAAACAAGAGTGAAGACAAACATTGCTTCATTGGTTTGTCCTTTTGTCTTTACCCCTGAGACAACATCTCCAATGATGTTTGTGGTAGGGTGAGAATTGTGGATCCTAAGCTGAGGGATCACAGCAAGTTGTTGAGAAGATCTAAATTAGAAAAATTTAGATCTGGCATAGATGTTTCTCCCACCACATCAGCACACTTTTCAAGTGAAACTTGATCCAAGCAGTGTGTGACATCATTGATGTTCTCATCAATGGTGTGGTAGTGGCATCAAGAAATTCTTGGTCACTGTCACCACCACCATTGTGTCTTCCACAATTGAGGTGTTCTTATCTAGTTGTAGAGCCTCTGAGCTGGAATTTGAAGGCATACCAGATGTATCAGCTGAAGTTGTCATTGTTGGGCTGACAAAACCTCATTTGCAGAAGTGGTTCCAACTGGAGCTGAAGATATATGTCTTGAGGTCTTCCTAGCTCAAATATTGGATCAGGATCACCTATATTTAAATTTGCTACAGATCCTGAAACATTCTCACAAGATTTGTTAAAATAGTTGGTAACCAAATCAAGATCAAACAACCAATCCGGACCAGACCAGCAACACATGGTGTGTGTTCATTGAAGTCACATTGGTTGACTCCTCAACAATTCTAGTTCTAAGATTGTATACTCTATAGCCTTAGCTTGGGAAGAGTATCCAATAAAGTGTCCATCATCTGATTTCTCAGCAAACTTGGCAATTTGATCTTTGGTATTCAAGATGGTGCAAGGACATCCAAATGACCTGAGAAAACCAATGAAAGGTCTCCTCTTGTGCCAAAGTTCATAAGGAGTTTGCCATGAGTCTTAACTACTAAAACTTGTTTTGCACATAGCAGGCAGTGTTGACTGCCTCTGCCCAGAAGGTGATGGGTAGTTTAGAGTCAGACAGCATGGTTCTTGCAGCTTCAATCATTGTCCTGTTTCTCCTCTCAGCAACACCATTTTGCTGAGGAGTCCTTGGAGCACTAAATTGTCTTGTAATACCCTTTTCATCACAGAATGTATCAAGGATATGGTTCTTCTTATTCGGATCCTTGATCACATCTTATGATCTTGACCTTGTGATCAGATTGATTCTCAATCTTTAAGATCAATTCTTCAGAATCTCAGGAGTTTCATCCTTAGTTCTAAGGAAGAAAACCCAAGTGAATCTTGTAAACTCATCTGTGATCACTAGACAGTATAAGATCCTTTCTAACTCATTACCTGGTAGGGCCAAAAAGATCCATATGTAACAAGTGTAGGGGTGTAGTGATGGTTCATTTCCTTAGGCTTGTGAGATACCTTGTTGCTTCCCTTTCAGGCATGCAACACAATGGTCATCACTTGTAAACTCTTTCTTTGGCATTCTAGTTACCAAATCATGCTTAATCATTTATTCATTTTCTTAAGTTTACATGGAACATTCTTTTATGCCATAGAACTCATCACTATTGCTTTAGACAGAAAGCATGAAACTTCTCCAAAGGGAGAGGTTTTTGCAAATCCATCTTGTACATGTTTCCTTTCCTAGGGGCTCTAAGCAGGATATGCTCATGAGGAATGACCACACCAGGCTTAAGAACAATGCACTCATGCTCAGTAAAGAGCATGTTATGACTCTGATCAAAAATTGAGAAATACACTCAGAAGATTGTATCCAAGCTCCTTTACAAAGTTTACCTTTTCTATGTTGAGCTTACCATTTGTGACATTGCCCCTTCCAGAAATGTAACTGCCTTTATCTCCTCCAAAAGAAACTGGTCCTCCATCAATCCTTTCAAAGTTCTAGAGTAGTGACCTATTGCCTGTCATGTGCCTGGAGCAGCCACTGTCTATGATCCAGACATTTCTGTCTGTCTTCAGCTGTCCCTGCACAAAGAGAATGATTAGTTACATTTGGAAACCCAAGCTTTGCTTGTCTTGGGCTCATTTGTAGAAGGTAATTCACAGTAATAGATCCTATGGTTGTACTAAGAGGATCTTGAGCTGTTGTTGGGAGAATCTCAATCACTTGGTCTTTCTTAGACATCCACACCACCTTTGGAGTCTTGGACTTGACTTCAAAACTTTAGAAGCTTTTGGAACTTCAGAAGTTTTGATGATTGAACCTTCGGAAGATTCTGCAGACACTGCAACACTTCAGTGCTTCGGAAGTACTCCTTTCTTCCGAGACCAAATATCCTTCCGAAGAGAATTTTCCACTTCCCTTCTTGTTAGATTTGGAGCTTCCGAAGGAAACAGGTTTTCCTTTCAAAGCTTGAATCTTCTTAGAAAACTCTTTGAAGCCTTTGTTTTGGTCATATGGACAGTACCTTTAGGATTGAAGGGACAATCCTTGGCAATGTGAGTGGTGGTCACACATGACACAATTCATTTCTTCTTCACAAGAGGCTTTGCCTTTAGAATAGGACGTTCTTTGTCACATCCTTCTCCACCTCCATCTTTGCAGATGATGAGACAATCCTCTTGGGCTGAGGACTGTGCTTGGAGTTTGATGGTCCAGGCTATGCAGCAGTGGTACACAACAGATCAGTCTTCTTTTGCTACTGAGATGAGTTGAACAAGAACCAGAACTCTTAGCAGAGAAGTTTTGGTTGATGTCTTCAGTCCCTACCACTTTAACCCTACAGAAATAAAAACTTGTTCTGCTTAGAGTCAAAAGTATCCTTGATCTCTTGAGCCTTCTTTGCCTTTCTTTTGCTCCCTGATCAAGTTCTTTCTCATGGACTTGGTCATCACAGTCTTTACTTCTCCTCAGAAGGATAGTGGCCCTTCTTGGAATCCTCCTCTTCACTCTTTGCAAAGGGATTCTTCACTATCTCTTCTTCATCCTCCTCACTAAGGATCTATGAGAGGAAGCTCATCTTCACAAGTTCCACACCTAGGAGATCTTATTGACAAGATTGTGTGTGGAGGAGCTATCTCATTTGATCCCAGTCCCTGCCTGTTTTGATAGCACACTTTGTTATGTAGGGAAGAGGATATCATGTTCTTGAAGGTCTCCTCTTCAAGAACACTCTTTTTGCCCTGGCTTTGCTGATCACAAGCTTAGCCTGCACTGGCACTCATTAATTGGTTATGAGATCTTTGATTTGAGTCAAAAAATCTGTGTGTTCATGTTTTAGAAATGAAATGGTTTTCTCTAAGTCCTCTATTTTCAGCTTATAATCATTTTCAGACTTTCTAAAATCAGATTTTAAAATGTTTAAGGACTCAACATCAGATCTTAGTTCCAAGTTGTAGGACCTGTACCTGTTAACTTTAGCAATGCATTTAGGAGAACAGAGATGTTCCAATACCTTGGCTTTATCATGATCAGCCATCAATGCTTGGTTTGGAGAGGCATCTTCCACCTGAAAGCTCCAGTCAAAGCCTCCTTCTTCAACAGCAACAACAGCTTGCTGCTTTGACTTTTCATTATGGAGAGCTTTGTTAGTGTAGTTTGGTCTAGATTGTTTGGCCACCATTTGTTCTAGGTGCCTTACACTCTCTAGAAAAGTGGTCCATCAAGTTAGAGTTGTAACACTTGACTTTGCCTTTGTCCAGTTCAAACTTTCCACTAGTTGCATTGCTTGGAAACTTCCTTCCAGTCCTCTTGTAGAACTTCTTGGCTCTGTGAGTGAGAAGAGCCATCTGCTGGACTATTTCCATATATTCCAGATCATCTAGATGGATACAATCCCAGGTTTCAAGAGTGAAAAGAGAGTTGCCACAGCTTTCATCAGAAGACACAAAAGCTTGAGAAGAGCTTGTCTCTTGGAATGGGCTTCCTTGAGTGTAGTTCTCCTTTGGCGTCTCTGGAAAGGTGATGAAAGGACCCTTGGGTGAGTTGTCAGGGTAGCATATGAGATGTGTTTGGGTTCTATGCTATCCCTTTCAACCACATATAGGGCTGAACCCATCTGATTGTTGGAGTTTCCAGATGAACCTTGCATGTTCATCTCCATCTAGTAGCCACTGAGAATCCCATATAACTCTGTCAGTGTAAGAGTTTTAAGACTTTCAGTTCTCTTGATCACCACACAGTAGTGTGTCCATTGCCTAGGAAGTGAGGACATGAACTTCCTTACAATGTCTCTGTTTTCAAGAGAAACTCCTCCATCCACTAGGGTATCCAAAATCTCAACATACCTAAAGTACTGCTGAGTCATGGTCTCACCTGTTTTGAAGGTGAAGTTTTCAAACTGCTGCTTCAGGAGATCCTTCTTGTTCTCCTTGGCTTCAGAAGAACCCTCATACATCAGTTTTAGTGCATCCCACAGCTGCTTGGCTGTTTTGCACTTCTTGAAACCTCTGTACACAGAGTTTGGAAGGGCAGTTTGAAGAGCTGTCATGGTTTTTCTATCTATCTCTACTCTCTTCCTATCTTCACCAGAGTAGTTAGCCACATCTTTAGGGATCATACCAGCAACAGTAGCAGAAGGTGTGCTGGATATGAAAGGCCCATTCTTAATAGACTCCCACATTCTTGAATCAAGAGACCTGATGAAACCTTCCATTCTTAAACACCAGGTGTCAAACTCATCAAGAGTGATCAGTGGGGACTTGTTCATGGTTCCAGTTTCCATATCAATTTTGGAAATGGCTGCCATTTGAAAAGTTTAGTATTTGTGTGTGAGGGATCTTAAGATGGTGAGATCTTATATCAAGAGCCTGGAAAGCTCTGATACCAAATGCAGGATCGTTGAAGGGTATAAGTTACAACACAACAACACAAAGAGGAGATAAACTAAACTTTGATCAAACAGTAAACTGGATTAACCAAGTGGTGACACTAAGAACACAAGTAATATATGAGACAGAACACAAAGAACACAAGTTTTTGGTTTTCAAGAATGCAGTATATTGCTTTCTCTATGTTCTATTACAAGTGTACAAAGCATATATAAAGATACAAGAACATGAGATACTTATACTAACATCCTACAGCCGGCTATACTTTGAAAGCCAGCTGGATACAATTGACTAGACACAAACAAAATCAATTGCAGAGTCAAAAGGCAGATTACCTTTTGACTTGTGACTATGACATGCCATAGCTCACATCATTATATATTACAAAAAAGATAAAGTACATAAAGTAGAAAGTTACAGACTCAAGACCTCAATGTACAGTTACCAAAAGCATGGAGCTTTTCTTCAAACTATGTTAGATGGTGACTTGCAGAGTTGTAGCGAAAATGTGTCCAGCTTTATAGAACAGTACATCAGATAAAGCATGTTACTAAAAGTCTTTGGAAGAAATCTGTCTTCATGAACTTGAAGTTTCGGAAGACTTTGTCTCTGAGGCTTCGGAAGACTTCATCTTTGGCTTCGGAAGATATTGGTCTTGGCTTCGGAAGATTTCACACTTGGAGTATTTCTGTTGCACATGTGAAACTCCGAAGCATTCTTCTTTAATGCACTTGTGCAACATGCAGGAAAGACTAAAGATGTTTAGGTTGCATCAGCCTCTTCATTAATCTCTACAGAAACACACCAAATCTATCATTTTGTTATACTTGTTTTAAACTTTTATTTCTTAAAATTTTTGTATGTTTATTTGAAGCTTTGTAATATTATGTTGATTAATGAAAATGAAATTTAATCTTAATTTACTGTCACTTTAGTTCTATCATGCATTTAAACAATCTATCACTTTTCACGCCCTAATGTTTCTGCCATCGTTTGGGGTGTGACACTCTTTTGTAGCAGAAATTCATGCCCGTTTAAAAATATTATATCAAACATCCAAAACCAAATCTTGCGTAATTCTATTGAGAAGAACGGGAAAGCAAATAGAAAATTAAATGATATATTTCATTTAAGATAGTCTTTCTTTTAACGGGTATGATTCACGAATTTGTTTAGACATGAATATTCAATAGCGAGTGACTAATTTAGCCATAATCGCCAAATCATTAATCCTTTTTGTACTAATACTTCAAAATTCCAATGTTGTTTTTCTTCTACAACCAACATACGTTATTTTCAACTTGATTTCTTAAATTCGTTGCAGGCGGATCTTTTGTGTAGATTTTGCAAGTGTTTTCTGTTACAAAATGTTTTAAGAGAAAATGTTATTGAAAATGCAAGTTTTATCAATGTTTCAACTTGAATCCAAGATAATAAAACTTTTGATCTGAAATTGAAACACTTATGAAACTTTTGAAGATAAATGATATTTTTTATTTTTTGGAGAAAAATGATTACTTTTGTCAAATCTTAGAGATTAAAATTGAAATCAACTCTAATTTAAATTATATAAACCATTATATATAAAAAGTTTAAAAAATACAATATTTAATATTCTGTAAATATTTATAACATATTCTGATGAGCAAATTTATTGCAGTTGTATGTTTATCTCTAGAAACTCATAGTTATTTTGTATCGTTGTATTGTAAATGACTCTAAAAAATATTAAAAGCAATGTTTTCAGAACCGGATCGGACGTCGAACCGGACGCCTTACTGGTTTGGTGGTCGGACCGGTCGGACCGGTTTTAAGAACCAGATGACATCATATATATTAAATAAATATATAATTATATATATTTTTTCTAAAAATTAATAGAACTTTAAATACAAGTCAAACACTATTATAGTATTATATAAAGCATTACAACTTCAACAAATAGTCAAATAGAAATATAAATATATTAATCATATCAAACAAACATCTAATCATCCATGATCCAAGTTTCAACTTTCAACCATACTATTACCATAATCCAAACTTCCAAAGTTAAGCAAAGTAGCAAACTAATTGAAAACTAATCGAAACAAAGCATAAAGTTCAAACAAACAAGTTTAAACAAATATAACATAAGTATCTTAAAAATCATCCAAACCATCATCATTATCAACTTCATCATCAAGTACAACCAAATCATCTTAGTTAATATCTTCACCTAAAATTTTAAGAAAGACAAGTTTTAATTAAACATCATATACAATTATATATTTTCACATAATACTTGTATATAAATAAATACTAACCTTCAAATTCTTGTGCTTGCGAAGTAGACGTACCATCGATGTTATTTGGTGGCTCTTCTTCTAGCATATTTTTCAAATCATTATAATCAAGTTCACCTTTCTCTTCCTCATCAATAACCCAAAACTCAGTTTTATCAATGTTTTCATAATCCACAGGGTCGTATGACCTTTTGTTCTCATTTTTCTTAATAAAACTAATGTTATTTGTAAATATTCGTAAGAGAAACAAATAATAAAAATAACATAATTGTCATTTATATAATACCTATTTTGAAGAAGCAAGTTATAATGAACATATACGAGATCACAAAGCCTTTGATGCTCTAATTGGTTCCTCTTTTTCATGTGAATTCTTTCAAAAACACTCCAGTTACGCTCACATCCGGAAGAAGATGCAGTTTGACTTAAAATTCTTATTGCAATGACTGCAACTCAGGGACAGCTCCACCAAACAATTTCCACCACTCATCTAATAAAATTAAAATAGTAGATTATTATTACATCAATACATTCACACAATATAATTAAGAAAAATAAACATTAAAGTAATCTTACCGGGACGAGTTGTCTTTGCTGAAGCAAAAGCAAGTGGTCGACTAAAATCACCCTCTCGATCACGAAATTGATATAACTGTGATGAAAGCTTCATAGGGTCCAAATTCGTCTTTTGCTCAAACATATCAAGCACCCCTTTAAACGCATCCCTTTTTTCCATATTGTTTTCTTGATCATACTGAAAAGCTGGATTCAACCAATAAGTAGCAGCATGTAGACTCCTACGCAACATTCTATCCCAACGAGCATCAATAATGTTGGTATATTGCTTGTAGTTACGTTTTTTATAGCGGAATAATTCTATGATGCCTTTCCTTGCCTTGCTCATACCCTCAAACACATAACCTAGTGAAGGTTTTTCATCCGAATCACAAATACGCAAAAGCCTCAAAACAGGAGCCATCACCTTCATAATTATCAAACAATTATTCCAAAATTTATCATTTAATACAATTTGCTTCACATCTTTGGCTTTTGGTAATTTCAAGGCTTTGTTGAAATCATTAGAAGTAACCATAGCTTGCAAATCTGATTTATGGTCATGTAAGCTTCTTAATGCAATGAAAGTTGTACTAAAAAACGAGTAGCACCTGGACGTATGATTTTTGTCCAACCTTGTCTTTTCCTCAACCAATTCAAAGGCCACTTATGGTTATATATAAAAACAGTTACCTTAGATGCAAGTTGAACTAATTCAGCCATGGGGACCAACAAAGCAATGGATATTTCTCACACAACAATCTGCTTGCAGCCTTGTAATTAACAACATTGTCAGTAACAAAGTGAACAACATTCCTATAACCAATTATCTCAACAATCTCTCCAAACAAATTGCATAAGTTTTCTGCATTAGCCTCAACATCCAATGCATCAACAGATTTAATAAAAGAAATCCCTTTTGGACAATATACCAAGAAATTAATGAGTGGTCTTTGTCTAACATCACGCCATCCATCACTTATTATTGTGCAACCTGTTTCTGACCATAACAGTCTTTGAGCTTCTACTATTAGTGTCACTGATTTCTTAGTATCTTTTAATAAACTCACTCTCATTGCATGATAAGAAGGTCATGTATACCCATGACCCATAGAAGATACTTAGCTCATTGCAATCGGAAACATAGGTGAATTAACAACATTCATTGGTATACATGCATGATAGAACCACATAGCCACAACCAAATCTGTATCATGTAATCTTTCTTTACTTTTCCATGTTGATTTTATTGAAGGTTGAGAAGAATCATTTATGCCTCGCTCAAAATAAGATTGTAAGCTCTCAAAAGTAGAAGCTTTTCTTTTACCTTGTGCACTTTGTGGTTTACCCTTAGGTGTTTCTTCATCTTTTCCCTGTGAACTTTCTTCATAAGCACTTCTCATTTGAAGCTTGACATCCGCAGGAACCTTTAAACAAGCAGCAATATTTCCTTTTACTCCACCAAGATGTTGTTCCATTCTATTAATGCCCCCTCTACGAATAGGTTTATCACAAAAACTACAAAGTAAAAACTTTTTCCCTAATGCATCATGAGCTTCAATTGCATATCTCCATGCATTATCTGTTTTCAAACGAAGACTTGAATGAACACTCGATTGTGTTTCAGTTTGTGAGGCCGGTGGCGGTGGTGAAGTCGAGTCCATGTTCTATAAGATAAAAAAATAATAATTGTTTATTCAAGATCACCAAATTAATTACAAAAATCAACTAAAGGCTAAAGAGTGTATAAGTTCTCAATCAAGATCATAAACTAGTTATTCAACCACTTTAAACATAACTAATGGCACCACTACATATAAACATAAATAAGTTCTCAATCAAGATTACCAATTCTTAACAAATTAAGAGCATGAATAACAATATCACAGCCTACAGATTACCAATTCTTAACAAATTAAAAACATGAATAACAACATCAAGTATCAAAACCAATTGAGATCAAGTACCAAAACCAAATTGTTTATTATTGAATGGTTTAATCAATTGAGTGAATTGATCTACTTAAGAACCAAATCACCAACTTAACCAAGTGTAATATGCATATTACCAATTCTTAACAAATTAATTCTTACCAATTCTTAAGTGAATTGATCTACTTAAGAACCAAGTCACTAACTTAACCAAGTCAATTAACAAGTGCAACCTGCAGATCACAAATTGAGTGAACAACTAGACCAACCCATAAATTGAGGAGCCAAGACTCTGAGATTAGCCAAGTGAACAACTAACCAAGTGGCAAGTGCAACCTGCAGATCACAAATTGAGTGAAAAGTGAGACCAACCCACTTCAATCGAGGGTTAGCTTACCTGCAGATCACAACCGAGGGTTACCTGCGTCCGGCGGGTAGTCGACTGCGGGTGGTCGACTGCGGAGTGCGGACTGCGAAGGCCGAAGTGCGAAGGGGTCGAGTGGGAGAGTGGCGGTCGACTGATTTAGGGCACCGATCGATTAAGTGATTTAGGATTTTAGGATTTTAGGCTTTAATATGGGGCCAAAAAAAGGCATCGGTCGAACAGCGAATCGCCAAACCCGGTCCAACCGGCGGTTCGGGTTCACTCGGCCGGTTCAAAGCAGAAAAAACGAATCATATAGGATCGGATCGGCCAGGGAGCCGAATGGCGGTCCGACCGGGCGGATCCGTCGGTCCGATCCGACCCTAACAACATTGATTAAAAGCCCTATGTAACCTTGCATACTAATTCACACTCATGATTCATTATACCATACTTGTAACATTAACAGATATCTTATCAGTCTTATTGAAATATTCGGGTAAAATATTAAAATATTCATAGGATATTAAAATATAAAAACTATTAAATATCAATAATACCAAATCAAAACTATATAATATTCGAGACTAATATTTTAGCATGATTAATATTATATTTTCATAAAAAGTTAGGATAAGACCATTTGGAAGCATTCCTGATATTAGACTACCAACTCCAACTATATTATTGTTTTTGTTTATATTCCTTTTCATATACTATGTTTTCTATTCAGATACTACATTAGAAAAGTTGTTTAGAGTATTCATTAACTTTATACGGGTAATTATTAAATATATAAATGTATTCAGAGTTGAATTATCTAGCTTATCTTAAGCTTTTGGTTTGTTAGTACCTCGTCGAATATTTTCATAAGGCACCATTAAATACTTATTTGAAATGTGTTTCAAATTTTCCCTTATTAAAAGTTGTAATTTGATGAAATAATATACTTATCAAATTTGCTCATGCTTTAATTCAACATTTTGAAATATTCTAAAAGCGTTTGAAAACCTTGTTGATAGCAATAGAATAAAGCAAATAAACTTCAAGGAAATAGCCACGGCTTGTTATGGATCTGTTTATTATGAGGTAATGTAATAAACGAATGAATGAAACAATAAAGAAATAAAATGGATGAATTAATAAAATGAATCTTATAATTCATTTTTATTTGTTAGGTAGAAAAAAAAAGAAAAAATTAAATTTAAAATGGTTATGGTGGTGGTGGTTGGCGGCGGTGGCGATTGGTGATGGCCGGTGGTTGGGGGTGGTCAATGGTGGTCGGTGGTGGTGGTCGTCGTGCCTGGTGGTGGTGGCCAGTGACAATCGGTCTTGGTAGACGGTGATGATCGATCTTGGTGGTCGCCAATCAGTGATGGTTGTTGCAATGGGTGGGCGGGTGGTGTTGGTGAGTGGTGACTAATGAGGGAAGAATGAATGAAATGAAAAGAAAAAAAAGATGAGATGGATTGGATGAATTTGTGAGAATGGAACCAACTATGTAATGTTTCACTCCATTACTTTTATCAACAAAATATGTATTTTTTTATTCACCCTCAATGGTTTATTTAATTCCGTCTCTCATTCATACGTACTAAACATTGCCTATGTGTATTAATTACGTCTATAATGAGAATATACACGATTAACTAATTGTGTTTCTACTTTATCTTACGAGGTAGACTTATATTAATTAATAATTTGATATAGACTAAAACGACCGTACACGAAGCAACACTTGTGTGTTGCGGAAAAACATAAGTTTAGCTAATAAATTTTAATTACTACGCGAGCTAGTCTACATGTGTTCTTTTTTACGAGTATGATTTAATGTTTAAGGGCATGAATTTGATTTCTAACTATAGATATTCATAACTTACTTTAAACACACATACGAATAGAAATTTATATATGTAGTCGTTATCAGACCGTGACCCCGATCATTTCATAAGTATTAGATTTATGAACCTAGTCGTTTTTATGGTTATTCTAGTGATGTAACGTTATCCCCTTAAAATACTGTAAAAGGATGATAGTCATGGCACCTCATAAAAATGGGTCGGTTCCTTCCGACTTTGTGCTTTGACTAAAATGATTATAATTATACAGATTTGGGTAATGATAGGTGGTTAAACATTGCCATTTTCATTAGAAACTTGTAAATAAGAAATTACACATCAATCTAACATTATCAACTTATGTAAGAGCATGATGGTGTGGCATTGTTTTTGCATGTCCATGACACGTGATATAAAGAGTGGTTCTCCATCCAGTTTAGTGTCATGTATTATAAATTCAATCTTAGATAATTTAAGTGTTACGTTGTTTTCAAAAGTGTTAGAGTTCTCTTGCACTCCTAATGCCCTGACAACTACAACATACGAATACAAAAGTTACAATGATTTGTATACTATTAATAAGCTTACATTTATCTCGTAGTTAACGTTCGTACATTCTTAACTTTTGTAGGTTGACGATGTTCATGTCCATCTTATTAGTTTAGCTATTGATTTTCCAATATAATACTGGTAGGCAACACCGAGTATTTATCACTTTTTTCTTCGATATACATATAAATTAGGGTAGAAACCAGCAATGGCAACTATAGTAAAAGCTTGTGTATAAACAAACTACATTTGTACAACCACCCGTTAAAGATTGTGCATTGCAGCTTCTTCCCCATTAGCATTTTTTAACACGTAGTGCATTTAACATATGTTGTGCTACCAAGTTCATATTAGTTAATGTTCGTTGAATTAGCATGGCCATAAACAGCTTAGACATTATGAACTTAACAATATGCGATCATGTTGATTGTTTACATGTTTGAGGTAAAATGTAGTTGGTGATTTGTTTAGAAAATGAGTTAAACCTTACAAAAAAACCTAGCACATCACAAAATGGACATGTTATGTAATATAGTTACATACCCTTTAAGAATATTAAATATAATCATCCAAAACTTTTACATTATGCTGAGTTTATCTATACTTCACTTTTACTAAAGCAATAAGTTATAGGAATCGTATTAACAAAATGAAGAAGAATAATCGCATCAAACCCAAACAAACATAAAGTGCATAGAACTATGATCATTATATCAAAAGCTATGCGAACACATGATGATACATGAGTACGTTTACGTGTAATATAGAATATCCAATTCTCATATGAGATGGCATGCATTGTAATAAGAGACTTATAATAAAAGTGGACACATGATTTGACTCTATCTTTCGTGTAATTGTACGTTCAGTCCTTCTAGTTTATTATTTTGCTTTAAATTACTTCTTTTAAACTTCAACATCTATGGATGAAAATACAATAAAATTATTTTGTTCCATTATAATAATGATGTAAAATCACATATTTAAGGATAATAAACATAAGAATATCAATACATGATCAATATACATAAACACATACAAACAGTCAAACTCCTGATAATAACCTCACTAATGTAAAAAGGTTTATACAACATTTGAGGTGTAATCTCCGGGTCGTCTAATTTTTTGGAATTGCGTACTAACACCTTTGTATTTTCTTGTGATATCCCTTTTGATAAAGCAACATAAAGTTATCCATAGGGAATTGTTCAAAATTAAGTTTTGTTGATTGCCATAGACAAGCTAATGTCGAATAGAGAATTGTTTTCGCTTCAACTTGAAAGGGAACATGTCTTCTTCATTTAGTAGAAAGAAAATAACCTCAGTTATTAGTAATTTAAATTTGTTAAAATTTTACAGCATCGGTTAGTACAAAGGTTTAAAGATGTTTTTAATTCACTATTACCTAATAATTCAAACTTCATTTTATAGAAAGAAAACAACATCACTTATTATTAATTCAAGTTTGTTAAATATTTACTTAAATTATGTTTGTTATCTGCTATATATGTGTACAGTAGATATGATGAGCATTTGATTCAAACTAAAAAATATATATTTACGTAAATTACTCAATGGTAGTACATTTCACCTTTAAAGTTAGTATACATGTATATTAATATAATATTTAAAGTTGTTTATTAATTGATGTTATATATGTGTACAGTTAGTATAAATATTTAAAGTTATTATTTGTTCAATATTATCTCATAATTTAAACTTCATTTAGTAAGAAGAAAACAACTTCACTTATTAGTAATTCAAATTTGTTAAATTTTTATGGTAGAGGTTGGTATAAAGGTTTAAAGATGTTTTTTTATTCACTATTATCTCATAATTTAACTTTATTTAATGGAAAGAAAATAACTTCACTTATTAGTAATAAAAATTTGTTATTTTTTAGTAAGTGTTGATATAAAGGTTTAAAGTTGTTTTTATATTCATTATCACCTCATAATTTAAATTTTATTTAATCAAAAAAATTTAACTTCACTTATTAGTAATCAAAATGCTTGTATCTTCCATCTAATAATTGGTTACTACATCCCTCAAATAATAGATAGGGTTGAATAATTTGTTATTAAAATCCAAAAATGTAATGCAAGTTTAAAATATCAAATAGTTTAAATTTGTTAAATTTTTATATAAGTGTTAGTAAGTTTATGATTATTATGTAGTTAATTTTAAGAGGATAATTCGTACATAATAATATAATTACTATTATACCTTTAAAATGATCATGCATTGTGTATTAAGTAAATTATCTTAAAGAAACAAATAAACACGTAGGCATCTTTTAATTGCTAGTAAATACCGCTATATAGTACTAGCTTTACTGAACCCGTTGTGAACAAATATAATATTAAATAGAATAAAAATTTATTAATTATTAAATAATATGTGATTTAAATTATGTATAAGTATTATAAGTAATAAAACAATGATATCAACTTTTTAAAAAAAAATTTTTATATTTTTTTTTGTTTTTTCTAAAAAATAAATCAAACATTTAAAAAACGAAACATATTTAAAAATGTCATTTTTATATATATTTTTAAAAAAGTATGATGTACGTTTTAGAAAATTTTCTTTTTATAAAAATTTGTTTCTCTAGATATAAACATTAATAAAAGATCTATTTTTTAATCTTTTTAAAAATAGGTTATAATAAAAAAATAGAATTAAATATTATAATTAGTAATTAATTGAGTTATTTAATATGAGAAAGAAGTGAGAAATTTTTTTAAAAGTAAATGTGGTGTTGCCATGTGGTATTTTTAGTTATCATTTTGTGCCATGTGATATTTCTAATTACTCTTTAATATAACAAGAAGATATATATTTATAATAATAATAATTCTATATCAAATAATTTTTAAATACGTATAGTAAATAATTATAATTATATGATAATAATAAAATATATAAAATAAAAAAAAATCATGTACGAACGAAGACAGAAAGTTAAAAAGAAAAGTGAAAAAGACGAAGGAAAAAGCAAACTATCGACACCTGCTTTCTTCATCATCATCTTCCCCACATATCTCCATCCTCTTTTTTTCACCCATTCTTCTTCTTTTTCACGTTTCTTGAATCTTACACACACATACACCCATTATATTCCATATAATTTACTGATTTCATAATCTTGTTTCTCTCTCATCACATTTTATTCTTCACATCACAAATCAATCAATTGTGTCTCATAAAAATCATGTCTTTATCCCCTTATTTGATTCCTCAATCCTCCTTCATTCGACACTCCTGCAACAACCAAGAAAAAGACATCGAAAGAGGGCGAACCCGTGTGTTTTTTGATCATTTAGCGTTGGTGACGGTGGTGAATACAAGAGGGTATTGAAGAATTAGGGTTCTTGGATTGATGATTATGCAGTTTTGTCAAATTCAAGATTAGGGTTTGGTGAGGTTCTTGTTGATTGCAATTGGGAATTTTGAATTTTGGTGAATGGGTTGATAATTGGTTGTTGAATTGACTAATTTGGATGAAATTATGAAATGGGGTTAGCTTGTTGGAGACCCTCATTGAGGTGTAGTTAGGTGTTTATAGATCTAATTTGGGATTGTAGTGGTTGAAGATACAATTATGGATCATATTGTGGGTGGGAAGTTTAAGCTTGGAAGGAAAATTGGGAGTGGATCATTTGGTGAACTTTATCTAGGTAAAATATTAAATTTGGAAATCATTTGCTGGTGTTATGTATAAATGTGTGCTTTTTAGGTTAATGATCTTCTTGTTTGATGATATTGCAGGTGCCAATATTCAAAGTGGTGAAGAAGTAGCTATTAAAGTGGTATTGTTGATGTGCTTTCTTAGATAGTGGTTATTGCTGTCTTTTGTTTTAAAATAATAAATTATTAATCTTGAGAAAATGCAAAAAGAAAACTACATAATTTGCAAAAAACGAGTGATTCTGGAGTAGAAGTGTGAAGTACAGTTGCACATATGATATAACTGATCGTCCAAAACCGCTCAGTATTGCATACAGTTTTGTTAGTTTGCAATGAAAAGATAGGCTTGTTGATTAAAAAATCAACTGGTCAAAGCAATCTCTTATTGATTAATTAATATATTCATAATTAATCTTCAAGCTGGATTGCTATACGAGTGTGATCGTTTTGATCTTGTGATAGTTGTTAGTATTAAAAGTCACAAATGGAGTAGTGATAGCAGCGTTAATATGAAAATCTAATATATCTTTTATGGTTTTTTGATGACTGCATATCTTCATGTACCACTTTCATTTCAAAATTGGCAAAATTTTAAATTCTAACAGACTAAAATAAAGAAAAACCAGTAGTATCACTCATATATTCAACCTAGGAGATATTATGTTTGTAAGCACCATTCTCTACTAGATTATTTACAATTCTAACATCTGCATCTGGCACTAACATTATAATATGTAAACATGTGTGTGTATATGTATGTATGTATATGTGTGTGTGTATATTTGTAAATTGGAGTTATTTGTCATGCAAAGAGGTTTACCATTACAATTGTATTGAGTTTACACTAATATTACAATTTTCTCACTTCTAACTGCAAAAAAGTGTATTATATATATACACACACACTCATGTTTCTTTATTTCACCTTCCAGGAACCCATAAATACGAGGCATCCTCAACTTCATTACGAATCAAGGGTATATAGGCTTCTCCAAGGAGGAAGTGAGTTTCTCTCTCTTGCTCATATATTTTGTAATTCCTTTTTCTTAACTCATTCGACTCGTTGAAGATAAAAAAAACATAACCAAACAGCTGCTTAATTAGATGAAATTTGAAATCACCACATTTACTAATTATGAATATGATCACTTGAGGACACAATATCATTTCAGCCTCATATCCAAACACCCCCTATCTATTCATATTAGTTTCATGAGGTTATATATTTGACTCAACTAGTTAACCGTCACTAATTAATCTAACCGTTTGTTCATTGAAGCGGGAATACCAAATCTTAAGTGGTTTGGAGTTGAAGGAGAATACAATATCATGGTCATTGACCTTCTTGGACCAAGCCTTGAAGATCTTTTCAATTATTGCAATAGAAAATTCTCCTTGAAAACGGTCCTAATGCTCGCAGATCAATTAGTAAGTGTTCATAGCACTTATCTTTAAGATATGAAATAATTAAAGTTATAAATCATTGCTTAAATACGTTTATGATGTTACAGTTAAACAGAGTTGAGTACATGCATGCAAGGGGTTTTCTTCACCGTGACCTAAAACCTGACAATTTTCTCATGGGCCTTGGTCGCAAGGCTAATCAAGTAATTTTATGAAATTCTAGTAACTAATATATATCTATAGATATTAATAAAAGAAGGTTTCTTTTGCCACTTGTCATATTCTTAAACCATCTTTTTGACACTTGTCATTTTTCTAAGCATTCTCATTTTATTTTTCCCTGCAAAAGGGTATTAAAATAATTTAAATACTCAAACAATTTCTCTCTCTTCATAAAAACTAATTTGGTCAATTGATATATATTTTTCTCTCTCATCAATATTTTTTTAAAATCAAACTATGTTTTTAAAAATAAATTTTATTAAAAAAATTAAAATTCATGTATTTCTAAAACATTCAACCTTTTGAAACAAAAAATTTAAATCATTACTTTTTTAAAATAATTTTGGATTTTGTTAAAGTAGTTTTATTAAATCAACCAGAATAATGAGAAACTTGAGTTTTAATAAACAAAATTTTTATAAACAATAATTTTTTATAATAATCTTAAAACAAATATTTAAAAATGAAACTATTTGGATAATAGATTTAAAAATAGTATAATTGTACTGTAACTTTTTGTGTTTATTACGAACTATAATCTGTTTAACTAGACTATCTATTTATCTATATATCTACTTGTCTATAACTTATTTTTTGTTTATTTACTTGAAATAGCTATTCATATGCAATTATAATAATATTTTATCTTCAAACATGGATTTATAGTTCATAATTTTTATTACTAATTATTTATTATTTTATTTATTCAACCCGTGTAATACACGGGATACTAACCTAGTGTATAGTGTATATATATATTATATATCTTGTTTTTGGTGCAAGCTAATTGTATTATTGTTTTTATTTTTTATTCTTATGACAGGTGTACGCGATTGATTTTGGGCTAGCAAAAAAGTATAGAGATCTTCAAACTCATAAACACATACCGTATAGGTAATGGCTATTTCTTCTAGGTGCTCTCTTTCACATGGTGATTCCTTTTTTCCAAAAATGTCACAACTTTTGACTTTATACGTAGTCTAGAGTTGGTAAAATGGGTGGATTAGGAAGGTGGGGCAACATTTTAAAGCTGATAAACTTTTCGTAACCTATAAAAATGGGCTGTGTGGGATTTGACCTGCAACACTTTTTTTTCCATTTTCTTTTTTAGTTTCAAAATGATATGTTCTAAAGATGACTATAAGAACTGTATAAATATATAATAATGTTATATGCTAATAAGGCAATTTAGGAGGTTTTAAGCATCTGATCCATTGAAGATAAAATATAACCCTGGTTATTATGCTGAAATTGCCACCTTTGACACATATTATCTTCTCAAATTGAATTAGGTGGATACGAACTATGACTGCTTTATGTGAAAACAAAGAAATGGGCCAAATGGTTTACAAGTTACCCGACATGTAGCGCTTACAACTTCCTAAATTTTAATAAAATTCAATATTTTCTCAACAGTTGTTTAAGATATTAGTTAGTTATCTATGAGATGAAGAAAACGAACAAAAAAGTGTTGGTAGGTCAACTCGGCACAACCAAACGTACCCTGTTTTGCCTTGTGTAGTTGATATGGTTGTAATCAAAGTTTAGGTGTACAAACTAGCGTCATTTTCTGTAATGATGGTAACACGTAAAAAATGTAACTTTCTAACTTGAACAGTTTCTGATCAAGAAAATTTGTTTTTTATGGCACATCCTAAAACGATAGCTATTTCATTATGAATTCATTTAAAATTTTTCAGAGAAAACAAGAATCTCACAGGCACGGCTCGCTATGCTAGTGTCAACACACACCTTGGAGTTGGTAAGTGGTTCTATAAATTTCAATATTTCATATATTCTATGAAAAGGGTTGTTTATACTTTTATGCGGTATAAAATCCCATTTTTTGTGAATGTACAGAACAAAGTAGGCGGGATGATCTCGAGTCTCTTGGTTATGTTCTTATGTATTTTATTAGAGGAAGGTGGGCCGATGAATTTTGCTGTATTTTGTCACTTTTGAAATCTTATTTTTATATTTATTTTCTCGTTCTAATCCTGTGCGTCCTTGTGTATTAGCCTCCGTGGCAGGGACTGAAAGCGGGAAACAAGAAACAGAAATACGACAGGATCAGCGAAAAGAAAATGTTGACTTCAGTAGAGGTATAGTGGATGCGTATTTACCAATACATGTGTCACATATGTATACGCATATAACAGGTGTTTGGATATGCATTTGAGTATATAATGAACTTATATCTTTTCTTGACAAGAATGTCTTTTTTGGTCATTTTATGTATAAATATTATAAGTGATCATAAATTACTGATTTTTTGCAGGTACTATGTAAATCATATCCACCGGAGTTCACATCATACTTCCATTATTGTCGATCGTTAAGATTCGAGGACACACCGAACTATTCCTACTTGAAGAAGCTTTTCCGTGACTTATTTATTCGTGAAGGTGCCCCCTCCGATCTCTGTTTATTTATCCATCATTGATCACTAATTACTCCATATATTCATATTTCAGGCTATCAATTTGACTATGTATTCGACTGGACTGTATTGAAATATCCTCAAATAAGTGCCAATACCAGAGGACGGGTCAGTACCACGTATACAGTTTATTATTCCGCATCAGTGTTGTTTTTGAATACCATATAAGCATCTCTTTGTCGGTTTTGCAGCATATTAGTGGTAATGCAGGGGTAAATGCTAGCACATCGGCTGATAGGCAGGGAAGAGTTTTAGGTATTTGCTTATAACTATAGTTTCAAATAATCGGTATATACATACGCACATACATATATTAATACACCATGTTTGTTAAACAGGTGGACAAGATCCCCGGGCATTAGAAGCATACTCGAGAAGAAATCCGGGAACCGGGGCCCGTTATGAACATTCAAGACACCGGACTTCTGATGATCTGCCTTTGTCAAAGGATGTGGTATGGTCACAGGTCATAACTTAGAGGTTGCAAAAAGAGCGGGTCAGGCTGGTTGGGTAACGGGTCAGTAATTTCCATACGCAGTGAAATGGTTGGTTAATCTAAGTCACTTTTCAAGGAAAGTTTTAATTTTATATAAATAATTAGTGTGACATATATATTACAAAAAGGGTCAAAAGCTCAAACTGAGCCCGCTCCTAAGCTACTTTGGATCAGCTCGTTAAAAGCTCGAATCGAGACGAGCTTAAATGAGCATGAGCCCAAGATCGAGCTCATATCATGGCTTACTTAATAAACAAGCTTAAGCTCGAGCTTCAAATTTTACTGCCCAAACTGTTTACATATAAAATGTTCTCAAATCGACCCCTTCGTAAATAAACGGGTCGAAATTGCCACCGCTCATGGATCATCTTTCATTATTATTAATGTGGTAATCTTGTTTACAGCAAACCGATTCTGTGAAGGTCAGAGCGACTCGAAATGGGAGCTCGTCAAAGTATGCAGGTCTCTCAGGAGTCAGAAGACCAGGCTCATCATGTGAAGCTACAGAAGGTCAGCCGAGCAGAATCGTGTCAAACACCGGGGGCCGAACATCTTCGGCTCAAAGAGCGCACCTCGGTTTTGAGACCAAGCCATCAGGGTTGGCTCGTGCCACGAAGGGTGGCCGAGAAGACCCGCTTCGAAGCTTCGAGTTTCTCCAAATCAGAAAGTAAAGTTTTTCTATAAAAGGGAAGGTTTCTGTATTTCGGGGGCTCTTTTTTTATATATTTCATAGGCTTGGGCTGTTGCACATGACTTGTGTACTGTTGATTATAAATACTCTATGTAGCGTTATGTTTGAATATGATAGCGTTTGTTTCCTCGATTTCCGTATTTCCGATTGGCGATATGGTGATTTTTGTTGTGTTGTGAATTTGCTCGTTTTCAAATGGGTTAAAACGAAACATGATATGATGAATAAGGTTGTAAACGAGTCAAACCAAACCTGTCTATACTTGCATGTTTATACGTCTATTGTAATAAGCTCGAGTTCAACTTGATTAGCTTTAAGAGCTTACATGTTATATGCTCAAGTTCGTGACTCGGAAAACGCAAATACATTTTTATTTAAGGTTATTATTTCAACTGTTAGTAAAAGACTCGTCGATTTTTAATAACAAAATGTAATAGAAACATCATTGGTACACTCCACATATCCAGAGTTGGTTTATGTGTACATAAACTCTTTAACATGTTAGGGCTAGTTATTTGTTTACTAGCAAATGCAAAATAAATGTAAAATAACACCAAGAGTATGAATCGTTTATTTTAAAATATTATGAACTAATATCTACATTAATGTGTAAAGATGTATGAATCGTTTATTTAAAATATTGTGGTATAGTGACCATTGAAAGGTCTAAGGCCTTTTAACATGTTACCGACTAGTTTTTATTTATATTGTGCGCAAAATTACTAATATATTGATTATTTTACGTAGTGATAAGTTAAAATGTCACTAGATAGAAAACATTTGAGCTGATACAAGTGTATAGATGATTGATACCCTGAAGTTTGGAACAAATTCTATGTGCTGGTTTAATGATTCGACTTGATGTATGTATTTGAAAAGTGTTTAGGGGCTATTGTCTATTGAGGCGGTCACGATTTTTATGAAAACTAGATACACGTAAAAAAGGCTAGCATTTTTGAAATATACTTGTAATGCATCTTTAGATTACATGTTTACCCTAGTGACAAAAATGTCTTTATGATTAATTGTATGTGTGATTAAATAACATAATAGTAAAATGGCATATATAACAACCGACCCTTTTAGCAACTTTATTTAGTGTATAAATAAGCTTTTTCCACGGTTCAGTTCGGGTTCCAAACCGGTTTTGATATAAGTCACCATAAGTCAAAACAGATTCTTAATGGAGTCGGTTCTTGGAGAGAGAAGTGACTGGTTCAGTTCCAGTTACACCAATTTGAGCATGGCTTATAAACCCGCCACAAACTGATAGTTTGGGTTTAATTTTAACCAATTCCTTGCCAACCGGTTTTAATATCAGTTTCGATTCATTCGTTTTTTTGATTCCATATCGAAACCAGTTTTTTTCACCTTTACAGCTCTACTCGTTCTTTTTTCGAACAACAAATTGGATTACTGACGGTGCACTGGTACACCCGATCATCTTCATTTCTCGAGTAAGTAACCTGAGACCACCCTCAGGAGGAAAATCACCATAAATGAGATAAAACCCACCATCCTAACCTGAAAACCCATTTTTTATCACAACTAAGACTTGAATTCACTGCATCCCTCTATTTTAATGACCTATTAGGCATCTCATCTCAACTATTTGATTTAGGATCATTGGTAGCTCTAGTCGACCTAACTCGTAAGCTTAGATTGGACTTAGCTTGTGAGGCAACATGGAAGTATTTGGGCCCAAACCATGATTACCATTTACCAACAAGAGCAGGCCCAATCAGTAGCCCTAACTATTAAAGCAAAATCACCACTCGAAAACCCTAGCTTTCATCTTCATCAATCACCACTGCCTCAAGTCTCCCGGCGATCTGCAACCGCAAAAATGGTAAAATGCAACCCTAACTCTTATCTTTGTATGTGTGTTCGTATTTATGAGTAATTCACATCATAAATCATGCGTATTGTTTGATTTCTGTAGCCGTTCAAGAGGTATGTTGAGATCGGAAGAGTTGCTCTCGTTAACTACGGAAAGGATTATGGAAAGCTCGTAGTGATCGTCGATGTCATCGATCAAAACAGGGTATCTTCATTATCCTACAAACATTTTAAGATTAGCTCAATTTATATTATTATTATTATTATTATTATTATTTTACTTTGGTTTGATAATTGACGATTGCTATTTGTTGTATTTTGGTTTTTGTGCTCGTATGTATGTTTATAGATCAGATTTTTGATTGAGTAAGAACCGATATGCTTGTGTTGATCTTGAAGAAAACGGGATACAGGAAATGTTTGGTTTTTAGCTCATTTTAATTGATAAAAAGTAGTACTTTTTGCCTAATATTTGCTTTAGATACTTGGATTAGTACTGGTTATAGCTTGCAGGTCTTGAAACATAACATCTTGTTCTGGTCGAATTGCTAAGAACTGGTTTTGGAAAACTGACATGCTAAACTCTAAATCCTAAACCTGTTGGTTGGTATGCTTGAACTTTTTGTTTCTTGTATGCTCATTTTTACGATATATTTTGTTTGTATTAAATTTGTAAAAATGATAAAGCAGTTCATTGATATAAAACATATACATAAATGCGTATTCTAAAAGTGAAAAGAATATAAAAGTAATAAGTGTTTAGGTCCTGTTTTAAGTTCAAAACCTTTGGCTGATTTGCTAAACTGCTAACCAGAAACTGAATCATTCAACTGCTAAATTTTCTGTTTCGCTTTGTTTTTGGCAGTTTGGCTGGTTTTAATAGATTATGAACATGCTTAACAGTAATTTGAGGTGTTTTGAATGTTTGGATATCAGTGAACATGATCTTTTTTATGAATTATGATTATATCAAAACACATATTCATCCATGTTATATCCCCTATGTTTCAGTTTCTATCAAACTTGTATTAGTTCTTTAATTGATTCAAACTCATATATAACTCAAAAACTTTGGTGTATAATCATACTTTTCTTTCTAATGAAAAAGCTGTTATTTTATAGTTTGATGTCACTGCTTAAATATTGGCTGTTGTTTCCATAGTGATCTAGTTGGGTTGAAATTTCTTTGTTTTCTTTCTTCACACTTAATGAGTGCATATCATTATGCCACAGTCCCTTTGTTCTTGATGATGAGTTGGTGCGTAATCTGAATTAAGTAAGAACATGTTGCATAAATGGAGGTAATTTTGAATTTTAATTTTTGATCTGCAGGCTCTTGTTGATGCTCCTGACATGGTGAGAGGCCAAATGAACTTTAAGAGGCTAACACTAACAGACATCAAAATTGACATCAAAAGAGTTCCAAACAAGAAAACCCTTATTGCTGCAATGGAGGCTGCTGGTATGTACATGTTAGTGAAATGTTAAAGGTTAGTTTATGCTGGTTTCTAGTTTTAATCACCAAGTTTTTTATTGTATTGCAGATGTCAAGAACAAGTGGGAAAAGAGCTCATGGGGAAGAAAACTTATTGTTCAAAAGAAGAGAGCCTCACTTAATGATTTTGATAGGTTCAAAATTATGTTGGCAAAGATAAAGGTCAGCTCTAATTTATTTGTTTTTTTTTTGAGCTTTACTTTCACTCTGCAATTGTTTTGCTTCAAGGATCTAGAATTTTTAAATTTACGTTTGTTGCGCAACTTCAGCAACTTTTATATGTTTGACCCGTTGATCTATATGATCTTACCAATTTGATCAATTTGAGCAACTTTCACTCTATGCAGTCTTTTAGCTATTTTTTTTTATTTTACCAATTTGATCTTCCAGTTTCAGTGACAAAGCTTGACCCAAACCAACCAATGTTCAATGAAATTTGTGTAAATTGACCCATCTGTTCACCAATGTTGTCTCATCGTGTATTTATTTGGACTTGCAGAAGGCGGGAGTTGTTAGGCAAGAGCTCGCCAAGCTAAAGAAGGAGACCGCTTGATTTGCACAACGATCAAGATTTATCGGAATTTTGGTGCAGTTCATTAAAATTGTTGTTGAGTAGACAGACCATTGTAGGATTTCATGTCTGACCTTTTTCCATGTTTGCTGGTATCGTTTTTTGTTTTACATGTTTCTTTATGTCATATGCATTTTATTCAAGTTTTTTTAATATAAAAACAATTAGATCAGATGCATAATCCTTATAGGATTATGTTGTTCCAATCTAGTTTTAGATGTTGATTCTGAGGTTTAATTATTAGTAGAAAAAGTACATTGTTGGATAGCATAGTATAATTTCTTTTAATATGGGATATAATACTAAAAATATAGTACTGAAGATAACCTGAGAGACTATTAAAATTAATTTTGGTTAAAATCTGAGTGGCATTATTAGTTTGTGATAAGTATAAAATCTACATGTAAACACATACTCTTGATAGCAAGGAAGACCTTGTGTATTGTACGTTACATTGGTCAATGTGTATAGATACAAGAGAATGATTCCTCTATTCAATTATCGTGCAAATTTAACTATAATTCACTAGCTTTAGTAAACTCGTGTATTATACGGGTTGAATAAATAAAATATTGATATAATAAATTTATTAATTATAGTGATATTTTAAGATATGATATGACT
>CM046446.1:89108939-89121439 GCA_025506515.1 Flaveria trinervia
AATATAAGAAAATGAAACCCAAAATGGAGACTTGTTTGATGTAAAAAAATTTGAACAAATGAATATAAGAAATGAAACCTATAAGAAATGAAACCTCAAATGGATCAATAATGAAGGCGAAACCCTTAGTTTGATTTGAACCTTACCTCAATCGAAATTCATTCAATTTCTTTCATTTGGTTTGATTTGAGCAATCCTTCCTTTCCACTAGATTGTTGTCGTCTTTAAGCATCACACATGAAGCAAACAAATTTGATAAACTCGAAAATACTGATTACCTAACATGCTTATATATTTTATTAAAAAATATGACAAAGGTGGGCGATGTAAGAAGGAGAGCTAGAGAAATCAAGAATTGCTGATAACCGCTCCACAATTGAAGGAGATGTGGGCTTGAAAAGGCGAAGAAATAATTTCTATAGTAAACACCTGTTTATTACGATCTAAATTTCATTTTAGCTTGATCCAACGTCTAATATGCAACATACGGGTGATTACACTATCCGATCAAACTATCCGATAGCAATACAATATATAATCGGGAGTTTTGATGCAAAAAGATTATAGTATTTTAATTTAAGAAAAACAAAACAAATCATCAAAGGTTATTATTATGATTTTAAACACGAAAAATACTTTTGATTTTATTCTCCCTTGCTATCCGATCTGCGTGAAGCTATAAGTAGAATCGCTATTGACTCATCTGACTTCACAGCAAATAACACCAACCACTGAAAACAAACTTGAAACTCAAATACCTTCAAGTGAAAAAGGTGAATCAAAACCTCAGATCTTTCTACCAAATTTGTTCATCTCATGACGATCTACTTCTGTGTTTCTGTTGATTGATTGTGTGTGCTCAGATCTACTATGCGTCTTCTGAAATTTTGAAATGTTATTCATAATCAATCTAAATCTAGGGCTTACGGATACGATTTATCTCTAATGTATGTGCGAATATGTTATCATGATCACGTTTGATAATTGTGATCTGGAATCTAGATTGATGTACTTCTGCATGCGTAATTCGTTTGGTGATGTGAGCAGATTTAAATGTTAATGTTCGGATCATCGGAATTCGTTTGGTGGTATGGATTTTATATAATGTGAATTGGATGATCTAATGTTGCTATGCAATTGTTGCTCATATATTCTCATCCTGATCTGTTAGTGTGCATATTTATGGTATTGATTGCAATTGTGTTTTCTGTTCTTAATCAGAAAACAAGAACTGGTGATGATTTTAACATTTTAGTTATGATTCTGGCATCCATCACCTTCATTTTTTAAGATTAAGGTTGACTATTTTATTCTGCAAGTTCCGTGGCTTAAAAACTAGACGGAATTATACCGCGATTTGAAGTTAAAATGATCAGTTTTTGCTTTTTGTGTTCATCTGTATATGAAAGGGAGAAAATTGAACATTATGACTGATCTGATAATTGTGATCTGGAATCTAGAATGATGTAGTTCTGCATGCGGTTAACCTTGTTCGTGTTATCCGTAATTTGTTTGGTGATGTGAGCAGATTCAAATGTTAATCGTGCGATGATTGGAATTCGTATGGTGATTATCTATTTATGTAATGTGAATCGGATGATTGTAAAGTTGCTATATAATATAATTGTTGCTCAAATATTCTCCTCCTGATCTGTTACTGTGCGTAGGTAGTGGTTGCAATTGTGTTTTCTGTTCTTTTGACCGTGAAACAAGGACTAGTGATGGTTTAACTCTTTTATTTTGATTTTGGCATCCATCACCTTCACTTCTTGAGGTTAAGATTGACTATTTTATGCGGCGAGTTTTGTGGCTTTCTGTAGACAGAATTATACCATGATTTGTTGTAACAATGATCTGATATCAATATATCATTTATTATTGCAGTAATTTCAATCGTCAAGATGGAAGGGACAGTGTTAGGTCCTGCTTTGGAAGGAATGAAGCATGTCAAGTCTGAGGAAGGCGAAATGCTTACCAAGCCTTTCCTAGATGTCTGCAAACAGATATTACCTGTTATTGGTATGGTGTTGCAAGTATTATCTTATCTGTCATCACTTATGGCCTTATGGGTGTGGACGGCAAATTAACGAGCTTCACTTATGAAAAATAAGTTTTTATATTGTCATAGATATAATGTATGCAGTGGTGTTTCAATCTTTATAAAGGAGCCCTTTAACAGTGTTTAACTTATAGGGAATACAGGATACATGGCATTTAATTTGATCCCATAAACTTAAAACATATATTAAGAATCCGAGGCCTCTTTGCTTGACAGTCATTCAACAACTAACATTTGAGTTTTTTTCCTAATGCTAGACAAATTTGGAGCAGCTATGGCACTTGTCAAAACTGATGTTGGTGGTAATATAACAGTAAGTACTCCTCTGCATTTAAAATTGATGGTGGATTATATTTATGTCAGATTTGCGTTATTTTTTTTAATATTGGAGTGAATATATGCTGTCGACCTTGATGGCAAATAACTTTACTGTCATGAATCTGTATTTATTTCTGTATTGAGAGAATAAATATAAATTGTTCAACCTCTTAACAAGATAGCCCTGTAAACTCTGCCTTTGAGTCTCGTATAATAACCTTGTTGTTGTACCCTCTCTTTGTAACCTTACTCATACTATTTCTTTTTGGGAGAAAAGAAATTCCTTTTGGAATAGGAACAAATAACTGTTAATTTTTTACTTCTTTCATACTTCCATCCATCACTGTGTCAAAATCAAACAAGCATGTTTCATTGTTTCCTTTTTGATCAAAGTGACATGTAATATCATCAGTTATCCATATATTATCGCAGTTTATTAAATTTTCAGCATTTTATTTCTTCCACTTTCATATGCCTGATTTTTTTTGTTTCTGCTCTGAATTTGTTCAGAGGTTGGAGAACAAATATCTGTCCAACCCAGCAGAATTTCAGAACCTATACAGTATGGTTAAGATGGAGGTTGCAGCTAAGGAAGCAAAAGGTTCATCAAGTTGCACCAATGGTCTTCTGTGGCTAACTAGGTGAGGATAAGTGATTCTTTTACCCTCACAATTGTTAACACAAATAACTAATCCCAAAAGCATCCTTCATGCTCACAAATTGTATATTTTCAGGGCAATGGATTTCATAGTAGAATTGTTCCGTAACTTAATGGAGCATGAAGACTGGGCCATGTCACAAGTTTGCACTGAAGCATATACTAAAACACTGAAGAAATTCCATGGCTGGTTGGCCAGTTCAACTTTCACGGTAGGCATTTGGTGAACATAAAGTACCAAATAAGTTTCATATTATGATCCCAATCTGGATTCAGGTTGCAATGAAGCTTGCCCCGGATAGGAAGAAGTTCATGGATGTTGTCGCTGGGAAGGGTGACATCAGTTCTGACATTGAAAAATTTTGTGCAACATTCACGCCACTTCTTGAGGAGAATCACAATTTCTTGGTGAGATCTTCTCATAAGAAACTTGCCACTGTTAATTGATTCATGTTTAGTTCCACCACCTAAGAAAATAATCTAAACATCTTCGGTTCATTGTTTTGTGCAGGCTAGCCTTGGTTTGGATGATATGAAAGCTTAGTAATGATCAAGACAATTTCCGGATCTTGGTTTCACTAGTTAAGCCTCAGGGAGGATGTGCAATGATAAAGAAACTTAGCTCTTATGTGTACTTATTTCTTTTGACTATTTGTTAAACTTATAATCAATATCTATATACTCTGTTTGGTTGAACCCCAAATGTGTGTGAATTCATTATTACATGAAATTACATATGTTTTGGCCTGTTAATTGAATCTTACCAAATTTTCTAGCCTACATTTACTCTGTGAAAATGCTCACGACACAGAAACAAGCAAGGCAACACGCTGCTTTTAGTAGAAAATGGCAACTATAGATGCATAGAGTACAAGTAATAGAGAAGGTTATTCTCTCTCTCAATCTCAAACATCTCTCCTTTACATCGAAATTCTGTCCACTAGTTTGAATTGGTATAAATAATATCAGAGGTGATGGTTTTATGCTTCATACATGCATAGGTTTTTAAATTCTTCAAATTCTCTCTCTCTCTCTGTTGATTTGTTCATATTATTGTTATCTCTGTTTTATCTCATTTCTTTTCTGGCTTCTTGAGCCGCCCGTCTTGTTAAATCTGTATCATTCTGTTTGGTTGTTATTTATCTGAGTTGTTATTGACATTTTATGGGGTCAAAAGACCCCGTCCGGATTCAAACCAAAACTCCTTTGAAGATGAATACTCATAAGGTGAAAGGACTTCTTAAGGGCCTCAGATACATCTCTCAAGTTTTGGTCAGCCTCTTTTTCTCATTCCCTGTTAATTAGGTTAATGTGAATGCACATGTTCATATTATCTCATCTAAGAATCTGTTCCGTGCAGAAGACGAGAA
The DNA here is from genome assembly GCA_025506515.1 of Flaveria trinervia. Lineage (NCBI taxonomy): Eukaryota > Viridiplantae > Streptophyta > Magnoliopsida > Asterales > Asteraceae > Flaveria > Flaveria trinervia. Next base: position 89,113,345 of record CM046446.1, read on the forward strand.
AAAACAAGAAATAAAAATTGGTGGTCCAACAGATGTGAAGCATGTGGCTCATTTCGGATGTGACGGATCTGCCCAAGAATCTCCCAGCTGGGTATGGATGATGTTTCTCACCTTCATTGATCTCCATGGTGTCAATGTTGCATTTGTTATGTGATTATACATTTCATATTTTATCTATTTTTTCTTGGGGTTCAGATGAAGGGGTTTGGTATACCTGCAGAATGTCAATCTGCATCATCGAAAGCATCTGAAGCTCCAAATGATGGCCCTAATTGGGTTTCTGAAGGTATGAATAATTCAACCTCTTAATGTTTGAATGAATGCAAAAGGTAGTAATAATAATAGTTGTCGATTCCTATCTGAGAAAACTTAGAACAAACATTTCACATGTAGTTAAGGAAACCCGTGTCATGAGAATTTTTTTTTTCAAATCTAGGTAGAAAAAGGAGTCGCAATATTCTTCGTCATGGGCCTAAATCACAAACGAAATTATCATCAGCAAACTAGGTAGATCACTTGGGGTTGGGTATTGGGTCAAAAGGGTTACCAGTTGAAATGGGTTTTTGTTTAAAAAAGGGGTCAAAACATGTTGGGGATGATCGGAACAATTATTTACCTTCTTTATAAATAAAAAATGAATAAATATGATTAAAAATTTATATCATGATTCATGACAAGTATAATGTATATTTTTCTTTAAAGTAAAAAAATTAGAAGTTTATGGCTTTTACATAATTCTTTAGGCCTAGCTTCAACGTTTTCAACTTGCTTCCCTTTCAGCTACACCTTTTGACTTGCCCGTTATAAATAAACTATAATTTGAATCGATGTACTGTCTTATTCGTAAGTAAATAGGCTAAATTGTCACCTTTAATCTATCCTATCATGGATATTTGGTTTCACTTGCATCTGTTTATATTAGCTTATAAGAGGAATGGCTCGGACCTATTTCATTCCTCTCTTCAGTTTATGAGGACATTGTGAAAATGTGAATAGGTTGTATCCCTTAGAATTGTACCAATTATTGTTGTAGATTCTGACCAAAAGATGTCTCAAAGAGATCGTCAAGATAAGCCAAAATCTAGACACAGGCGTCATCGTTCGGTGGAAAATGCTCCAGACCCTGATTCCCAAACCAAACCAAGGCAGCCGAGACGACACCACACTAGGGGTGCCGAGGATAGGCGGGCCCAGGATGAGTCATTGCCTGAAGTCCCGAGAAGTACTCGAAAAAGAAACCAAAGGACCACCTGGGGCTGCAGAGGTCTAAAACGGATGATGTTAGTTCACAAGCATCTACAGGCGCCGATGCCGAAAACATGACAAAGGTATTCGTTTGATTTCTTTCTTTCTTTTTTAGTTTAGTTAGTTTTGTTTGTTATTTATATGAAACTTGGGAACAGTGAACCATATTGGTAGCTACACTCTTTGTTTTGTACAAATTTATTTTCATATTAAGTTGGTTATTCAATTATCAAGGCTTGATATGTCAGCCGCGACTGCAAACCTCTATTATGAGCTACATGAAATCAGCTCATTAGAAGCTTAAATTAGGTTGAGCTTAGATGAATTCAAGTAGAACTCAAATCTAAATTAGAACTTTAAAAAAAAAAACAAGCTTAAGCTTAGCTCTCTTGAGTCAAACAAGTCAGGCTCGAACTTAGTCGACTGGCTGATGGAAAAACCTGGAACCCTTGCTACAAAATATGATAGTTATCTTCTCTAAACCACATAAATCATCTCTACTACCATACAATATAAACAAAACCAACACCACCCAATAGACATCATGACTATATCCACTTGAATAACTAGTGTCACTCACAAATGCATATCTAGGATCTTCAACCTTGTTGCACACCCTCAAATTTACCAAACCACCCCCTCTACTTTTAGAAAATAACTCGACCACCCCTTCATCCACACATAACTCAGGGTTCCCTTCTAATCTCACCCTCCCTCCTTTAGAAAACGGCACCCTACCACTCAAAATATTATATCAAGACCCAATAACTCACATTTTCCATAAACACCCCCATAGAATACGGAATCTCACCAACAAGCCCCAACCTTGACAACCCAACCCCCTCAACCCCCCTCAACTTCCTCCATATGTCAGGAATCACCCCTCCCAATTCATTCCCACTCAAATACACCCCCTTAAGTTTCCTCATCTTCAACAAAAACAAAGGCACCCCACCTCCACAAAATCCATTATCACTCATATCCAAAAGCTCCAAACCTCTTAAACCCTCCATCGTCTCCGGTATCACACCCGAAAATCGATTCGAACTCACGTCAAATTTCAACAAATTCTCCAATTCTCCGATCGACTCCGGCAACTCTCCGGTGAACCCATTTGGCTGAGATCAAGAATTCTCAATTTCTTCAAGTTTGATAGATTTTCCGGCAACTCTCCGGCGAAATTGTTCCCTGATAATGTAGCTTCTTCATTATTCGTTAACTCACCGAACCCAATCGGAATTTCGCCGGAGATGTTACTTCCGGTGATGATCAACCGCCGTAAGCTCTTCAAACCACCAATGTCATCGCTCAACGACCCGAATAGCGACGGGTTGTCAACAAACACAAGCTCCTCAATCTCCGACCCGACCCGTGAGAGATCGGGTAAAGAAACGGGTTCTTGAATGAAGCAGTTGTAGAAGAAGAGTTTACGTAAATGGGGGAAGTTGGAGAAGATGTTCGGGTCGGGTAATGTGGAGTTTGGTGTGCAAGTCGGGTTCGGTTTGTACCGCACTTTAAATGCCTCAGAAGAAAACATACTATTAAGAAAACACACTACTTTAATCCTGAGCATTTTTATTTAAAATGAGCCTTGAATCCCATACATTCCTGTATTTGTATTTGTTTTTCTTTTATTATTACTTTATGTTTTTGGATATAGTTTTTGGAAAATAATTAGTAGGATATTGGTTTTTATGTATTTATAAATATATTTTAAAAGTGTATAGGAGTTTTTTTTCAGAGCTATGTGTTTACTGTTTAGGAATAGTTATTCTGATTTGACTTTACTAAATTACTTATTGTTTTTAAAATTATATATGTTTTTAGAAAAGGATAACTGTTTTTGTTAGAGTTTGAAATAATTAAACAAATTTTTACACTATACAACTAAACTCTATTTTTTGTTCACATGGCATAATCATAACTAATGGTAGGATGAAATAGTTATAAAGAGATAACGATAACTTTCTAACTATTTACTTGTCCTATGAGACATCAATGATTCCAGCACGAGCTTTTCCGTGCAACTCTAAGAGATAATCGGGATAACTTGTTCAACTTATCGTTTGATTACAAGCACAAATGAAATACCTAAGTTTCGATTGAGGTTAATCCTATACGACTACTCATGAAGCTTTATCGGGTTACAACTACTCATGAAGCTTTGTCAAGAAAAGGGGTATCCATCCTGTTGTCTAATCTGTGATGAACTCTAGAAAATAAGAAATCAATTAACTATAGAGAAATACATGTTAACTTTTTATATAATTCTTAATTTTAATAATTAATAAACAATGATTTGTATTATTCTAAACCTTAAATATATCGTCAACGTAACCCCCAACATGCTAGATGACCATGGTTGATACGTCAACGCAACTTTCCAACAAACCACCAATGAAACAACCAAACCTCACCGTAAACTTGATCTATATCTCAAACCTGATCTACAAAACAAAAACTACGTTAAGGCGTCACTGCAATACATGTTTTCTTGTGACACCCTTCTCTATTGAGTGTAAACATAATAACAAAATTACTTTATCCCCTTCCATATATAACATTTGGATTAGTGTTTTACCCAACACTCGTGATAATTATGTGTGGGTTGTGGGGTCGTCTAGAGAGGGTAATGTGTTTATGTGATTATTCTCTTTGTTTCTTATGAGTCACGATAACATCTTTACCTTAGCCTAACATCATGACAAGTGTCCTTAATAGAATTTATAGTCCCTTCCCCGTTGAGCCGGTTCAGCTCGATACGGGTACGGGTTGATACGGATTCGAATAAAATGAAATGGTCCTATACTCTTCATACATACATACACACACACACCCCCACACACACCCACACGCACGCGCAGGCACAGACACATGCACAGACACAGACACAGATACACAGACACAGACACACAGAAACAGACACACAGACATAGACATACAAACACAGACACATACACACAGACATACAGACACACAGACACAGACACAGACAGACACAGACAGACACAGACACACAAACACACACAGACACACACAGACACACACAGACACATATTAGTTTTTATTCATTAAAAATATAATTGACTATTGAAAGTTTATAAGTACTATTTCGGGTTATAAATATGTAAATCTGTCACGAAAAGGCTACAAAACACTTGTAATGACATATTTTATACTTACACGTCATAATCAGACGATAAAACTTCCAAAATATACATAAATTATTTTATATAGCAATAATAATATACTTTCTTGTGCGTGTAAATTTAATCATGGAGAAATGTGGATGACTATAAATTTCTTGACTTTTGTATGTTTCAAGAAAAAGACCCTCTGTATTTAAGTTACATCAAACGAAATAGAATAAGAAAACATACAAATTTATTAGGGAAAAAGAGTCGAATAGCTAATAAGTTACTCTTGGTGCTAAATCCTTTGATTCAAGTCAATCTTTAATGAGGTTGGGTTTAGTGTGAGCTATTTGAATAAACAAACTTAGAGACTAAGTTTTACATATCAAACTTAACTAGATACATTATACACAAGTTTTCATGAGTATATTATTCATATAAATATATAAGTTTTATTTGTATATAATAAATACATTATTTGTATATAATAAATACATAATTACATAATTACATGAAAATAATATAGTTAGTTTTATTTGTTACACATAAAATTATATATGTTGAATATTAAATGTTCGATCATTGATAATATCAACGTTGCTATCTAGGTACGATCTAAAGAGTTACACTTTGGACAACAACATAAATATAACATAACATATTACATGTTATAGTTCACGAATCGCAAATTAATTGAGTGATGTTTCATTATTTGAAGATTTAATCATGAATTAATTATTTAGAAAAAATAATTAATAAAAGGGGATCAAATATTTAAAAAATTTATTAGATTATAAGTTATAACAAACCAAAAGGGTTTTGATGATTAAAGGTTGATTATCAAGAGCTGTTAAATGTTAATAAACCAAGGACTCGAAACGTAAATGTGGGATCTAAAATGTAAATCCATTGGTATACAAAACAGAGATTAGGGTAACCCTAATCCCTATTCCCACCGTTGTTGTCGACTACCATAACCTCCTTCTTCTTAGCTTTACTGTTGGCTGATCACCACACAACCAAAAGCCACCACCACCGTGGGCCACCATTGTCGTCGCTGGTGTTTGTTTCAAGTTGCAAAGTTTGGAACTGTTTGTGTATCCATCAACTAGCGAGACCATTGTTGCTTCCAATATCCAAAGTTCCGGTTTGATCGTCAAAGATATAAGCTTTTTTAACATACTATGGTTGTGTTTGTTTTTGGTTTAACCATGTGTAATTGGATGTCTGTTTTTTGTATTTTAATTGTTAAGAATAATCATGTAATCATCGCTTCCATTATTTAATATAGATGAGTTTCTAACTCTAACAAAAAGGACACAACTTTAATGGTTAAAATGCCATACGCAGGGCCGGTGCCAAAAAGTTAGGGCAGTAAGATAAACTTAATAACTTTACTTATAATTTATTATAACGGTAAGATGTTTTTCTTATATTCAAAAAAGTAAATAATTTAATTATTACAATATGTAAATAAGTATTAATGATTGATAGAAATAATTATTTTATTGAATTGCTTTGGGTTTGGGCTGTCCCTAACGCACATCCACTCGTGTTGCGAAATAAATAGTTTAATTATTACAAGATGTAAGTTTAGTGACCATTTGTGTTGTGTTTGAGCAATCACAACAAAACTTTCAAACCATATGGATCATTTATTTTTGTATTAAGTAATTATATGACAAAATTGTTTAACAACACATAAAACTATCACAACTCATGTAAAAATTATTGTTTAATTTTATTGTTTATTTTAAAATTTCCACAACTTTATAATTAATCATGTACATAAATAATACTCAAACTTTTTTATTTTCATTTCTAAAGGAATATATATAACTTTTCTATAGTCTATATAAGATAAGATGTGATGATCTATTCTCATTTCTTTGTCAATCAATACTAGCCGCACAAATGAAAGAAGTACAAATTAGTGTTACGTCACTACCAATTGCGTCAATTTATTGCTATTTTTGTAGAATTACCAGCGATTTTGATTTGTTGTTATTTTTATATAAAATTAACAATTTTGCATCATGAAATCATCGTGAATATATCATTACAGAACTGTCATTCACAATGGTCCACAAATGGTACATGATGCAAAATATTTATGGTTGTCTAATTTACTAACACTGATTGATTCGTTTTGGAAAAAATCAAAACGATAAATTATCATTTGGTTAAAAGAAATAAACAGGATGAAGCCACAGAGAATGCTATATTTCATATATAACGTCACTAGTTAGTTTTTCTTGTATCTAATGATATTGATGATTGCTCATCACAAATGTGATGTAAGTTAAAATTTTGTAAGACTTGGAGTAAATTTAAATCTCTGCAAGTCTTCAAGTTGATTTTCTTTTAGAAAGAATACATAGGTGCAATTTGTTTTTTAATGTAAAAAATCTGCAATCTGTGTATCATATCTACAGACATCTGTACAAAAGGATGTGGACTAAATCTTTGCATTCTGCAAAAAAAAAAAACTGTTTGATTTTAACTTCTACAGACTACAATATAAAATTATAAACACCTTACTTGAGGCTGAGCGACGGAAGGCTGTGTGATTCAATGTGGTCGATAGGATGGGGTGTACGACGAGATTGGGTGTGCGACTGGATGGGATGTGTGACGGGGAGGGAGGCCAGTGGCGAGGGTTGCCAACGGTGAGGGGGAGGGTTGTCGGTGGCGAGGGCAAGTGTGGAGAGCGTGAAGGCAGCTGGTTGCGCGAGATGGGGGCTGCAGACGGCGGTGCGGGTAATACCGAGTGGAGATGTCTGCCTGCGGCCAACGGAGGGATGCGGCTGGTGAGGGGTGATGGCAAGGGTTTTGTCAAAAAGATTGAGAAGTTAAGAAGAGGTTTGAGAAGTGTTTTGAAGTTATTTTTATGTTTACACCAAGAAAAACCACGTACATACGTTTTTTAATAAAATATTAAAAAAAAACAAATGGTCAGCAGACACTAATGTCTGCTCGTGGTATGCAAAACGCAAACAAAATAGGCTTTGCAAAAATTTTTTTAAGAAAACAAACACCAACATAGTATGCTCATATAATCACTTGTATATGTACGATACAAGATTTTAACCCTTGACTTTTGGATAAATAGAAAACACACAACTAATTAGATATTATTTAAGAGTACAATATTAATTTAAAAAAATAGACAAAGCCCAAGTGTTTATAAAATGTGTTACACTCTAGAAAAGATTAAGGTGCTCAAACTACACCACGTCTACATACATCATGTTAGTTTTGATTAAATCATACGGGTTTAAATTTTCACTTATTTATCTTTTTTTCAAACAATAATTTTTGTACAATTAGATTCTACATAATCATGCATTTGCAATGATATAAATCTGCCCCAATTATGTAAGAAGTAATTACTGGCAATAAATAATGTCACTAGGCTATAACCATATCTATATCTATAATACTATATAAAACATTACGGATGACACAATTGTAATTTTATTTAAAGTGTAAGACACTAAAACAACTTTTTAAACACAATATATAAGTGTGATACATTAATTCTTAAATTGCCTCATTAAGTATACTTCTTTTATTTAATACATTACTTAATTCATTAAACTAAGTACTATATTATTATAATGCCTTTAAAATAATAATTAAACTTACATTTACTATTTATATATTTATAACTATATCTTATTATAATTAAGTATTATCTTATTTATATATTTATA
>CM046446.1:90326439-90691439 GCA_025506515.1 Flaveria trinervia
GGCTTCACTGCAACGACTATTAAAAGAAATTAATAATGCCTCGATGTCTTAAACTCTTGAAGCGTGAGACTAATTTGAAGACTGTAATGTTTAGGGTTTAGGGTTTCTCTTGTGTAGTACATGTGTTATTTTTAAGGATATTTTCCTAATTGTTTTGGACAACATCGATTTCAATCAAAACAAAAGAGATTGGGCCTAGCAACAAGCTAGAATACCGACATAACAGAATAATACAACCATAGTATACATGAAGTATATGATAAATTTACACCAATTTTCCCATTCAAATGAAACTAAATTCCTCCTATACTTCACCCACATGAAGCTTTTGGTTATAATCTCCTTAAGAAGCCCGTTGAATTATTTTTTTTTTGCAAACTTATCGCATGTATTATGTTTTTGTTAGATAGAATGCCTTTTGTGAACCTCAAGAAGGTTTGTAATCGAGAAAGCATATATTGGCGGAGCTTACACCATTGACTTATATATTGCAAAATTACGATTGTCGTTTCACATGAGGTGAGGGTATGCATAGTAGACCGAATGTACACCGTCGTGGAATTGAAATACATTAAAAAAGTATATTAAATAAGTATTTTGATTATAATATTATTTCAAATGTATTTAAATAGAGTAAACGTTTTGTAACATATAATGTGATCATTTTCACTTCCTTGAAGCTCGTGATGACTTTAGTAATATCCTCTAAGATTCACAACCATGAATTTGTTATGTAAGGAGTGTAATAAGAGGGAGGCGGAGAAAGAGTGTGTGAGAGACAGAGATAGAAAGAGAGAGATAGTGATAGTGTGAAGTAGAAGTTAAACAATACTGTATGAGACATGAGTAACATGAAACGAGGTTGTGAGGTTGTCACGACCGATGCTCATTGTTCTTCTCTTTCTCCATCAAAATCTGATTAGATGATTTGATAATGCTCATTTCAGATATACTATTACATATGCCCTTATGATAGTAAATAATGAATTAAAATCAATATCTTAAGAACACTATAGACAAATATAACTTGGTAACAAAAATGTGTCTCAAAATCTATACATCAGCTAGACAACATTTGTCAAATATCCTTTTAAAGGTTATAGGAATAACCAGAAAGTAAACATGTGTTGATATTTTTTTAAATATTTACATTTGATAGCAAAAAATATACTTTTAAAAAAAGCATTTTATGTGTCACATTCCAAAACAACATGGAATTCCCTCATTTCATTTGTTAAATATAAATGTTTTATAGCCTAACAATAAAAGGTTAGTATTAAAAATTAGAAAAACTTCACAAAGGTAAGTGATATATTTATTTGCTTATATCAGGTCATTAAAATTTAAGAGTATCTAACCAAATTACTACAATTTTGAAAATGTTTTAATTCTGTAACTCGTATTTTTTTATTATTTTAAATAATTTGTAATTTTGAAAAAAATAATTTGGTTTTTTATGAATATTGTTAACTTTTTGAATATCTAATTTTTAATTTTTTTAATTTAAGAATGACCTAATTTAAACAATTTTAAAAATTAATGATCTGATTGTAAAAAATAATTTATAAGTGACCTGATTGATATAAAAAATTAATAATAAGTGACCAAATTATAAGAATCCTGAAATTTGAGTATTATTTTATAATGTTATCCCTTAAAAATTAGAATGAATTGTTGTGTTGTTTGATTATATTTGTTATTTTTATCCAAAAATAATTTTGTTTGCATATGGTTCCCTAAGATTTGTAAAAGTTGTTATTTTCATCTATACATGTTAAATTTTTTAATGTAAAATGTTAATCATGTAAATTGATAAAGTTACCTTTTAAATACAAAACAAAAACCCACATTTACGTAACCCCTAAATGAGTAGAATTGAATCACGATATAGAGATATGATGACTAGAAACGATGGTCTTCATTATACAATATTTTCGCAATGAATTCCCCACCGCCAAGACACATCATCTTCATCTCCCCCCCCCCCCCCCCCCACTGATGAAGCGATAGTCTTGTTATTAAGCAATGATTGAAAGGTTCGGAAATGGAAAAAATGAAATGTTTGATGTAGCTTTCGTGAATGAAATAATAATACGCGAATGAAATCTTAACACTAGTATGTAAACATAGATAAAGATTTTGTTTTTCTATGAGAAATATAAAATTTCCAGTTCTAAAGATGGATTTCAAAATTTCAAATTAACAAAGTTAATTTGTTTAGATGAAAATAACAATTTTTTAAAACCTTGAAAAGGTAAATGAAAAGATATTTTTTTAAATGAAAATAATAAATATAATCAACATAGAAAGAAAATATTATAAGGTTATGGGTTCAAATCTCGTTCTAAGTAAAATGTTTAGAGTTGACCCAATGAATTTTCTCAACAATTAATTTTCATCTAAGTGGATTGGGAGTGTGACCCTAGCTGAAAAACTAAGATGAACCTGATTAAGATAACACATATTTTTGAAAAAATGTTACACATTTGTCGTTTAAAAAAACTAGTCTATTTTATAAAATATTGTATTCAAATCTCTAGAGTTTAATATACATTTTGCAACCTAACCCTTTTGTCCAATAACAAGTACACGCTGGCAACACAACAAATCAGAAATCGACACATCAGCATATGTCCCCATGACGGACTTGCCGATTACAATCCCCATAACCAAACCCTCGTGTTTCATCGTTTCATCCCCTCCCATAATATTATTTTGTTTTTTCCTTTATTTTTTTCACTCACTATATATACAACCTATACACACAGACACATATATATGATATCTGTACATCATCATTCATCACTGTATACATTCATCTCCCTCATCAGTCTCTCTTAATCTCCAAAATCTCCTCCGGTAGCTAAACTTCCGATCACCGTCTGACCACCGTCCGACCGCCGTACGCCGTCGGTCCGTTAGAAGGTGAATAGAACATTCTGTTATATCATTTCACGTGTTTCTGTTAGGAACTGATATGGCTCCGGCAGCCGTGGCTTCATCGGTGGTCGATCGTATGCCGGTGATGCCGCCGGAGACGGCGGTTCCTCCATCGGCGGTGGTGCCGGAGGCGTTCGCTAAGGATTCGATAATCTCGTGGTTCAGAGGCGAATTCGCAGCGGCGAACGCGATTATCGACGCGTTGTGTGGCCATTTGTCGCAGTTTGAAGGCGGAAGGTGTGAGTATGAGGCGGTGTTCGCCGCTATTCACCGTCGTCGGTTGAATTGGATCCCGATCCTTCAGATGCAGAAGTATTATTCGATCGCTGATGTGACGGTGGAGCTTCGGAAAGTCGCGGAGGCGAAGGTAACAGGCGTTGAGAAGATCGTTGAAGATGATGCTCCGTCACCGGTGACGGAGATCAATCGTGAAATTGTGACGGAATCGAACGGAATCAATGGCGGTGGTGAGGCTGTTGTTGCTGTTGTTGTTGATGATGATGATGATTTAGGCAAGGATCATTCGCCGAAGAGTGAGATCACAGATTCAGGTAACAAATGATTATTGCTTGTTGTTTAATTCAAACAGCTTAATTGCAGATTGTGTTCTTCAGTTCATATAATAATTATAATATGCAGAAACAGCAGAAAAACGAATCGTGTGTCAGTCTGATTGCTTAATCTGCATATTTGATTATGTCAAATTGCATAAACTTCCAGATTTCAGATCTCACCGTTAATTTACTCAATTTTAAATTGGTGAGCATATGCATACTGCATACATAAATCATTTTCATAAAGAACACTTTACAGTATTTTTGAGCTTTATATCTGTATATTTTATATTTAATTCAATAACCATACATAGCAAAATTCAACAACAATAATATTTTATTGCAAATTATTCAATTCTAGAAAAGTATTTGAATTTGATTCCTTATTATTATCTTCCAACTATAGTTAGAATCAGTAGTTTAATCGTTTCCATTGAATTTTAGCATCGTGTCTTCTTGTTGAGCCGTACGACGTCGTTTCTAGAACGAGGGTTGGTGGTAGGTAGGCAGGTAGGTTTAACCGTCCTTTAATTTGTGACTGACTTGTTTGACTTTAAAAAGTCTCACCTCCTTCACTTGACCATTTTCGATTGAATGAATATGGGGATCTGTGACTAAGAGAATTCAATTACTTCTGGTAGTCTCCCGAGGATTTGGTGGGATTCGAGGTCAATTTTCGATCAAACTTGAGTGAACATAGGCAGAGAGCTTCTTTAGAACAGTGTTTCTCGAGATTTGTGTGATTTAGCTCTGTTCTGCAATATTGGATCCGTTATAATTGGATGTCACCACCTACATTGATAAAAAAATTTTCTTTATTCTCTTTAGAAATGTTTGGAATTAGATACTATGGTATAATGGTGTCCAAGTGTGAAGTAAAATGGATTTTATTTTGAGACTGATCTTAGGTTTAGTACCGATAAGAATGGAATAGTATACGAGTTTTTTTTTGAGGAAATGACAATTTAATGTTTCAAGGTTTTATAATTGAGTAATGGAGATAATGAAATGGGTTAGTGATCCTTTAATGATTCAATTAGTCGTTAAGAAAAAAGTGTGAAGTAAGGTATTCATTTTAGTGGTATAGTGTTGTAGTCCCATAATAGACATGTATATAGTTTAATAGTAGGTTTAAAGAGTGTGTGCGTTAATTATTCTAAAAATATATAGAGAAAATGTAAAATTAGATGTCATAAAAAAATTTGATTTGTTTAACATGAATTACAATTTATGTTGGTTATTATGATATTGACAAAGTCTTATGATTTTTCTAGTAATTGGTTTTGACAATTAAAATAAAGATTTACGAAGTCTTAATGCAAAATAAACTAAACTCATTACTTAAGATGATGGAGATCATGCATACATAAATAAAACATATTAAGAAATAAATAAATCATAAAACATGAATGTTATGTAATTGTATGCGGGGAGGGAGTGACACGTATGAGTCCCACATTTTGTAAGGTTGGTCATATCTTCTTCTCAATTCTAAAAAGATCATTGAGTGATGTCAGAAATGGTATGTTGGCATAACAATGATTGTGACTAATAAAGTTGTCGGGTTATACAAATATAAAGTTAAATAACTTTTATATGTATGTGACCAAGTGGTGGAATCATAATAATCTCATGGTGACAATTCACGTAGTCAAATTAGAAAGAAAATGACGATGTTAGATATCATATTAATAGAAGATTATATCGGGTGTAAAGGTCAACGACCCTCTTTGAACCTCATCTAGTATCACTCGTATGTAGACTCAGTTTTATTATAGAATCTGTATATGTTTACAGTTATATTTGATGTTGATGATTTTATTATCTAACTATAAATCACCAGGATCTCATGAAGTGCATTCGGCGGTAGAAAGCATTGAAATATGCTCAAGCCAAGAAGATTGGGAGGCACGACGTGCTGAAATGAAGATAACTAAAGGGTTTGCAGCCAAGGAGTCTGTAAAAGGGCACATGGTAAGTTATTTCACTTTAGCATTTGAATTATTATGTTTTAACTTCTATTACTATCGATCATTGTCACCTTTTAACCATTTAGTGTGAGGTACTTACCATTTCATATAAATATTGTCGTGTTGTTGCTTTAAATGACAACAAGATAAATATGTAACCTTAACTGGTAGAACATGACAACTTTGTCAGATTGAACTTATATATACATTTTGGTGTGGCAGGTGAATGTCGTGAGAGGCTTGAAGTTGTATGAGGACATACTTAACACAACTGAGCTATCTAAGTTGATTGACTATGTAACTAAACTCCGAGTTGCTGGCCAAAATGGTGAACTCTCAGGTGGCTCCTGTGATTCGTGATGCTTTTGTAGTTAACCTTGTTCTTTCCTTTTCGGACCGAAGTTTTGAGATAGTAAGGGATTGAACAGGTTTGGCAGTTGATTAATTATCTTTTTAGTTAATTATAACTTTCCCAATATATTTAAGACCTCTTATAGTATTTCAAAATTATATAGGAATTTACAACTTGATTATCATTATTAACAATGATAGTATATTGATTATGATCTAATTTCCATTTCATTTTATACTAAAGAAGTTTATCTTCTTGATAACATGATTTTATAATCTTGTTCTTGGTTATTGGTGATGATTAGGTGAGACTTTTATCATGTACCACCAACAATCAAAGGCAATTAAGAGAGAACTTATTCAATTTGGAGCTCCAATTTTTGGACAGATCAAAGATGAGGGTACAGCTACAAACAAATTCAAGACAGTAAGATTTAAAGTCCCATATTCTTTTATATGAGTAAAATTTTGTATTCAGTTAAATATATAAAAGTGTCATCGTGTTATATATGTTTGCAGACATTATCGACCCTATTCCTGCTCCTCTTGAAGGTGTCATTGACCATCTAATCCAGCTTCACTTGATTTCTGAAAATAGACGACCCAACAGTTGTATCATAAACTTTTTTGACGAGGTATTACTTCTAAATTATCTTGACACACACATTATACAATATAGAAAGTTGCAATAACCCTATTGAACATAACTATTGTTTTAAACCTTATATATAAGGCGGTTATATAACTATGAATCTACAAATGTATAATTATTTATGTTGTCCTTATGTTTCTCTATTAAATTTTATATTACTTAAATTTTGTATTGAATAAGCATTCAATAAAAAGCAAACTATACTTATAACTACTAGTACCACACTAACCCTTATCCATATTAATTTGTGATACAAAAAGAAATAGAGAAAATGGGTGCATCATGAATATGATCTTTCATTTTTTCATCCCCACTTTTCATTCTACACATTCATGCATATATGTGATTTTTATGAGAAATTTGTTCTATGTAGAACACAAATACTTGTGATTTTTGTTTTATACATGCACATGTCACTAACAAATATTTGAAATTTAGCCAAGTAGATAAATATAGCTAAAACTTTATCTACTAGTCCTGAAATGGTTCTTGATGTTCATAACATATTTACAGTTTTTAACCAAGCGTGACACCATATGTACATATATGCGCTTGTGCCCACACGTGATACTAAACGTGAACCAATCCATTGTAACATTTATGCAGGGAGAATATTCACAACCTTTCCTGAAACCTCCACATTTAGAGCAACCGATCTCAACACTTGTTTTATCCGAATCAACAATGGCTTTCGGGCGAAGTCTAGTTTGTGATAATGATGGAAACTATAAGGATCACTCATGCTTTCTCTCAAGGAAGGGTAAGCTAGTCAGCCTCTTATAATCTTATTTCAATACTAACTACATCTTAAATCTTAAATGTTATATAAGTAAATAAATTGTATCACATGACAGGTCACTTTTAGTGATGAGGGGAAATAGTGCTGACATGGCACGCCATGCCATGTGTCAGTCTCCAACTAAACGAATTAGTGTCACATTCTTCAAAGTCCGAATAGACCCTTACGACAGAAATCCACCATCAAAGGATCCCATGGCTGGGGCCATAACTGTATGGCAGCCCGACCTCGGCCTTCCAGGTCCATTAATCTCGCCAACAAGATATGATGTCCTCCCTAAATGGGGTGCTGTTCGAGCCCCCCAACTTCTTATGTTAGCACCGGTTCGTCCAATGGTTATGACCCCCAGAAGGTTACCATGTGGAGGGACTGGTGTTTTCTTACCTTGGAACGGTGGTCCAAAGAAACCGGCTAAACATCTACCTCCTCGTGCTCAAAGGGGACGTCTTCTTGCACTGCCGGCGTCCATCGAGCCACCCAAGATGGTTCAAACCCCTGGTTCTGGCATTAGCGTTGCTTGAGATATGTGGGCTCATGAACATGAGTTTTCTTTTATTTACGGCTTAAGCAACAAAATAGATTCTAGTATTGGTGATTAGAGTGCATCACCCTTGTTGCGAATGTTAGTATCTAGAGATAGTTGTTAAAATCATTAATTTTAAATGTGTGAATTGTAATTTTTATTTGCTTCATTTTTTGTTCCTGGGGTGGTCTTTTTAAATACTGTATGGGAGTTGAACCAAACTGAGTCAAGTTTGAGCTCAACTTGATAGTTGTGATCCCAACTTGAACTCGATTAGAATGTTTTTTATGATCCTTGCTCGTGTTATTCTAACCTGAAGGTGAGAGGATAAATTTAACTATTGTGTTAGATTAAATTTGATAAACACAACTCGTATATTTATTCGTGTAAAAAATATTAGTGATTTTAGTGTTGTCAAATTACTTTAATATTTTGTATACGAGTTAAGAGTCATGGAATGCACGATTAAAACTATTCCATTTTGAAGGGGAGACGATTAATTAATCTACCTATAAATACAACATCGTCATCAATACATATCAGTTGAAAAATGTGTTTAGGCTGGTTGTAACAATATAGGGAAAGTGGCATATGCCTTTGATTCTAAAGGCATAATTAATGTTGACAACATCAAGTTGTTTACGCCACTCTTTTCCAACATTTAAAGCATCCACTTTAAGTCTCCAAATAAAAATCAAACACGTGACGAATTGAATTTGTAAATTTGTGTTGACTAGACATTCCACGTTACGTGTTCGTTGATGGATTCCATCAACATCAATGTATTTATTCTGTTTTATTTTGATTTTTCTATCTTAGTTATCTTTCAAATTTTAAATGTGGTAGGGCAGATGCTTTCTTTTATTAAAGTTCTTATTTTTCTAAAAACGAGACGAAAAAATAGGGACTGCAAAAAACTGTGAGTTTCTTTCTTTTTTTTCTCTGAGTTTCTAGAGGTTTTTTTTAATATAACTAGTTTTAATAAACCCGTGTGTTACACGGGTTTAATAAGTAAAATATTAATAAAATAAAATTTACTAATTATAAAATAATATTATAAGATATTATATGACTGAAATTATGTATGAAAAATAAGTATAAGTAATAAAATAGTAATATCAACTGTTAAAAAAATTAATTATTTTCTAGAAAAATAAAAAAAATTTGTTATAATACAAACCGTATAAAATGTTATCTTTTAAAATTTTTTTATTATAACTCCCAAATCTAATTATTTTTTATTTAAAAAAAACAATTTTAAAATATTTCGAATTTTTAAAAAATGTTATGCTTTAGAAAAATTCACTATTTATAAAAAAAGTTATTTATTTAGAAATAACATTAATAAATAAATCTCTTTCTTAATTTATTAAATCTGAAAAAATTTAAATAGTATTATTAGTAATTAAGGTAATTATTAATTAAGAGAGAGACAGGAAAATTTTAGTGAGAAATAATTATGGTATTACCACGTGTCATTCCAATATACTTTTTATTTGAGTATGAAGTTTTCTAAAATTATTAATTTTCTTTAAAAGTATATAATGAGAAGTATTCATTGAAAATATATTACTTTTTAAGTCAAATCTTTAAAGTTCATTTTTCTACAATAGTATGTTGAGTGGATAAAATTCATTTTTTCTAATAGGTTGTTAATTAGAATTATCCGAAGAGTTAAAAAAACACCCCCACATTTTGACTAAATGACACATACATGAGGAAAATTTATATCTTATTGAATGGGAAAACAAATACATCAACATGACAACATGTCTTTCCAAAATTGAGAGCTTATTATACCCAAACAAGATTACTAAATTCAAATATTCACACGTTGTACAATAAAAATAAATAAATTAAATTCATTAAAATCAAAAGATGCATATTATAGCAACACCCTTTAAGATATCTAGACATCCTCCTTACAACCCGTAAGGACTCTTACGGGCCGTAAGACCTGCTATACATCATATCAGTCGTTCAAGTATATCTTACGTACACAATTTTCACGGCTCGTAATATGTTTTACGGGCCGTGAGGAATGTTTCACGGGCCGTAATGTTTGTCGTTTTTTTTTATTTTTCGACGCGATGTAATATTTCTCGATTATGGTGTAATTTTGTATTTATTACATTATTTGACGCGATTTAATATGACTCGATTACTGTGTAATTTGTTTTTATTACATTATTTGATATGATGTAATATTCCTCGATAATTATTTGAGTCGACGTAATATTCTTTGTAAAACACTATATAAATCGTTAGATTTTAATTCATTTCATATCGATAAATTCAATATTTAACGATGTCAATTTGGGATATCAACTATTTATTTGGTTCCGATTTTAACTATTACCCCGTCGAGGGTTATAGTTATTACGATGACGAGGGCGGTAACTTTGGTGAACAGTACGGTGATAATTTGGAAGTTTTGGCAGTAACTACGATGGTGATGACGGCAACAACGACGGTGATGACGGCGACAATGGAGGTGATAGTAGCAGAGATGAGTATGGTGATGGCTCTGAAAAAAAAGGTTATACGACTTATTACATAATTCATGTGTTTTTTAAAGTTATTTGATATTAAATAATTGTTAAGTTTTGTTATTTGATAATAATTAATTATATTATTAAAAATTATTAGGTTTTTTCATCTTGTGAAAAATTGGTTGATTGGGTTCGTAATATAAGTTGTCAAAATAGATATGTTATTGTCATGAAAATGTCGGAAGAAAACATAAGTGGTCGGTAGTTAAAACATGGTTAAAATGTGATCACGGTAGAGTATATAAAGGAGCACCCACTCTTTAAAATACTGACACCAAAAAACAAATTGTCAGTTTGAATTACAGGGAAAATACCAAATAAAAAAAGGTGGGTGGATCATAATTGTTGTAGATGATTCTCATAATCATGAAGCAAATGAGGCTCACTGAAAAATAAATTTGTATTGTAAACAACTTACAGAGCAAAATATTGATCCTCGAAACATTTTAGGCACACTACGGGAGCAAAATCCTAAAAACGTGTCAGCCTTAAGAACGATATATCATGCCCGCATGAAAATAAAAAAATTGTAGTAGAATCGGCGAAACTCCGATACAGGTGTTTTTTACTATATACTATAACAAAATAATATATTTACATCCCTCACATACATTAAGCCACAAATACCGTATACGGGGTTATTTATACATCTCACATCTCACATTTTATGGCGGCCCTCCCCGCATATGTTAATGATAGACACAACGTATAAAACGCACGTCTACAAAATGTCATTTGTCCAAATGGTTGGTGTGACATCAACACTGAAATCGTATAAATGAACGTCAGATTAATTTCCATATGGGTTTTAGAACAATTAAAAAAAACTTTAGGGTAAAAGTGTATAGTACCCCGTGTTATACTTACCGACAGAGACATTGATTTGATAAAAACGTGTGAAAAAGTATTGCCAAATGCCGTGAGACTATTTTGTAGATGGCATATATCAAAAAATATTATTAAATATTGCAAGACGAGTTTTTCAAATGATGAATGAGGCGTTTTTGAGCATTTGTGGTCGATATTAATTAACTCTGTCACTTCGAGTATAATTTTGACAACCTTTATCGAAAATTGATGCCAAAACATTCAAGTAAGTTTTATATTGTTATTGTTATTCTTATTAATATTATTTTTATAATATAAATAATATAATTTTTTTTTAACTAGGACTTTTTTTGTACCTGAAAAATAACTCGTTGGACCCTTATAAAAATAGATTTGTGACTACATGAATTGATAGAGATCGTAACTTCGGTCAACACACGACGAACCAAGTGGAGATCCAACATTCCTTGCTGAAAAGTTACCTAAAAAACTAGCAACACCATGGATAGATTTATTCTATTTATCAAAAATATTTTAGTTACACAGGAAATCGCTATCAAAAAAGTTTTACTAAAAGTAAAATCATGCTTATGGTTCAACACAATCATAAAGTGCATGAATACTTACGAGTTAAAGTTTCTATTGTGGCTTTGGATAATTGGTTGGCGAGATCAACAAAATTCATCATCTAATGACATCTAACGCATCGTATGGGTGTCATCTTTTTAGGAGTTGTGCTCTTCCATGTGCGTGTAGATTAAATCATTACTTTCAAACAGATAAATATTTTGTTATTTAAGATTCTATTGTTTATGTTTTATTATTTTACCATAAATATTATATTTTGTTACTTATAATTTAGGTCAAAATATACCACTCGATAACATTGATATTTTTTGAAGAAAACTTAACTTTTCATCAACGTATATTGTACGAGATGAGAAAATAAATGTACAAAAAGAAATGGAGATGGTGACAAAACATTTACTTTTTCAACTGGAAATAGTGAAAAAATCTGTAATGGTTGATAAAATCACTCATAAATTCAGCGAACACATATCAAAAAGCTCTGAAAGTGCAAATGAATACACGCGGTCGTCCCAAAAAGGACAAGCAATAAGCTGTGATATTAGACCCTCCTAGGCATAGTTCATACGTGCAAAAACGAGAAAACATTAAAGTTCATCTAAGATATTCAAGTTCAGTGGTGATAACTAATCAATGGTTATTTCAATACAGTCAATCAATGTCTTTCAAAACAAAAGGCAATGATATGTCATCCCAACAAATTCCAAAGTTTTCATATACCTCGGGGGACGAAGAAAAAAACAACTATTACCGGTTTCGTGATTTTATTCCATCCATGTTCTATCCGTACATTTCAGGTGCGGATGATGTATATCCGGACGGTAATTGTGTTTTTCGGGCTGTAGCAGTTGGATTGGGATATGATGAAAATCAATGGCATCTTATTCGTACCAAACTTATAGCGGAGCTGAATGAAAATGCAAAACGGTATGATGATATGTTTCACGATATCAAGCGTCTAACAAATTTATTGGACTGGAACGGGATAGGTGCAACTCCACTTAGACATTAGATAACAGTGCCACCCGTAGTGATCTTGTTGCTAACAAGTTTTGTGTGGTTGTAATATTAATTACAATCAATAATAGTGCAACTTATTTCCCATTCTGGTCGTCTGCTCATGATCACGTGTCAATAATCTGGTGTTTAATTGATCTAAATGTTTGATTTTACATCATGGTTATGGTGGAACAAGTTCAAGTTGTTGTGTTTTGGATTATAGGTTATTGGAGTTAAAGAAGCTTATTTTGGATGAAAAGATGCAAAACAGGAAACCAAGACTAAGTTTGGTGAAACATAAAGAGTATGGAATAAGCGGGATGGAAATCGGAGCCCGAGAAGTAAAGATAGCAAAACACGACAGTTCAAGACCATGGTAACTTAAAACGGGCATAACTTGGGCTAGGAAAAAAGTTACGGGGTCGACGACTAGTCAACGGAAAGCTTATGAAAAATTACATGTGAAAAACAAATTTTTTAAGGGGTCCCGCATATGATACGCCGGGTATGGGCGTATCATACGCCAGTCTGAGTATTGGCGGCCTATTTATGGGCGTATTTGACAAAATTTCAGAAAGTTGGGCGTATTATATGCCCAATATGGGCGTATGATACGCCGGTCCCCCAACCAGCTCTCCAAATTTTATGGTTTCCAAGTTTATTTAAGCCAAATCAACCCTAATTCGATTAAGAACTTCTGGTAGACGAAAAGTGACGAACTTTAAGTGATTTTTGGTGTTCAAAGGCTCCCCAAATCATCCAAAAATATTCTCCACATCAATATTGAAGATTGAACGAAGATAATGCGTGGCTAGGTTCTTTATTGCTTTCGGGAGTACGATTCTTGTAAAGTGAGACGATTGGTATGATTAATTAGGTTTTTGTATTAAACATTGATCTATTGAATGAAACATTATGTTTTGATTGATTTAAATAAGTTACTTATAAATAAAGTTGTTTGCTTGATTATCAATTCTTCGGTTTACTTACATCGTGAACTCGTTAAAAAAAGTAGGCAACGTGATATAAGTGATTGGTAACATTGTGAATGAACGAGTCTTAAAAGATTGTTCGTTTGTTATCACTTTAATCAAAAGTTGAGATCTTTAAGTATTTTTTCTTACAAGCCCTAATTTAGAATTACCAATTGTTGATCTTGAAAAATTGTAAAACCGGAAATGATTGTCTTTCAGTATTTAAGTTAATTAGTTTTAAAGTTTCTTGTTTTATGCACTTTTGCTCATTTATCTAGTTAAAGTTTCAATTTTTAATTATAAATTTTGAGTTTTTAGTTAATCGAGTCGTGTTAGTTAAACACTTTCCGCATATTCACTGAGGAGACGACCTTACTTACCCTTACACAAGAAAGGTAGCTAAGACCGATAAATTAAATTGTTTTTGATTCGAGTCTCGACAACCAGATCAACTCACGATATCGCTATCCACCAAATGATTGCAATTGTCTTTGTAAATGAAAATCATTTTATTAGGCTACGATTAGCAGGTGACTATCCAATGCTTTTACCAGTGGATACTGGAAAATTTTTAAGACATCAAATGCTAATGATTGGTAGCTTATATACAAGACACAAATTCAAAAATATGATGAGTCGAGAAAGGTCGAGGAGGCTGAACATATTAATTTGTTATAAGTTGTATTATTGTAATGATTTTTGTATTATTGTTGTAATAGTCGGATTTTAATATAATATACGATTTGTAATTTTATAGTTGTTAACTATGTAACTACGAAATACAATTTGTAATCATCAAATGAAAAACATTAATAATACGTACTATTTTTACATCAAATCAAAAAGAAAATACAACTTTTACATCATAACATAAATAAAATACATCAAAATAACTACTCCGGAGGTGGCTAATCCGCAGCGTCCTCAGCTGCCTCCTCACCATCTACCGGCCGCTTATCAAAAAGGAAAATCTCCGACCGAGGCGGAGGAACAATCCCCTGTGATGCAACCGAAGTGCTGCTGAGCTCCATCTGCCACAAATGTATACTGTGCATCTCACGCAGCAAATGGACAGACTCGCGCAACACCTGCATGGACTACGCCATATACCCCCCGGTAGGTGGAATCAGCCGGATAATGGTACTCGGCGGTGGAGGCACCTACTGTGGAGGGCCCTGCTGACGCCCTCCGGGCTGCTGCTGCTGGGCTCCTCCGCCTCCTACTCAACACCCTCAACGGGAGGGTGGAATATCGTCTGACCTCCATCAGCGGACCATCGTAGGTTGCCGTCAAAAGTGTGGACAATACCCATGGCCAACATAGTCTGGCGGCCTAATATCCGAGCGGGGTGTCACTTGTCTGCCGGGCAAGTAGCGCATCGATGTATATTAGAGGTGTACAAACCGGGTTTTTTCTAAAACCGGTTTGGGTTCCAAACCGGAACTGGTTTGGTCAACGGCGGTCAAAACCGGTTTGGGCTCAAACCGGTTCGGGTTCTAAACCGGTTTTGACTTAGAAAAACCCAAACCTATAAAACCGGTTTGGGTCGGTTTGAAAACCGGTTTGGCCGGTTTGAAAACCGGTTTGGGCTGGTTTGAAAACCGGTTTGCGCCCAAACCGGTTAGTTTTTTTAAAGTGTTATAAATTAAATAAATAAATAATTGTAAAAATTAAATCAACTTATAAGATGAATGTTACATATTTATTGTATAAACTAAATAAACCTATAAGATGCATTTACGTATTTTTATTTATAAAAATTAAAACATATAAAATTAGGAACATTACATAATTGTTTTTAAAAACAAAGTACATAATTTCAAATTAAGTACATAATTTAAAATCAAAGTGAAATATATAATATATAAAACATAAAAACAATTAGACATAAAATTTTAATAATTGTTTGAAAACCGGTTTGGGAACCAGTTTGAAAACCGGTTTGGAACCGAACCGGGTTAGAAACCGGTTTGAAAGAGGAAACCTACAAACCGAACCTAAACCGTTGGGTTGGGCCAGTTTGAAACCGGTTTGGGCCCCAAACCGGTTTCGGTTTTTTTCCGAACCGGTTTTCAAACCGGTTTTTATGCCCATCTCTAGTGTATATGCCTAAACGGAAAGCAATGACGGTGATATACACCCCATAAATTATAGGACTATCCATCTCTATACAGAAATTAGAATTTTCTTTTAAGTTCATATACATAACACAAACTAAAGCTTATGTGATCCTACTGTTAACCGAGTTTTGACAGTCTCGTGAGTTTACTATGCCCATCATGTCATCACCAAAAACTTTTAGCAAATTTACATATACATTAGTATAATTTCATTGGCCCATGTGCCAACTTTTTGTGATATCTCTTTTTTTGTTTTAAGTTTTATTTTGCTTTTTTTTATTTTGCTTCTTTTTTTGTTATTATGTAAATGAAAAATAAATATTTTAAATATGTTTTTTTCATTTCTTTTAATATTTAACTAAATATTTTTGAACCAAATAGATAATTTATTGTTTACTCACACCAACTTTACATTTTTAATATTTCTAACATCTTTAATAACTATATAACATTTACCTGTCATATATTTATGTTTTGAAGCCGCTCGAGAAGCTCAAATATACACGTATAACAACCCCGACACATAGTTGTACCCGTGACTAAGCACGAATGACCTCCTAGTATTATCAGATTTGTCAATTGATGCATATGTGACATCCAAGTGGTATTCTGTTGCGAATGAGAAGCAAACATAGTTGTCGATTTAGTTCTAAAAATTTAGGGTATGATTATTATTAATTTTAAATTTCAACTTATATCTTTTAAGGTTTTGGTCATGTCAACCACACTCACATCTCCAACGATCACAGTTCATCTTCCTCCGTCAGTGTCTCACCTTTACTTCCCATTTATGAGTCGGAACAAAAGAAAACACCTTTTAACATCTATAAGACAAAGTTTTACCTCCCGTATCTACTTTATCTTCGTATATCATTCGCGTCCATTATTTTTGGCACAGAGCCATATAGTATGCAAACATGTTTTTAGCGTCGTTTATCTTCGTGGATCATCAGCAAGCAGCCATTTAGTGTACTTTGGCCAATAACAACTGAAAATAAATGACTTCTCTTCACTTCTCATATCCACTTAATATCACGCATCAAAACATCCCTTTAATCTACAATGCTCTAGCCGCCGTAGATGGTGAATATGTTACACAATCTCGCATTCACGCTATAAGATTGTGCATCACCTCCTTTTTCATCTACGAGCCATTTTCTTTTAACATCAACGCCTCATTTAGAGCTCTTAAAACTACTACTAACTACGTTTGAATCTAGGTGGTTTTTAAAAGAGTCCTGATTCCGGGCTACCAACCTAAGAGAACATATTGCACGAATTTGTTTTCCCTTTAAGATTCATAAAGCCAAGAAATTGGCTCAACAATAACCATAGCAGCAACATGTGGAAGATGTATTATTATGAACAAGAATTGATTGCTGTCAACATATGAAATGCCTGTTTTCTATAATAAACATTAGATACATTTAAGGTAAAGATTAAAATGTAGAAACAAATACAAGTCAATATGATCAAAACATGTAAACACAATGCAAAAATCCTTAGGTGATCGAATTATATTATGAGTTATTGTTATGCATCACTTGTTACCTGTTTTTACAGTCCTGCAGTCATCATCATCGTCATCTTCAATATCCCAGCTCAAATCCTCCTCATCCGCAGCAGTACTCAACCGCCTGCACAAGTCAGCTTTGTTTGTGGCCTCACCATGAGACACTTTCATGTCGTCATGGTTCCCAAGATCTTCAATCTCATCCCAATCAAGATCATCATCCTCCTGAAACGAAGGTTGATCTGATTTGGCCACCACATTACTTTCTTTAACTTCACCAGATTCCACTTTCTGATTAACCTTTTCATCAGATTTCGACACTGATTCAGCTTTCTCAACAGTAGACACATTCCCACTAGGTTCAGGTTCATTCACATTGTTCTCATCAACAGTAATCACATCGGTTTGCATCTCCTTTTCTTCATCAACAATCTTAGAACTTTGAGTCTTAATTTCATCATCATGACTCTCTTTCTTTACAGCATCATCCAAATCTTGGCTTTTTGAAGTAATCGATCTTAAATCATTACCTTCTTCTTTGTGCTGTTGTTGTTGTTGTTGTTGTTGTTCATCACGATTATCATCTTCGTCATCATCATCATCATCAACATCCCAACTCAATTCTTCTTCATCATCAACCGACAACGATCTCTTCACAAGCTTAGCTCTCACATCCTCCTGCTGCTTAAGCTTATGCACCTTATAAAAGTATCTACACCAAAACACCTCATCATCAACCTCATTCGGAACAACTTTCGCATAAACTCCACTCAAATCTCCATCACCTCCAACCAATTTCTCAATCTCATCTCTCCTATCACCAACCACAAACCCTAACTTCCACTTCCTATAATCCTCCAAATCCTCAGGATCCTCACAATACGTTCGTACATCACTCCTAATCGCATTCAACTGAACATCAAACCGACTGTACCGCATCAAATCCACACCACTACGATCACTATACCTACGGTTTTCAGATCCATCAGATTCATCAACATCAGAAGTAGAAGAAGAGCTTCCTTACCTTGAGCAATAATATCCACCGTGGACTTCAATACAACATCAATCGCCGACGATCCGGCGTCGATAGACGAAGGTAGCTCCTTCACCGCTCGACTGGCAACTTCACGAAACAGATCGGACTCTTTCCTCAATCCGGTGCCGAATTCCTTCAGATCGCGACGGTATGTTTCGATCACTGATTCCGATTTGGTGGTTAGCGTTTTCACCAGATCTCCGAAGGTCCATAAACCGCCGCCGCCGGAGATGCTGCTGCTGCCGGAGGAGGAGGAGTTGATGTTTGAAGTGGAATCATCGTCTTCATCTTCATTGGCTTCGATTTTGGTTTTGGTTTGTTGATGATTTGGTGATTGATTTTGGAGATCATTAGATTGAGATTGTGTGTGATTATTAGGGGATTTGGGATCTGGATCTTCGGCTAATATGGATCTGAAGAAATCCATCGGTGATTGAGTTGATCACGAAGATTATGGTTTGATGGTTATTCGTTCAAATCATGAAGAAATTAAGAACACCCGATGACTGTACTTTGAACTTTGAAGTTTAGACAATATCAATTTGGGCCGTACTCTTTTATTGGGCTTTGATATTTAAGACCTGTGTTGCTTGGGCTGTTTCTTTTTTTTATCTGATTGTCCAGCCCAGTTATTATCAAGTAAATAGAAGAAGGTGTTTAATTGATGATTTTGATTCAAAAGTAACAAACTTATGTTTCGAGTGTTATTTATGACTTTGATTCTCATATTATTTAGTGTAAATATACGCACCAGTGCACCACCACTCTGGATTGTTAACTTCTTTAGTTCTTTTTATTCTACCAAGCGTTTACAAGCCTCTTAACTAATTGACAACGATTACAGAGTACCAAGCGTTGTGTGAGATCGTCATCACATTTCCATAATTCACTTTTATGTTGACTCGTAACATCATTTTTTACCAGCTTCCAGGCACAGATTCTGTCTTCTAAGATGATATTACTTCAATCTGATTAACACACGCCATTGTAACAAACATACACCAGTGTATAAATCTTGATGATTCAAAGGGTGAGTGTGGTCTACACTTCGAACGACCATTTAAGCGGCTATGTGAAAATCACAGCAAGTTACTTCAAGCTGCTGGCGTAAGGGTCAACTTGATTTGCACTCAAGTATTTGATGTGTCTCGCACACATAATTATTCTCGCCAACCTTTTGGTTTGTGCCAATGTTCAAAGCTTTACTTAGATAAATCCATAATACAAAACAAGCTTGATAGATTGTCAAGTTAATATACTAATAATCAATATTCATTAGTATATCAGTATAACAACTATATTAAAATATATGTTCCTACTCTCATAGTCAAATACATACATGAGATTGATTCAAAAACCATTCTCTAGGGATATCTGTATTATCTTCAGCCAAGGTTAGTTGCCTATCTCATTTCAATCTATTTTTCAGCCAATGGTTATACACTAATAATATAATATAACCGTCACAATGTAAATTAAAACACGAACAGTACACCAATATATACACTTTTAAGCATCTTATCCATATCTGCATTGCAAATAACCATAGGATGTGTCTAAAGCGCTCATGTTGACACATTAGCATTTTAACATATGCATGTGTCTAATTTGCAACAAAGCTTAAGATATGACGGTTAGAAACACTTCAATCACCATGACATTTAAGTACGAGATAGTTGTATAAGAAAACAAACTTTACATTTACAACTCTTTCCTTACGTTGCAAATACGACTAAGAAGACACTCAAACCTGTTTTCACGGATCCATGAACCTATGAAGTTGACTTGTATGAACTGACAAAAACCAACAAATTTCAGCAACGCAGTTTGTTTTAGTGTTAGTGTAATGGTTCTCAACGTGCCTTTATTGCTGGTATTTCTCTTTCATTTTGTTTGTTAAACTGAATGCTGCAGATTAAGAACATGAAAAACTTATACTCCATGTGAGATTTCAAATTCAAAACTTTACCCTTTCTACCAGTACAATTCAAGAGGGGTGCATTGTCCAGCTAACAATTTTTTTTTAATTAAAGACATTCAATATGATTACACAATGATTCAAATTCTTTCAGAAAAAGAACTTTAAAAATCACCAAATTTTTTTAAAACCTTGTGAGAGTTTGACTTTTGGGTATACACTACAAGTTAGCTTTAACTCAAAAGTATTCAGATATTTAAAGTGAATCAGAAACTAACCTTGTAACATTATGAGGTTACAGCTCGTCTTTCACAGTTGTCTGGTACAATTGTTCATCCCAATAATATGGGAATTTCAGTTTGGCTGCAGTGTGTGGCATCAGCCATTCATCATACATGAATCTGCATTATCGTTTCCCAGATGCATATATATAAGTAAAAGACGTTAAACAAAAAGGAACTGAAAGATGCAAATGGAGATACGATAATGTATCATATAAAAAGAGGAAAGTAATCAAGTACATTGTGACAGGCGGGCGAGATATTACAACCAGAACTTGCAAATCTTCTTCTTCATTGGTGTTCCAGAGCTGAATAAAAGACTCAAATAAACTCTATGTAATAGATAAAACCATATTTGTATGAACTAAATTGAATTATTGAAAGAAAAGGATTATTATTTATATAACAGTTTTAAAATTATTAACTGTATCAACAATATATATAATGAGTGAAAACACACTGGCAGATCAACCAACTTGTTTTGATCCTTTGTAAAGATCTACCTACTTTGATCCTCACCAAAACCTGCTTCACCCACCCACAATGCCACCTATAGACATATGACCAACAATGGTCACCAACCATTTTTGGATCAAGATTGGTGCTATTACATGTATGTAGCAGAGAGTTTCACACCCACAGAAAGGAAACCGAAGCAACACAAGTTTGGTTATGATTTACGTATGACAAGGTAAAGAGCAGAACTGTTACCTGATGAACATCATTAACGGGGATGTAAAATGTGCTATTTGCAAAGATACTAAACTCTTGTGGCTTGCCAGGGGCCTTTGAATGAGAATTTGGGGCGAGATAGAGAGTACCACTCCCTTTTAGGACTACAAAAACTTCCTCGCATGAGTGCCTATGAATCGGTGTGTGTGTTCCTGGAGCAAATGTTTGAAGCCATATCTCTACCTGTTCAAACAACATGTGCGAAAAATGAAATACAAACAGCATGACTTGACATACTTTGAAAGTATACATGATGCACCAAAATTATAACAAATGAATCGTGATGGTTATTGTAGACTAATCATCCTAAAATCTTAAATGTAGGGAGAGAAAACAATATGAGGCAGAGTTAGTGACTTTTTTCACCTCTTTCAATCCATGCATGAGTGCACCTGCAACGGTTATGTGAGATAACCCAGGCCTTCCAAAGTTATCTTGTGGCAGCTCACTGATATTTCTCACTACTGGTAATCCTACATAACATAATGATATAATATACAAGTTATGTATGAAAATTAGAAACAAATAACATCACTTATTACAAACATGAAAATACAGACAATTGTCCATGATCTACTTTGGTCACTAAATATTTTCTAAAAACGGTATGTTTTCTGAATAGGAAGACTATTCAAAACCTGCCATCAAAACACACCAAGAGCCGAGAGACAGCGGGAGATTGTAAACTATAAATTTCTCTGGTTTGACATTTAAGTTTGTCCCATTCGACTCTGTTAAACTGTGATCCATTGGGAATATGCTGACCATAATTAGTTTGTTTATTTGGCAAAATTGATCATGATTTTGTAATCGTTCATTACATTATTCAAATCAAAATGAGTGGCAAAAGCTGTTTCTTATTATGACTATTGAGAATAATAAACCCTAAACTAACCTTCATGTTCGCTAATTCAAAATAGACCGTAGACGATCATCATTCATTTTCACTCACAATAGTCAATAGTCATCATCCAAACGCAGTTATTGAGACTAACAAACCCTAAACTCATCTGAACATCACCAGTTCACAACACACGATCATCTAATTCACAATAGTCATCATCGTCCAAACGCAGTTAAGATATAACACCAACATCGCTAGCAAATGTCAGTTGTTAGGGCAAATCAAACGTAACAAAACACCAAATACGCATCAAAACCACAATGGCTAATGATTTTAGGCCTCGGTAAAGTAATTCAACAACAACGAGTATTTTAACGAGCTTTCGATACAAAATCGAGCGTTAGAAACCGAAACCTAACTTCAAATTACATATATGGAGTTTGTATAGAGTGATAGAGAGAGAATCAACAGACCGTAAGCTGAACATTGTGAGGTGAAGGCGGTAGATATGAACAGAGAAACTGTAAGCAGATAGACGATGAAAACAATCTCCGGCATCTTCTCCGGCAAAAATTCCGATGATGAAGCCTCTGGTTAACTTTCTCTAGAAGTTATATAATCTTCAATTGCAGGTCTCTTGTATTCTTGAATCTACCAGAAATAAGTGTACACCACTACATTTATACGTGAGTAGTGAGTGAGTGAGTGATTATGTGAGAGATTATGCAAAAATATTAAAATTTTTATATAAATTTAACAATGATTCTTAAAATATACAAATTAACAGTAATTTTTTTTGTTCCACTCACAACCATTTCAATAATTCGTTATGATATCTTTGCCATCTTACTCTCAAGTGTCCTAATCGTTCTTATGGCCCCTACTAAACAGGTTGGGTAGTGCATTTGGGGCATATACTTCCTAAATGGTTGATTTTTATGTCTTTAAGATGTTAATTCTCAGTATAATAGTATGGAAAATTCTTAAGACTTACATATATGTTAGGAGAACTATGGTCAGACCATGAATCAACCATGGATTTATCATAGTGTTTTTTGTAAGTTTATTGAGTTGTTTCTTAACTCCATTAAGCAAGCATTCTTCGTGCATTTGATACCACCATCATGCACCCTTAAACTTTTTTTACTTTTAAGTTATATTCTAGGTGATCTTTGATCTGTTTAAACACATTTCAATTTAAGAGAGACATTAAAGGCTTAATGTTGTATTTCCGATTTTACTTAAGGGAAGAGGTGTTTTTGTGAGGTTCATTGTAAAAAAATACATTCAAAAGCTTATGCTTTATTTTAGGGATGTGATCCCTACCAAGATTAAAGAGGATTTATATGGGTGATCACTATACTTATTATTGAGAGGGTAAAGTGGTGATTAGTGATTACCACCAAGATCAGTGAAAAAAGCAAATGTGGTTGTTACCATTCTTTAGTAAGAAGTAAAATATATAATCATTAGGTTAGTATCTCGTGTATTATACGGGTTAAGTAATTTAAATAATAAATAATTAGTAATAAAATTTATGAATTATAAAACAACGTTTGAAGATAAAATATGATTATAATTGCATATGAATAACTATTTCAAGTAAAAAACAAACAATAGATAGGTTATAGACAGTACGATATTTTAAATATATAGTCTAGTTAAATGGATTATAGTTAATAATAAACACGAACAGTTACAGTACGTATTTTAATATAAGATATATATAAAAATATATATATGTACTTGTTCAAGAGATAAAACAATTATACTATTTTAAATCTCTTATCTAAATAGATTCATTTTTAAATATTTGTTTTAAGATTTTATTATAAAACTTTATTGTTTATAGAAATCTTGTTTATTAAAAACTCAAGTTTCTAATTATTCTGGTTGTTTTAATAAAACAATTTTAGAAAATTCCATATTTTTATAATTATTTTAAAAAAAGGACTGATTTAAAATATTTTATTTTAAAAATTTCAATGTTTTAGAAAAATATATAAATTTTAATTTTCTTAATAAAAATTATTTTTAAAAATATAGTTTGATTTTAAAAAATGTAGATGAGAGAAAAATATATATCAATTGACCAAATTAACTTTATGAAAAGAGAAATTGTTTGAGTGTTTAAATTACTTTAATACACTTTTGAAGGAAAAATAAAATGAGAATGTTTAGAAAAATAACAAGTGTCAAAAAGACAGTTTAAAAATATGGTATGTGACAAAAGAAAAGTTATTTTATTAATATGTGTAGATTATCTAAATTGTATCTAAATTGTTAGAAAGAAAACATATTGTTTAACTTTATTATGGTTTAGTAACACAAATAAAATATTTTTACATTTAGTTTACATGTATGATTAACGCTCTTTTAACATGCAGGTTTGCACCAACAATTCAACATTAGTTTTTTGACATGGGTTTATGTCTCCACTCCAACGCGCGAATCATAAAAACTCGTTCGTTTCTTAAACACGAAAGGGTGGCCCGTTTACACAAGGTTTTTTTGTGACTTTACTCAAACCCATCAATGAACAAAACACAATGTACCATTTTCAAACCCATTACTTCATACTCAAATGCCCAAGGCCCAAACCACTAATATATTCGTTAGAGAGAAAGTTTTCTTAACTTCTTATCTTCCCCTTTTCTTCTTTACGCTATACAAATCTCAACAAGGGTGGTGGTGGGTGGTAACAACACCAGCGCCCAGCGGTATACAGTTGATGGTGGCGGGTGGTAACAACACCAGCAGTAGACGGTTGATCATGGATAACGATGGCTAACGGAAAGTGAGTGATCAACGGTGAGGATAAGAAGACAAGGATAACACTTGTATATATTAAAACCAAGTTGATATAAGTAAACCATCTACAGTTATGAAACGAAAAATTGAATCGGGTCAAAATTTAGTTTTTTAAAAAAACTTTGGGTGTATTTAAATTTTTATAAAGTTATGAAAATATTATATACGACTTTTTTCGTGCTCACAAACTTTATCATATTCCGCCTCACCAGATGGGAAAACTCACTAGCTAGTTGTATACTAACTTAACATAATATATGATAGAGAAATTCTTTATGTTATTAACACATATAGGGAAAACCTTTGATGTTTTTGTTGTAGAATATGAAGTATCGACCCCATATCATGTACTAATATGTGATACATGGTAAATGTCGTTATTTTTAGTGTATATGGATCCTTACTCGATAAAAATAAGAGTTCTTGAAAGGTAAAATTTTAAAACTTTTAAGCTTTACGACTTTTTTAAAAATAACAATAGATGTCATAAACAATCTTTTATCACCCTATCCTTGTTTCTAGATCTTACAACCCCTGTGAATCAACTAATTTAGTAGTTTTCAAACGAACACATCTAACTCAATATAAACATACGGTCATTCGCATTAGCAAGAAGTAATTCGATCCTTCATTTTCAACTTCACAAGTCTTTCAAGCAAATAAACAAGTTGATCTTCAGGGTTGATAAAAGATTACCCTTTTAAGTCTTGAACAACTTATTCTATCGAGTATTATTCATGAGAATTACATATATTCTCTTTAACACAAACAAATTTTACATATTTTTACAAGACATAATTTTGAATTTATAAAGTACAATACTTTTTAAACATGCTTTGTGAATATATATATAACTAGGTTAGTAACCGTTGTGTTATACGGGTTGAATAAATAAAATAATAAATAATTAGTAATAAAATTTATAAATTATAAAACTATATTTGAAGATAAAATATGATTATAATTGCATATGAATAACTATTTCAAGTAAATAAACAATAGATAGGTTATAAATAGATAGATATATAGATAAATAGATAGTCTAGAAACTCATTTATTAAACGTATTATAGTTAGTAATAAACACGAAAAGCTACAGTATGACATTTTAATATAAGATATGCATAAAACTATATATAAGTACTTGTTCAAGTGATAAAACAATTATACTATTTTTAACCCTCTTATCTAAAAAATTTTATTTTTAAATATTTGTTTTAAGATTTTCTTATAAAAATTTATTGTTTATAAAAAACTTGTTTAGAAAAAACTCAAGTTACTAATTATTCTGATTATTTTAATAAAACTGCTTTTAGAAAATTCCATATTTTTTATAATTATTTTAAAAAATGAGTGATTTAAAATATTTTGTTTTAAAAGGTTTAATGTTTTAGAAAAGATATGAATTTTAATTTTCTTAATAAAATTTATTTTTAGAAACATAGTTTGATTTTAAAAAAATGTAGACGAGAGAAAAATATATATCAATTGACAATTAATTTTTATGAAGATAGAGAAATTATTTGAGTTTTTAAATTATTTTAATACCTTTTTGGAGGAAAAATAAATTTGTTAGATCAAGAAGAAGGCTGGTGCAACAAAAACCAAATCACTTAGATAGTTTTGGTGCTACATGCAAGGCGTCTGAAGCTTAGCATGGAACTTCCGAAGGTTGTAGAGTTCTTCCGAAGACAAAGTAAAAGATTAGATTTCGAAGACAGCTCTACTTCTGAAGTCAAGAGCATACTTCCGAAGGTTAAGTCTTAAAAGAGCAATCAGAAGACTACTTCCGAAGTATGAAGAAAAGAAGAAGTTCTCACGCCTTAGAAGAAGCTCTCAAGCCTTAGAAGAAGCAGCCTCTTCCGAAGTATAAGTGGCTTCAGAAGTACTTGTTCTTCCGAAGCCATTTAACCTTCGGAAGACACTACTATGAACCAGTGGACATAAGTATGGCCTTTGACACTCCGCTGCAGACCTCTGATACTGCATGGCGTTTTCTCAAAGAGCCATGCAGTTGACCATACTTTATTCCACTGTTTACATTTTTATGATAGTACATGTTACCAACTTTAGTTGGTGACAAAAGGTAAGTCAGGGACATGTCCTGACTACCAAATCTCATATAAGACTTTATCCGAGATACCTTAAACTATAGTCTTGTAGTATAGGCTTTAGTTATAGGATCCCAGTTGGTATCAAAGTATATCCAACTGTAGGTAGTATTATATATAGTTTCTCATTGTAACTCGAAAAGATAAGCTTGTAAGAGTCTTGTAACATTTGAGTTGAGAAGCAATATATGCAAGTACCTTGAAAATTACTTTCTGTGTTCTGTATTACTTACTATATTGTGATCAACTCTTATTGACTCTATCTTCATCCGAGTGTTGTTCAAAGTGAAATTGAGAGAAAAACTAAGTGTTAAGTAACCCTTAACCGATCCTGCAATTGGTATCAGAGCTTCTCAGGCTCTTGATTGTGTGATCTAACCATCCAAATCAACTTCTTTTTTACTCCTCCTTACAACTCACTCACTCTAAATGGCCCTTAACAAGTTCGAAGTAGAGATGGGAACCATGACAAAGGCTCCCATCATTACTTCTGAAAATTTCAGGTCTTGGAGGAGAAGAATGGAAGGCTTCATCATATACCAAGACAGCAAGATGTGGAACTCCATTGTCAATGACCCGTATAAGCCAAAGGTGGCATCACTGGTGGAAACGGTGCCATGATTGAAAAGGCTGTTGAAGACTATTCTGACGAAGACCGAAAGAAGATAGACATCGACAACAATGCTATGACAATTCTCATGACTGCAATACCGAACTCCATCATGGTGGGGTTTGAGCATTGTAAGTCTGCAAAGGAATTGTTTGATGCTCTTGCTCAGATGTACTCAAGCTCTAACGACTCGAAGAAGGATTCACTGAAGCAGCAGTTTGAGAACTTCACTTATATTGCTGGAGAGACCCTCAACCAGTAGTATTTAAGGTATATGGATTTTATCTCCTCTCTTCAGTCTGTGAAGATCACTCCTAAACTCAGAGATCTCACGAGAAAGTTCATGAGTGCTCTTCCAAATGAGTGGACATTTTACTGTGTCTCTATCAAGAGGACAGAGAATTTGAACACTCTCACTATGACTGAACTTTACGGCATCCTTGATGGATATCGTTTAGAGATGGAAAGTAAGAAGGGCCACCAAGCAAGCCGTCCTTTGAGTCTTCTTACTAGCAACACTTTAATGGTTGTAGAAGGCTCAGCACCCCCACAACCTCAACACTACTTGACTTACCAGCAGCCATCCTGCTCTTCTGGACCTTACATCACTTTTCCTGAGACTCCAAGGTCTCAACAGGCTCAACACAATTCCCTCCAGGAAAGTTGTGCCTTTGTCTCAGGAAGCGGACACTCCGGTGATTTTCAATACTGTTTTGATGATCTCGAGTGTTTCAATCCAGATGATGTAGAGTATGTGGACATTGTCAACAGATGGCTCTTTTAACTTATAGAGCGAAGAAGTTCTTTAAGAGAACTGGAAGGCAATTCCCTCAAAACCCAACTACCAGCAAGTTTGGGTTTGACAAGACCAAAGCAAAGTGTTACAATTGTAACCAACTTGGTCACTTTGCAAGTGAATGCAAGGCTCCCAAGACCAATTCAGGAACCCCACAGGCCTCCATACATCTCTCAATCTCAAAGCCCACTAGAAAGTCAACTGAAACAACTGTAATGACTCAAGAAGTTGACTGGAACTTCATGGTACAGGATGTGACTCCTGCTCAAGCTCTCATGGCAGGAACAAATGATACTCAGGTATATGAACATCTCTGTACTCCAGCTTGTATAGCTAAAGTTAAACTTTATCAGGATTACAATATGGAAATCAAATCTGATATTGAGTCTTTAAATATTTTAAAATCTGATTTTAAGAAAGCTGAATCTGACTATCAAAAGAAACTTGAGGAGTTAGAGAAAACTGTATCTCTTTTAAAACATGAGCATACCAACTACAAGACTCACATCAAGGATCTGATATCCAAATTGTTTGAGGCTCAAGCCCAGCTTGTCACTGCTGAGGCTTAGGCCAGGAAGCATGCTATTTCTGAGCAGAACTTCCAAGCTATTCTTGCAGCATCCTCCCACTCCAAACTCTGTTATCAGAACAAAGGAGAGTTGGAAACCAATGAAATTGCTCCACCACACTCTTATGAGTCTATTAGACAACCTAGATGTGGTACTGAGGAGAAAGAGGTTCCAATTGCTGACCCTTCCTTACTAGAGTTGAAGGATGAAGTAACAATAGTGGCCACCACAGGGAAGGAACAACTATATGTACCCATCTCCTCATGTGAAGATCAAATCCTAACCACTAAAGCCAGAAGAAGCAGAGCTAAAGCTGCCAGAAGAAGCAGAGCTAAAGTTGCTAGAAGAACTGCCAAGAAAGTGGCTGAGTCTAAGCTGAAGATTGACCCAAAGTAGAAAGGTGTCTTTATCTCAGCTGGATTCTAAGTGTTAGGTACTTCTGATTCAAGAAAGGAGTGTAATACCAGCACTCCTGTCCTGCCAAAGGATCAGAAGTTAAAGGGAAAGTTTGCTGATGAAGAGAAGAAGCCCAAGAAATAGCAACCTTCACAGTCCCAAAAGACTATCATTGCATGCATAATGTGTGGTCTGCACAACCATATGGCAAAAGATTGTTACTACAATCCTGCAAGCACACATTATGCAAATAATGTTAGGAAAGAAGGAGTCAGGGAAGGTTTCACATTTGGACCTTTTCAAACGGTTCAAGTGATGAAGAAGGGAAAGCTGGTTTCCGAAGCAAGGTTGCTTTCGGAAGAAACTGTTTCTTTCGAAGGGAAAATGGCCTCGGAAGCAAATGCTACTAAAGTTCGGAAGAACAAGAAGATTCCCTTGAAACCATCCCAGAAAAAGACTGCTTCGAAAGAAAAGATGGTGAAGACTTCTTCCGAAAAGAAAAAAGCTTCGGAAGAAGGCCATGCTGCAAAAGCCTTTATAGGCTCATCCTCCAAGATTGACCAAAGGATGGACTGAAAAATCAAGGAAGATGTTGCAGCCCAAACCTCTTCTTCAAAGACATCTATTGAACCCCCATGCATATCTTTTGGTTCAATTATGTCACTATCCTTGGAAGAACCCAAGACCAACAAGGCTTGGGCTTCCAATCAAAACTAACAATCTCATCTTATGTGCAGGGACATCCATATGATAAGAACAACGATGTCTGGATTATGGATAGTGGATGCTCTAGGCACATGACAGGGAACAGATCTCTCATTCAACAATTTCAACACTATGATGAAGGTCCTGTCCAATTTAGAGGTGAGACCGGAGGATATATTTCTCGCAGAGGGAGTATATCCAATGGTAAGTTAAAAGTTGACAAAGTTAACTTTGTCAAACAGCTTGAACACAATATGTTAAGTGTTTCTCAATTCTGTGATCAAAAGCACCAGATGCTTTTCACAGAACATGAGTGCATTATCCTCAAACCAGGGATAACCATTCCTCCGGCATTGGTGCTTCTTAGATCTCCTAAGAAAGGGGATATGAACAATGCTTCCCCAATGGGTGAAGTATCATGCTTTCTTTCCAAAACTGATAGTGATGAGTCAACACTATGGCATAAACGTATGTGCCATGTAAATTTTAAAATAATGAATAAATTGGCTAAAAATAACTTTGTACATGGCTTGCCTAAAAAGGAGTTTTTCTGCAAAGATGACTATGTTGCATGCCTGAAAAGGAAGCAACACAGGACCTCTCATAAATCCAAATGTGTTAATTCTATCACTACTCCATTACACTTATTGCACATGGATCTTTTTGGTTCCACAAGTATAATGAGCATTGAAAGGAAATCATACTGCCTTGTGATAGTTGATGATTTTACAAGATTCACATGGGTAATCTTTTTAAGAACTAAAGATGAAACTACTGAAACATTAAAATCTTTTATTCTTAAAATAGAAAATCAAATTGATCACAAGGTTAAAATTATTAGAAGTGATCAGGGGACTGAGTTTAAGAACTTCGTTCTTGACTCATTCTGTAACTCAAAAGGGATTGCCAGACAATACAGTGCTCCCAGAACTCCTCAACGAAATAGTGTTGCTGAGAGGAGAAACAGAACACTTATTGAGGCTGCTCGAACTATGTTAGCTGATTCAAAACTACCACTTACATTCTGGGCAGATGCAGTTAGCACTGCATGCTATGTTCAGAACAAAGTTCTTGTAGTTAAGCCACATGGAAAAACCCCTTATGAGCTATGGAACAAGAGGCCACCGTTCATTGGCTTTCTAAGGTCCTTTGGCAGCAGGTGTACCATAC
The DNA here is from genome assembly GCA_025506515.1 of Flaveria trinervia. Taxonomy (NCBI): domain Eukaryota; kingdom Viridiplantae; phylum Streptophyta; class Magnoliopsida; order Asterales; family Asteraceae; genus Flaveria; species Flaveria trinervia. Next base: position 90,357,784 of record CM046446.1, read on the forward strand.
TTAACATAAAAGATAATTTAGCAAAATTTGCTGAAAAGTCAGATGATGCTATCTTTGTTGGATACTCTTCTAGCTCCAAAGCTTATAGAGTATACAACATTAAGAATCAACAATTTGAGGAGTCATCCAATATAGTTGTTAATGAGCACACTACTTGTGTTAGGGAGCATGGCCCTAATCATATCTTTGATTTAGAAATGTTTCCAAACTATTCTAAACCATCTTGCGAGAATGTTTCAGCTGGAACAGGTGCTTAAAATGATGCTGATACTGTTGTTGATGATCAACTGTTTGAGCTATCCAGACCTCTTCCAAATTCTCCAAGAGCTGCAATAAATGAATTTTCCACCATTCACAGATCTGACATTTTAACCATATCAAGGAATAGAGAAGCTTCAACAAGTGAATCACTTGCTGAGCCTCAAAACTCATCAGGTGATCCACCACAACACTAGGCAGAAGAAAGTAGTATTTTGAAGGAACAGGCAACTGTTAATACTACCTCACTGCCAACCATTGATGATGTTTCTCATTCAGTCAATTAGATTGAATGACTTTGAAACAATAGCTGGACAAAGTGTACCAGTTCCTAAGCAGAACATGTCCAATCTGGATCTATCTTTGCAGCTGGAAGTGATTCCTCGTTTTAGGATTCATAACACTCATCCAACTGAGAACATCATAGGGGATGTCTCTAAAGGTGTGAGAACAAGAGGACAGACTCATCATGGGAATGTCTGCTTGTACTCATGCTTTTTATCCCAGATGGAACCCAAGAAGGTGGAAGATGCCATGAAAGATAGTAGCTGGCTTGAATCGATGCAAGAGGAGCTGCTTCAATTCAAGAGACGAAATGTTGGATCAAGAAGAAGGCTAATGCAACCAAAACTTTGTCACTTAAAGTTATTTTGATGCCGCATGCAAAAGGCTTCCGAAGCTTAGCATGGAACTTCTGAAGGTTGTAGAGTTCTTCCGAAGATAAAATGAAAGATCAACTTCCGAAGACAGAAATCTACTTCCGAAGACAAGTGCATACTTCCGAAGTTCAAGACTTAGAAGAATAAAGTAAAGATCACTTCCGAAGTATGATGAAAAGAAGAAGTCTCCAAGCCTTGGAAGATGCAGCCTCTTCCGAAGTATAAGTGGCTTCGGAAGTACTAACTCTTCCAAAGCTATTTAATCTTCGAAAGACACTGCTATGAACCAGTGGACACAAGTATGGTCTCTGACACTCCGCTGCAGACTTCTGATACAGCATGGCTTCTTCCTAAAGAACCATGTTGTTGACCATACTTTATTCTACTGTTCACCTTTTCATGATAGTACATGTTACCAACTTTAGTTGGTGACAAAAGGTAAGTCAGGGACATGTCCTGACTACCAAATCTCAGATAAGACTTTATCCGAGATACCTTAATCTTTAGTCTTGTAGTATAGAATTTAGCTATAGGATCCCAGCTAGTATCAAAGTATATCCGGCTGTAGATAGTATTATATATAGGTTCTCCTTGTAATTCATACAGATAGAGAGATCATCTACTTGTAAGAGTCTTGTATTTTGAGTTGAGAATCAATATATAAAAGTATCTTGAAAATTATTTTTCTGTATTCTTAGTTACTTTATATATTGTGATAAACTCTTATTGATTCTTCATATATCCGAGTGCTGTTGTAGGTGAGTTTGAGTGAAAACTCTGTGTTTAAGTGACAAACACCGATCCTGCAATTGGTATCAGAGCATCTCAGGCTCTTGATTGTGTGATCTTACCATCCAAATCAACCTGTTTTTACTCCTCCCTACCACTCACTCACTCAAATGGCCCTTAAAAAATCCGAGGTAGAGATGGGAACAATGACAAAAGCTCCCATCATTACCCCTGAAAACTTCAGGTCTTGGAGTAGAAGAATAGAAGGCTTCATTAGATACCAAGACAACAGACTATGGAATTCCATTGTCAATGGACCGTACAAGCCAAGGTGGCATCACCTGGTGGAAACGGTGCCATGATAGAGAAGGCTGTCGAGGACTATTCTGATGAAGACAGAAAGAAGATGGACATCGATAGCAATGCTATGACTATTCTCATGACTGCAATACCGAACTCTATTATGGTGGGGTTCGAGCATTGCAAGACTGCCAAAGAATTGTTGATGCACTTGCTCAGTTGTGCTCAAGCTCCAACGACTCAAAGAAGGACTCACTGAAGCAGCAGTTCGAGAACTTCACTCATATTGCTGGAGAGACCCTCAGACAGCAGTACTTCAGGTATAGGATCTTATCTCTTCCCTTCAGTCTGTGAAGATCACTCCTGAACTCAGAGATCTCACCAGAAAGTTCATGAGTGCTCTTTCCAACGAGTGGACATTCTACTGTGTCTCTATCAAGAGAACAGAAAACTTGAATACTCTTTCCATGACTGAACTCTACGGCATCCTTGATGGATATCGCCTAGAGATGGAGAGTAAGAAAGGCCACCAAACAAGCAGACCCATGAGTCTTCCTGCTAGCAACGCTTTAATGGTTGCTGAAGGCTCATTAACCCCTCAACCTCATCATTTCCTGACTTATCAGCAGCCATCCTGCTCTTCTGGACCATACATCACTTTTCCTGAGACTCCAAGGTCTCAACAGGCTCAACACAACTCCTTCAAGGAAAGTTGTGCCTTTGTTTCAAGAAGTGGACACTCAGGAGATTTTCAATACTGTTTTGATGATCTTGAGTGTTTCAGTCCAAATGATGTAGAATACGTGGACATTGTCCAGCAGATGGCTCTCTTAACTTACAGAGCGAAGAAGTTCTTTAAGAGAACTAGAAGGCATTTCCCTCAAAACCCAACTACCAGCAAGTTCGGGTTCGACAAGACCAAGGCAAAGTGTTACAACTGTAACCAACTGGGTCATTTGCAAGGGAATGCAAGGCTCCCAAGACCAATTCGGAACCCCACAGGCCTCCACACATCCCTCAACCTCAAATCCCACTGAGAGGTTAACTGAAACAACTGCAATGGCTCAAGAAGTTGACTGGAGCTTCATGGTACAGGATGTGACTCTTGCTCAAGCTCTCATGGCTGGAACAGATGATGCCCAGGTATATGAACATCTCTGTACTCCAGCCTGTATAGCTAAAGTTAAACTTTATCAGGACTACAATATGGAAATCAGATATGATATTGAGTCTTTAAATATTCTAAAATCTGATTTTAAAAGAGCTGAATCTGACTATCAAAAGAAAATTGATGAGTTAGAGAAAACTGTATCTCTTTTAAAACATGAACACGCCAACTACAAGACTCAAATCAAGGATTTGATATCCAAATTGTCTGAGGCTCAAGCCCAGCTTGTCACTGCTGAGGCTCAGGCCAGGAAGCATGCTATTTCTGAGCAGAACTTCCAAGCTATTCTTGCATCATGCTCCCACTCCAAACTCTGTTATCAAAACAAAGAAGGGTTGGGAACCAATGAAATCGCTCCGCCATATTCCTATGAGTCTATTAGACAGCCTAGATGTGGTACTGAAGAGCAATAGGTTCCAACTGCTAACCAACCCTTCCTTTCCATAGTTGAAGGATGAGGTATCAATAGTGGCCACCACAGGGAAGGAACAGGTAGATGTACCCATCTCCTCCTGTGAAGATCAAATCCTAACCACTAAAGCCAGAAGAAGCAGAGCTAAAGCTGCTAGAAGAACCGCCAAGAAGGTGGCTGAGTCCAAACCGAAGATTGACCCCAAGCAGAAGGGTGTCTTTGTCTCAGCTGGATTCCAAGTGGTAGGTACTTCTGATTCAGGAAAGGAATGTAATACCAGCATTCCTGTCCTACCAAAGGATCAGAAGTTAAAGGAAAAAATTGCTGATGAAGAAATGAAGCCCAAGAAACAGCAACCTTCACAGTCCCAAAAGACTAAATTAAAAGTTGACAAAGTTCACTTTGTTAAGTGTCTCTCAATTTTGTGATCAAAAGCACCAGATGCTTTTCACAGAACATGAGTGCATTATCCTCAAACCAGGGATGACAATTCCTCCGGAATTGGTGTTTCTTAGATCTCCCAGGAAAGGGGATATGTACAAGCTAGATATGAACAATGCTTCCCCAATGGGTGAAGTATCATGCTTTCTTTCCAAAGCTGATAGTGATGAGTCAACACTATGGCATAAACATATGTGTCATGTAAATTTTAAGACAATGAATAAATTGGCTAAAAATAACTTGGTACATGGATTGCCTAAAAAGGAGTTTTTCTGCAAAGATAACTGTGTTGCATGCCTGAAAGGGAAACAACACAGGACATATCATAAATCCAAATGTGTTAACTCTATCACTACTCCATTACACTTACTACACATGGATCTTTTTGGTCCCACAAGTATAATAAGCATTGGAAGGAAATCATACTGCCTTGTGATAGTTGATGATTTTACAAGATTCACATGGGTATTCTTTTTAAGAACTAAAGATGAAACTGCTGAAACATTAAAATCTTTTATTCTTAAAATAGAAAATCAAATTGATCACAAGGTTAAAATCATTCGAAGTGATCAAGGGACTGAGTTTAAGAACTTCGTTCTTGACTCATTCTGTAACTCAAAAAGGATTTACAGACAATATAGTGCTCCCCAAACTCTCAACAAAATGGTGTTGCTGAGAGGAGGAATAGGACACTTATTGAGGCTGCTCGAACTATGTTAGCTAATTCAAAGCTACCTTTAACATTCTGGGCAGATGCAGTCAGCACTGCATGCTATGTGCAGAACAGAGTTCTTATAGTTAAGCCACATGGAAAGACCCCTTATGAGCTATGGAACAAGAGGCCATCATTCATTGGCTTTCTAAGGTCCTTTGGCAGCAGGTGTACCATACTTAACACAAAGGACAATTTAGCAAAATTTGCTGAAAAGTCGGATGATGCTATTTTTGTTGGATACTCTTCTAGCTCCAAAGCTTACAGAGTATACAACATTAAGAATCAACAATTTGAGGAGTCATCCAATATAGTTGTTAATGAGCACACTCCTTGTGTTAAGGGGAATGGCCTGATCATATTTTTGATTTAGAATTGTTTCCAAACGATTCTAAACCATCTTGTGAGAATGTTTCAGCTGAAACAGGTGCTCAAAATGATGCTGATGCTAATGCTAATGATCAACTGTTTGAGCTTCCCAGACCTAGTCCAAATCTCCAAGTGCCACAATACACCAAGCTTCTACTATTCATAGATCTGATAGTCTATCTATATCAAGGAACAGTGAAGCTTCAACAAGTGAATCACTTACTAAGCCTCAAAACCCATAAGGTGATCCACCACAGCACCACGCAGAAGGAAGTAGTATTTTGAAGGAACAGGCAACTGTTAATACTACCTCACAGCCAACCATTGATGATGTTTCTCATTTATTCAATCAGTCCTCATTGAATGACTTTGAAACAACAGCTGGATAGAGTGCTCCAGTTCCTGAGCAGAATATGTCCAAACTAGACTTATCTCTGCAACTGGAAGTGATTCCTCGTCTTAGGTTTCACAACACTCATCCAACTGAGAACATCATAAGGGATGCACTGAGGGTGTGAGAACAAGAGGACAGACCCATCAAGGAAATGTCTGCTTGTACTCATGCTTTCTATCTCAGATGGAACCCAAGAAGGTAGAAGATGCCTTGAAAGATAGTAGCTGGCTTGAATCGATGCAAGAGGAGCTGCTTCAATTCAAGAGATAGAAGGTATGGAACCTATGTCCGCTACCATCTGGTCAAGTACCCATAGGCACCAAATGGGTTTTCAGAAACAAGAGAGATGATAGAGGCTTGATCATCAAGAATAAAGAAAGACTTGTAGTTCAAGGATACACTCAAGAGGAAGGAATCGATTATACTGATGTCTTTGCACCAGTTGCAAGACTTGAGGCAGTTAGGATCTTCCTTGCTTATGCTGCATCCAAGGACTTCACTGTCTATCAACTTGATGTCAAGTGTGCATTTCTATATGAGGATATAGATAGGGAAGTCTATGTATGCCAACCTCCAGGATTTGAAGACCCACAACACCCCAACTATGTGTGCAAATTGGATAAAGCTCTGTATGGGCTGCACCAAGCACCTAGGCTGTGGTATGAGACTTTGTCCTAGTTTCTTCTGAAGAATGGCTACACTAGAGGTACCATTGATAAGACTCTCTTCATCAGAAAGTCTAGAAAGGACATCTTGCTCGTTCAAGTCTATGTCGATGACATCATATTTGGTTCCTCAAATGACCAAATGTGTAAGGACTTTGAGAGCATTATGAAGAAAAATTTTGAGATGAGTTCCATGGGAAAAATGGACTTTTTCCTTGGAATTCAGGTAAAGAAGATGAAGGAAGGGTTTTTCATTAATCAATCTAAGTATGTCTCTGACATCTTAGAGAGATTTGAAATGAAAGATTGCAAGCCTGCCAAGACACCCATACCCAGAAACCATAATCTTTGTCCTGACCTTGAGGGGGAGGATACTGATCAACATCAGTATAGGGAAATTATTGGTCTTCTGATGTATCTCACAGCTAGTAGACCTGATATCATGTTTGCTACTTGTATATGTGCAAGATATTAGGCTACTCCAAAGTTGTCTCACCTAGCTGCTGTAAAGAGAATCCTCAGATACCTCAAAGGAGCACCTAAACTAGGTCTCTGGTATCCCCGAAACAAAGATTTCAATCTCTATGGATACGCTGACAGTGACTATGGAGGCTGCAATATTGACAAGAAATCAACATCAGGAGGATGTCAATTTCTTGGTGGAAGGATCATCTCATGGCAATGCAAGAAACAATCCTGTGTCTCTACATCAACTGCTGAAGCTGAATACATTGCTGCTGCTAGCTGCTGTGCTCAACTGCTATGGATTCAAAATCAGATGTTAGACTATGGATTCAACTTTATGAGTACTCTTATCCATATTGACAACAACAGTGCTATCTCAATTACTGAAAATCGGTGAAGCACTCCAAGACAAAGCATATTGACATCAGGTATCATTTCATTAGATATATTCATGAGAAAAATCTAATTAAGTTAATCAAAGTTGATTCAAATAAACAATATGCTGATTTGTTCACCAAAGCATTTGATGAACAAAGATTTAAGTATCTCATAACAGCTATTGGGATGATACACATTGATTAATTTAATCTCTTTTGAAAACCTTTTTAATATGTAAGTCTTGTGTCAATACAATTTAAGCCATGTTATCAGAAATTCTCTCTGAAATTTTCTAAGTGTAAATTCCTTCCGAAGAGAAATTAACCTTCGAAAGACATTCTCATATCTTCCGAAGCAAAGTTTATCAAAGGATAACTTTTTCTCGGAAGAATTTTTGGCCTCGGAAGAAGCGATTGATTGCATATCAGATCTACTTCTGAGACTTACAAATTCTCCATTCGGAAGCAACTCTAACCTTTGGAAGCCAAGTCTTGGCTTCGGAAGTAGGAATTGCCTTCGGAAGACAAGTTACCTTCGAAAATGTTTTCCACTTGGAAGAGAGATTCTACTGTGTAACGTAAATCTCTTGGGCCCCACACTGTAAAAAACAAAGATTTTGTTAATGATGTCGGATTATTTAATTGATTTCAACCTTACCACCACTGTCAATTCATCCACTAAACCATCACATCACCTTATCCTAACCTCCATTACCACCTTACCACCCTCTTTTAAATAATCTCGACTGTTCAATTTCATCTTCTTACTTGCAATTTTTACTGCCCTAGAAATTTTTGCTCTCCAACTTTACCCAAGCTCAAAATCATCTACTTTCACCTTTCCCAAATGCACTTAACCCTCAGCACAACCAAGTCGCACTTCTTGATTCTTCAAGAGATGCTGACTTCTCTGAAATTATCTCTTTTCTCACCCAATCAACCTACTACACTGCCCTTACTGTTAATCCCACTGTTTACTCCAACCAAATGGCAGAATTTTGGGAAAATGGTCAGGTCGAAACCCTAAATGGGATTCGTGTACTGCGGTCCAGCATCTATGGACAGGAGTTGATCATCACTGAACAACTCATCAGGGAGCACCTTGAGCTTCACGATGAAGGAGCTCATACTGAATTCCCAAAGGAAGATTTAGATAGCACTTATATCCTAATGGGATATGGTGGAGACATCAGCATGTCGACTGTTTACAAGTTCAACTTCTCCTACAATTGGAAGTTCCTCCTGCATGTTGTACTTCATTGCTTGTCCAACAAATCCAGAGGATGGGATCAAATCCCTTATGAACTAGGATGCTTAGTTCATGGATTGGTGAGCGGCCTGCGCTTCAACTACTCATGATTTTTGTTCTCAAATATGATTGGGAATCTGCAAAGGGAAACATTCATCATTTATCCTAGATTCCTTCAACACATAATCAACTATGAGTTGGACCAGAGCATGCTTGTCTGTGCAGCTGCTCTGACTGTCCCCCAAATGCGGCCTCCATCTTCAAGACTTGAAGAAGATGTCCACCAGCTTCACTGGAAGTCACATGCTCTGCTTCCAGGTATGATTGAGCGCATAGCTCCTCATGACATCCCTGTTCACCCCACAGGTGATGAACTCACACCAGCAACTACCACCATAATGCCAACACTACCTTCTCCACCCATCACCATCACTTATCAAAGATGCCCCAAATAAACCCTTTTTCAATCTACTCTGATTGAACAAGCTCCTTCTGTTCAATCCAAAAGGACTAGAGTGGAAAATGGGCTCCCACTCAGTCAGAGGTCTCTCCATCCTTCTCTTTCGACCTCAATTTGGGCTTTGAGTCTCCTCAGTCTCAAACCCAGGAGCCCGATACCCAAACCAACAGCCCTCAGAATGAGTATCTACACTCTTCTGAGCTGCCAACAAGGGATAGCCCCACCAGAGGCTCAATTTCTATAGACATAAACCAAAGTCCCGGGTCAGTAGGCTTAACCTCCCTATCTTTCACTGACATTCTATTCAAAACTGATGAAGAGATAACATCTCTCCATGACAATGAAGTTGATCTACCATACCCACTTCAAGATCAACAGAGCCCGGAGAAATCCCTTATCTCTAGCCCCATCAGCAACCAATAACTAAGGTGAGTCCCACTGATGTGGAGGGGACTCATGTAGATTCAGCTGCCACTAAGGTGCCTCAATGGACCTTGTGGATAGTGGTAACATCTCTCAGACTGAATCTACGGCAACCGAGCCCTTTGATGACTCTGAAAGAGACATCATTGCGCATGGGAAACCAGGGTGCCAAGAAATCATCTGGTGGTGAGGCTGAACATACTAGGTATGTTACCTCATCTCCCCGTGATTCTTCAAAAGAAGATGAGGGAAGCATGAAACTCCTTGTTAAAGACCTTCTATCTAAAGTCTCAAACCTTGAATCCTTGGTTAGTACTTTAGAAGCAAGGTCTGCCACTCAGCAACTTGAGATTGACAATCTCAAGGCTCAACTAGCTGAGAAACAGACAGAGAGGTCTGTTAGGCATGTACCTATTCAGGTCTCACTGACTTCTTCCTCTAGCTCATCTAGCTCTCAAGATGATGCTACCAAAAAGGGGGAGAATGTTCAAAGACAAATACATGAGGAACCACAGAGCCGACCTTCAACTTCAACATCTTCTTCTCCCATCATCTCAGTAGCTGAGCCATCTCACGTCATTCTTCAGATTGACCCAAGGATGCTCAATGATCTTTACAGACTCTTCACCAAGTTTCTGTTAAGATCCTCCTTTGAGCAGCCAAGCCATGATGTTGCAATGATCTACTTTGGAGCTGAAGAGCTTCAGAGGCTGACTGCACCTTCTACCACTGTGGAAGAAGTTGGTCAACCTAAGGTCCACATGGAACCCAAGATTCAATTCGAAGGGGAAATGGGGACTGATGGCCCATCAACTGAAACAGTTGGGACAAAATCTGCATCACCTCCAACTTCCGAAGCTGAAGTTAAAGTCTCAGAAGAACAAGCTGAATCTTCCGAAGCTGAAATGGAAGTTGCGGAAGGACTGTTCAAAATGTCCGAGGAACTGATCATCATAGATGCAATCCTGGAAATGGCATCTGAGGTGAGCAGTGAGGACTTTCCAGTTCTACCTCCATCCCAAACACCATCTCTGCCTCTCTCATAATCAAAAACCTCTCTCCAAGAACCACCACAGTTAGGATCTTCAGAAGACAAAGGAAAAAGGAAGATGACCGCAGAAGAGCTTCAGGAAGAGGAGAAGATTGAGAAACTCAAGAAGAAAGGAAGACTTCAGACTAAGAAGTTGCTAGCTGCCAGTACAAAAGCAGATGCTTCCAATCAGGAGGTTGTCATCAATAAAAGAAGAGAGCAGATAATTGACCAGCTCATTGAAATAGGAGCTGCCAATGAAGAAACACTCCTGCTACCATTAGAGGAGTTGGTGGATCTGGAGAAGGCAACCAGGCTGAAACTTGAGGAAGAAGCCAGGTTGTCCTTGGAGAAAGAAGAGGAAAAGAAACAGAAGGAGGCTGAATTACAGCTAAGGAGAGACATGGTGAACTTCCTACTCTCCAGAGGCTTTGAGCTTCAAGAACTTTCTCCACACAATGATGATACGATCCTCTGGCTCTACGACAAAGAGCAGGATCAAATGGAGAAAGAAAGGAAAAAGGCTGCAAAAGAAAAGGCCAGGGAGAAGAAGAAGAAGGAAGAAGAAGCCAGGGTCACTGCCTCCAAGAAGCTCACTGAGAAAGCCTAGATGAAGGACTATCTTCGGGCTCATGGGTTCTCTGGGACGCAGGTGGGTCCTATTTCTGAAAGGACACTCCAACGGATTGTCAGTGAAATTAAGGTTGACATCTGGATGGGGAAAAGGAAAGAGATGTATAGAAGGGTAAAAGGGATGACCTTCACTGCTACCACCCAACCACAACCTGAACCTTCACCCCTACCATTCACCATTAAACCTGAACCTTTCACCCGTGAACATACACACTACCCTCACCTACTCCCTCACCTCAACCACCCAAACTTCCCATCATCCAACCCAAAAGACTAGCCAGAACCTCTGAATCTAAACCTGCCCAATTACCATCCAGACCATCCCCTCAGCCTTCTCAACATCTCTCCCTAAGGAGTTTAAGGCAATCAAGACGAAGCTGTGAACTGCACTACTCTGAGCAAAGTCTCTTGTGTAGAAGACTCTGTCAACATCACCTATGTTGATGGCTCTTCAAGTTCCCTCACAAGAGATAAATTCCTTGATTTGCCTAGAGGAACTTTGGACCAGGCTGCGAGACTTCTGGGACTCAACTCCGAATCTTTGAATGATGAAGAGAAGAAGCTCAGAAGGAAACTGGTGACTCTGCTGGATACAAAGAAAGAGGACAAGATTCCTAGTCAGTCTCTTGTGCCTAGAAGGAAGAATCCAGTGGAGGTTCGATGAACCTTCTCACAACTTTGTTGTGGAAAGAGAGAATGGTGAAGTCAATAGACTCAATGCAACCTCTCTGCACACCAGCAGGTTGACATTGCTAAGTAGCAGAGAAGCCATTCTCCAACCCCTCCAACTCTAAAGCTGCTGCACTCATCAGAAATCATCTCAACAGTCTTCATCTAGCTGAGTTAACTGCAAAGGCAAAGATTGAAGAAGATTTGAAGTTGAGAAAAAAGGAAGACAAGGAAAGATCTCCACCAAAGGTACTGCCTTTCTATAGATGGTGGAAGGTCCTGAATTGGAACCTATAGTTCAATGGGAATATGACTATAGTTCCCATCAACTAAATCTTTTCAGAGGGCAACAACAAAGGGTACATGTTATCCAAGGTGACAGACTGGATTTCCTATCTACTAAGGATCTGTACAAACTTCTCAGCACCACATCAAGGAAGAACAAGGAGACAGACAAATATTTACTCTCCTTGGTGCTGAAAGTTTTGAGAAGTCGAGACAAATGAAGTTTTGGTAGCATCAGCCTAGGGGGAGTTTGTTGGATCAAGAAGAAGGCTAATGCAACCAAAACTTTATCACTTAAAGTTATTTTGATGTTGCATGCAAAATGCTTTTGAAGCTTAGCATGGAACTTCTGAAGGTTGTAAAGTTCTTCCGAAGACAAAATGAAAGATCAACTTCAGAAGACAGAACTCTACTTCCGAAGACAAGTGCATACTTCCGAAGTTCAAGACTTAGAAGAATAAAGTAAAGATCACTTCCAAAGTATTATGAAAAGAAGAAGTCTCCAAGCCTTGGAAGAAGCAGCCTCTTCCGAAGTATAAGTGGCTTCGGAAGTACTAACTCTTCCAAAGCCATTTAACCTTCAGAAGACACTGCTATGAACCAGTGGACACAAGTATGGTCTCTGACACTCCGCTGCAGACTTCTGATACAACATGGCTTCTTCCTAAAGAACCATGTTGTTGACCATACTTTATTCCACTGTTCACCTTTTCATGATAGTACATGTTACCAACTTTAGTTGGTGACAAAAGGTAATTCAAGGACATGTCCTGACTACCAAATCTCAGATAAGACTTTATCCGAGATACCTTAATCTTTAGTCTTGTAGTATAGACTTTAGCTATAGGATCCCAACTGGTATCAAAGTATATCCGGCTGTAAATAGTATTATATATAGGTTCTCCTTGTAATTCATACAGATAGAGAGATCATCTGCTTGTAAGAGTCTTGTATTTTGAGTTGAGAATCAATATATAAAAGTATCTTGAAAATTATTTTTTTGTGTTTTTAGTTACTTTATATATTGTGATCAACTCTTATTGATTCTTCATATATTCGAGTGCTGTTGTAGGTGAGTTTGAGTGAAAACTCTGTGTTTAAGTGACAAACACCGATCCTGCACAGAAGGTATGGAACCTATGTCCGCTACCTTCTAGTCAAGTACCTATAGGCACTAAATGGGTTTTCAGAAACAAGAGAGATGATAGAGGCTTGATCATTAAGAAAAAAGCTAGACTTGTAGTTCAAGGATACACCCAAGAGGAAGGAATCGATTATACTGATGTCTTTGCACCTGTTGCAAGACTTGAGGCGGTTAGGATCTTCCTTGCTTATGCTGTATCCAAAGACTTCACTATTTACTAGCTTGATGTCAAGTGTGCCTTCTATATAGGGATATAGATAAGGAAGTCTATATGTGCCAACCTCCAGGATTTGAAGACCCACAGCACCCTAACTATGTGTGCAAATTGGATAAAGCTCTATATGGGCTGCACCAAGTGCCTAGGCTGTGGTTAGGCCTGTACAAAAAGTTCGTGGCTCGAAGCTCGCTCGAAGTTCGCTCGAAAAAAGCTCGAATCTAAACGAGCCGGCTCAGCTCAGCTCGAATTCTAAGCGAGCCGAACTCGAGCCAGGGTTAGCTCGGTTCGAGCTCAGCTCGTGGCTCGGTTCGTTGGCTCGGCTCGTGACTCGGTGCACATAATATATGTATATATATCTATTTATATAGTATAATTATTATTATTTACTACTACTACTATTATTATGATTATTATTTTAATATTAGGATTTTAAAAATGTTTTCTTAAAAATAAAAATGAATTTTTTTAGAAACATTAAGTATTTTGTTTAAAAATATATAACTTGATGTAAATTGTTTATATTCAAAATAATGATCTTTGTTCTTATAAGTACGGAGTACCCAACAAAATGTAAAAGCCCTAATATATATTTTTGTGTTTTCATATAACTAATGTGAAAAATTAAAAATAAAAAATGAATTCGAGCCGGCTCGAACGAGCCACGAGCTGGCTCGAGCTTTTCACGAGCCGAACTCGAGCCGGTGTTTTGAGCTTGATAAAATTTTCGAGCCGGCTTAGCTCGGCTTGATAAGCTTCGAGCTCGAGCTCGAGCCCATCCTGGCTCGGCTCGGCTCGGCTCGTTTACAGCCCTAGCTGTGGTATGAAACTTTGTCTCAGTTTCTTCTGAAGAATGGTTACACTAGAGGTACCATTGACAGGACTCTCTTCATCAGAAAGTCTGGAAAGGACATTTTCCTTGTTCAAGTCTATGTCGATGACATCATATTTGGTTCTTCAAATGACCAAATGTGTAAGGACTTTGAAAGCATTATGAAGAAAAAGTTTGAGATGAGTTCCATGGGAAAATGAACTTTTTTCCTTGAAATTCAGGTGAAGCAAATGAAGGAAGGGTTTTTTATTAATCAATCTAAGTATGTTTCTGACATCTTAAAAAGATTTGAGATGAAAGATTGTAAGCCTGCCAAGACACCCATACCTAGAAACCACAATCTTTGTCCTGACCTTGAGGGGGAGGATACTGATCAACATCAGTATAGGGCAATTATTGGTTCTCTGATGTATCTCACATCTAGTAGACCTGATATCATGTTTGCTACCTGCATCTATGCAAGATATCTGGCTGCTCCAAAGGTGTCTCATCTAGCTGCTGTTAAGAGAATCCTCAGATACCTCAAGGAGCACCCTAACTAGGTCTCTTGTATCCTAGAAACAAGGATTTCAATCTTTATGGATACTCTAACAGTGACTATGGCGGCTGTAACATTGACAAGAAATCCAAATAAGGAGGATGTCAATTTCTTGATGGAAGGATCATCTCATGGCAATGCAAGAAGCAATCCTGTGTCTCTACATCAACTGCTGAAGCTGAATACATTGTTGCTGCTAGCTGCTGTGCTCAACTACTATGGATTCAGAATCTGATATTAGACTATGGATTCAACTTTATGAGTACTCATATCCATATTAACAACAACAGTGCTATCTCTATTACTGAAAATCCGGTGAAGCATTCCAAGACAAAACATATTGATATCAGGTACCATTTCATTAGAGATATTCATGAAAAAAATCTGATTAAACTAATTAAAGTTGACTCAAATAAACAATATGCTGATTTGTTCACCAAAGCTTTTGATGAACAAAGATTTAAGTATCTCATAATAGCTATTGGGATGATAAAGATTGATTAGATTGCCTTTTTTGAAAACCTTTTTAATATGTAATGTCTTATGTCAATATAATTTAAGCCCTGTTAGAAAAGGTCTCTCTAAAATTTTCCAAGTGTAAATTTCTTCCGAAGAGAAATTAACCATCGGAAGCTATTTTCATATCTTCCGAAGCAAAATTTCTCAAAGGATAATTTTCTTCTCAGAAGAGTTTCTGGTCTCGGAAGAAGCGATTGATCTCATATCAGATCTACTTCCGAGGCTTATACACACTCTTCATTCGGAAAGCAATCCTGACCTTCGGAAGCAAAGTCTTTGCTTCGGAAGTAAGAATTGCCTTTGGAAGACAAATTACCTTCAGAAATGTTTTATATTCGGAAGAGAGATTTTACTGTGTAACAAAAATCTCTTAGGCCCCACACTATAAAAAGCAAAGATTTTGTTAATGATGTCGGATTATTTAACTGATTTTAACCTTACCGCCACTGTTATTTCTTCCACTAAAACATCACATCACCTTATCCTAACCCCCATTACCGCCTTCCCACCCTCTTTTAAATAATCCCGACTACTCAATTTCATCTTCTTACTTGTAATTTTTACTGCCCTAGAAATGTTCTCCACTCCAACTTTACCCTAGCTCAAATTCATCCTTATTCACCTTTCTCCAATGACACTCAACCCTCAGCACAACCAAGTCGCACTTCTTGATTTTCCAAGAGATGCCGACTTCTCTGAAATCATCTCCTTTCTCACCCAATCATCTTACTACACAGCCTTTACCGTTAACCCCACTGTTTACTCCAATCAAATGGCCGAATTTTAGGAAAATGGTCAAGTCGAAACCCTAAACGGGATTCGTACTAAGGTCCAGCATTTATGGACAAGAGTTGGTCATTACTGAACAACTCATCAGGGAGCATCTCGAGCTTCATGATGAAGAAGCTCCTACTGATTCCCCAAAGAAGATTTAGACAACACTTATATCCTCATGGGATATGGTGGAGATGTGAGCAGGTCGATAGTCTACAAGTACAACTTCTCCTACAACTGGAAGTTCCTTCTGCATGTTGTTCTTCACTGTCTGTCCAACAAATCTGGGGAATGGGATCAAATCCCTTATGAACTAGGATGCTTAGTTCATGGACTGGTGAGAGGCCTCTGCTTCAATTACTCAGATTTGTGTTCACTAATCTCATTGGGAATCTTCAAAGGGAGACATTCTTTATGCATCCCCGATTCATTCAACACATAATCAACTATGAGTTGGAACAAAGTATGCTTGTCTGTGCAGCTGCTCTGACTGTCCCTCACATGAGGCCTACCATCTTCAAGACTTTAAAGAAGGTGTCCACCAACTTCAATCTAAGGTACACTTCTCTACTTCCAGGTATGATTGAGCGCATAGCTCCTGGTGACATCCCTGTTCACCCCACAGGTGATAAACCCACACTAGCAATCACATCCACAATGCCAACACTGCCCTATCTACCCATCACCATCACATACCAAGACGCCTTAGACGAACCCTTGTTCAATCTACTCTGATTGAGCAAGCACCTCCTGTTCAATCCAAAAAAACTAGAGTGGAAACATGGGCTCCCACTCAGTCTGAGGTCTTACCATCCTTTTCATTCAACCTCAATTCAGGATTTGAGTCTCCTCAGTCTCAAACCCATGAGCCCGACGCCCAAACTAACAGCCCTCAGGATGAGTATCTACACTCTTCTGAGCAGCCAACAAGGGACAGCCCCACCAAGGCTCAATGCCTGTAGACATTGACCAAGGTCCTAGGTTAGTAGGCTTACCATCTCTATCATTCACTGACCTTATTTTTAAAGCTGATGAAGAGATAACCTCTCTCCACGGCAATAAAATTGATCTACAACACCCTCTCCAAGATCAAAAGAGCCAATAGAGATCTCTTATCTCTAGCCCCCATCAACAGCCCACAATTGAGGTGAGTCCCACTGATGTGGAGGGGACTCATACAGATTCAGTTGTCACTACAAAAGGTGCCTCAATGGACCCTATGGACAATGGTAACATATCTGAGAGTGAAATTGTGGCAACCATGCCATTTGATGAATCTGAAAGAGACATCATTCAGCAAGGGAAACCAGGGTGTCAAGAAACCACATATGGTGATGAGGCTGAACATACTAGGTATGTTACCTTATCTCCCCGTGATTCTTTAAAAGAAGATGAGGGAAGCATGCAACTCCTCATAAAAGACCTTCTGTCTAAAGTCTCAAACCTTGAATTCTTGGTTAGGACTTTAGAAGAAAGGTCCGCCACTCAGCAACTTGAGATTGACAATCTCAAGGCTCAACTAGCTGAGAAACAAACCTAGAGATCTGTTAGGTATGTACCTGTTTGGTCTCATTGAATTCTTTCTCTAGCTCATCTAGCTCTCAAGATGATGCTACCAAAAAGGGGGAGAATGTTTAGAGACAAACACATGAGGACCATAAACTCATACTTCAACCTCAACATCTTCTACTCCTGTCATCACTTTGTCTGAGCCATCTCAAGTTGTATTTCAAATCGACCCAAAGATGCTCAGAGATCTCTACAGACTCTTCACAAAATTTCTGTTGAGATCCTCTACTGATCAGCCAAGCCCAAATGCTGCAATGATTTACTTCGGAGCTGAAGAGCTTCAGAGGCTAACTACACCTTCTACCATTGTGGAAGAAGTTGGTCAACCTAAGGTCCACATGGAACCTAAGATTCATTTCGAAGGGGAAATGGGGACTGATGGCCCAGCAACCAAAACAGTTGGGACGGAATCTTCATTTCCTCAAACTTTCGAAGCTAAAGTTAAAGCCTCGGAAGAACAAGATGAGTCCTCCAAAGCTGAAATGGAAGTTGCGGAAGGACTGTTCAAGATGTCCGAGGAACTGATCATCACAGATGCAATCCTAGAAATAGCATCTGAGGTGAACAATGAGGACTTTCTGAATCTACCTCTATCCCAGACACCCTCTCTACCTCTCTCACAATCAGAATCCACTCTCCAAGAACCACCACAGTCAGGCTCTTCAAAAGATAACAAAGGGAAAAGGAAGATGACTGCAGAAGAGCTTCAGGAAGAGGAGAAGATTGAGAAATTAAAGAAGAAAGGAAGACTTCCAACTGAGAAGTTGCTAGCCGCTAGTACAAAAGCAGTTGCAGCCAATCAGGAGGCTGTCAATAATAAAAGGAGAGAAGAGATAATTGATCAGGTCATCCAATTGGGAGCTGCCAATGAAGAAACACTCCTGCTACCACTAGAGGAGTTGGTGGACTAGAAAAGGCAACCAGACTACAACTTGAGAAACAACAAGAAGCAGCCAGGTTGGCCTTAGAGAAAGAGAAAGAAGAAGAATAGAAGGAGGTTGACTTACAGCAGAGGAGAGTTAGGATAGAGTTCTTAATCTCTAGAGGCCTCAATCTTCAAGAACTCTCTCCATATGACAATGAAACAATCCTTTGGCTCTACAACAAAGAGTAGGATCAAATGGAGAAAGAGAGAAGAAAGGCTGCAAGAGAAAAGCTAAAGGAAAGGAAGAAGAAGGAGGAAGAAGCAAAGACCACTGCAACCAGGAAGCTCAGTGAGAAGGCCTGGATGAAGGATTATCTTCAGGCTCATGGCTTCTCTGGAAGGCAGGTGGGTCCCATGTCAGACAGGACACTCCAACGGATTGTCAGCAAAATCAAGGCTGACATCCGCTTGGGAAAGAGAAAAAGATGTACAGAAGGGTAAAAGGGATGACCTTCACTACAACTACTCAAACACAACCTAAACCCACACCCTTACCCTTCACCATCAAGACTGAGCCCTTCACCCCTGAACCCACATCCTTACCCTCACCCGTCTCATCACCTCAACCACCTAAATTCCTTATCATTCAACCTAAAACACTTCCCAGAACCTCTGAACCACAACCTACCTAAAAACCATCCCCTCAGCCTTCTCAACATCTCTCTCTTGAGGAGTTCAAGGTAATCAAGACTAAGCTCATCAATTGCATAACTTTGAGCGAAGTCTCATGTGATGAAGATTCTGTCAACACTACCTATGTTGATGGATCTTCTTGTCCCTCACAAGAGATCAATTCCTTGATTTACCTAGAGGAACATTGTACTAGGCAGCTAGACTTCTAGGTCTCAACTCAGATTCCCTGAATGATGAAGATAAGAAACTTAGAAGGAAACTAGTGTCCCTGCTGGATACTAAGAAAGAGGACAAGATTCCCAGTCAGTCTCTTGTGCCTAAAAAAGGAATAATCTGGTGGAGGTTCAATGAAACTTCTCACAACTTTGTTGTTAAGAGAGAGAATGGCGAAGTCAACAGACTTAATGCAACCTCTCTATTACACTCCAGCAGATTTGATATTGCTGAGTTAGCAAAGAAGCCATTCTCCAACCCCTCCAACTCTGGAGCTGCTGCACTCATTAGAAATAATCTCAGCAGTCATCATCTAGCTAAGCTAACTGCAAAGGCCAAGATTGAAGAAGAGTTGAAATTGAGAAGACAGGAAGACAAGGAAAGATCTCCTACCAAAGGCACTGCCTTTCTACATATGGTAGAGGGTCCTGAATTGGAACCTATAGTTAGATGGAAATATGATTACAGTTCCCATCAACTAACTCTTTTCAGAGGGCAACAACAGAGGGTACATATCATCCAAGGTGACAGACTGGACTTCCTGTCTACCAAGGATTTGTAGAAACTTCTCAGCACCACATCAGGGAAGAACAAGGAAACAGATAAATATCAACTCTTCTTGGTGCTGAAAGTTTTGAGAAGCAGAAACAAGTGAGGTTTTAGTAGCATCAGCCTAGGGGAGTTTGTTAGATCAAGAAAAGGCTAGTGCAACCAAAACCAAATCACTTAGATAATTTTGGTGCTACATGCAAAGGCGTCCGAAGCTTAGCATGGAACTTCCGAAGGTTGTAGAGTTCTTTCGAAGACAAAGTAAAAGATCAGCTTCCGAAGACAGAGCTCTACTTCTGAAGTCAAGAGCATACTTCCGAAGTTTAAGTCTTAGAAGAGCAATCAGAAGACTACTTCCGAAGTATGAAGAAAAGAAGAAGTTCTCAAGCCTTAGAAGAATCAGCCTCTTCCGAAGTATAAGTGGCTTCGGAAGTACTTGTTCTTCCGAAGCCATTTAACCTTCGGAAGACACTGCTATGAGCCAGTGGTCATAAGTATGGCCTCTGACACTCCGCTACAGACCTCTGATACTACATGGCGTTTTTTCAAAGAGCCATGCAGTTGACCATACTTTATTCCAATGTTTACGTCACACCCCAACCTTCACGGCGGAAACGTCGAGATGTGAGGGTTAAGATTGTTCACAACCACATAACGCTATACTTAAATGTAAATGTTAAAATTATAAGTTTCAAAAAGGCATTACAAACATAAGCCTCAAACATGAAATAAGTTCCAAACAAAACAAAACATTACATAAACAATTTATTTAATTAACTAGGTCCATGTCCTAGTTTTATTGCAAGCTTCAAAAGACCACTTTATGTAACACCCGAATATTTATTATTTTGAAGCCGGTGAAGAAAGAAAGAAATAAAGTCCAAAGTCGAGGGACCAAACTCGCCCACGAAAGAAAGTCGGGTGAGGGGGAGTATATAAGGGAGAGGGCAGCCCTTACCCTCTCCCCCACACTCACAAATCAGCCAAAGAAAGGGGGAGAGAGAGAAGAAAAAAAGAGGAAAAAGTATTGGTTCGGGTTGGTTCGGGTCGCCAAAATTGTCGTGAAGCAAGCCAAATCGAAGCTCTTGTCGTTGTGCTCGTTTATGTGAGTTCTAAGACCCCTCTTTTACTTGTTTTCAAACGATTTGGGGCTGGAAAAAATCTTAAATCGGTTTTTTCGTATGTATGTAAGTTGACCCGTTTGTGTATGTGTATGTGTATGTATGATGCGTTTGTGACTTGATTTCTTGCTTGGTTGTGCTTGATTAATGTTATGGTATGCATCCCTAAGGTTTAGGATGGTCGATTTGGGCTTAAAATGGGTTTAGATGATTTTGGAGGCCGAAAACCCTCGGCTGCAGTCGGGATGAACTGCATTCTGCATCAGTTAGGGCTAGGCGACCGACTGGAGGCCGAATGGAGGCCATACGGCCGATTAGGGTGCGATTGGGGTCCATTCGCACGATTGAAAGTCCATTCGCACGATTGAAAGGCCAGTCGCATGGAGGTCATGCGACTGAAGGTCAGTCGCATAAGTGCTCATTCGCATAAATCCCATTCGCATGAGGTCCATCCGCATTGTCCATTCGCACGACTGGATGTTCATTCGCGTAGGTGTTCATCCGCATTAGTTCAATCGCATGATGTTCAGTCGCATGGAGGCCATGCGACTGAAGGGTGTCCATACGCCCGAGTAGGGCTGTCATACCCGAGGAAAGTGTAGTTTGACTTCTGACTTTCGGGGAAAAGTGCAGATGTAAGTTTTGACGTAAGGGTTCCTGTAAGAGCATGTAAGATGACGATGGGGCCTTAGAAAGCATGTTGGGCATGATGACAATGTTGCATGTTTATGCATGTTAGATATATGTATGATGTTGCCCTGTATGATGATGATGAATGTGTATGACGTGTTCCTTATTACGATGTATGTTTATCTTTCTTGTGACTTTACGTGTTATGTTATGAATGAATGAAGTATTATGTAACGTAAAGTGAAAGATAATGAAAGAGGAACATAAAGTAAGAATGCATGCATTATTGAATGACGAATGAATGAAGGAAAGGCTTGCAAGCATACAATGAGGTGAGCAACGTGTGGTTGCAAAAGACTCGGATCACCGGCAATCATGGAGATTGCCAATGGGGTGAGCAACGTGTGGTTGCAAAAGACTCGGATCATAGGCATCATTAAGATGGCCAGAGAAAGGAGGTGAGCAACTCAGTTGTTGCAACAGACTCGGACAACGCGTTATTGTGAAGTTGCCATGAGGTGAGCAACCCTATGGTTGCAAGAAACTCGGAAAGCATGCCATCGTTGAAATTGGCAATTGGGGTGAGCAACTATATGGTTGCAACAGACTCGGATCGCGCGAAGTCGTTGGGATTTTTAATGAGGTGAGCGACCCTGTTGTCGCAACAGACTCGATGGAACGAAAGTATAAATAAATGAAATATTTTGTATGAAAGAACGAAGTATGAATGAACGAATGACTGAACGAAGAAGATAATAATGATATTATCTATGTGTACGTACGATGTGTGATCATGTGAAAGTAACGAATGGTTTTTATGGAAGTAAAGTATGTTTTGTAATAAAACTAGAACTCACTCAGCAACGCTGACTTTGATGTGTTTCCAGTTGGCAGGTAATGGTTGCTGAGGATGGCACGGACGACTACTCAGCTCTTTTGGGGATGGCATTCTTTTGATTAATGTTTTTGCAATGTAATGCAAACAAGCTATTTTGTAATGAATGTTGTATTAATTTGCAAAATCATTTACATGGAAATGAAAGTTTGTTTTAGTTTTCCGCTGCGATTTATGAAATACAAATGTAATTATACGTTTTGTGTGCGATGAGAACCCAGCTGTAAGCGTCCCGGGAACGGGGCCTTACACTTTAAACTTGAGGGTTACCTGAAACATGATAAAAATAAAAGTTCAACGATAAATAGTTGGTGAGTTTCCAAGGTTTTCATACATAAAATGATAAAGTTACAAGTAGCAATTCATGTCATAGGTTATAAGTTAGTAAGGTTATAGAACACATATCGTTACAACCAAACGTCGACTTGATTAAAAGTATAAAAGATTGGCTAAATGTATTTGGTTCCCATGATGAACAAGCATACGTCATCAGGAGCCGGCAATACCTCGACTTTAGCACCAAATAGGCTCGTCAGGCCTAAAGATCTAAGACGTCACCAGGCTAGCAGTAGTTAATGATTGTAAACAAACTATGTATCTCATATAAACACTTACAACACACAAATAACCATGACAAAATATAAAGATGAATTGCAAGTGCTTTACAAGTCTCAAACATTTATAAGTGTATGATGTATAAGTATCATGTTTCACCCCAAATAATGTGAAAAATGTAAAAAAAGGGGGCAAGGAAACTCACATGGTCAAATAAGTATCAGGACGACGATTAATAAGAATAATAATAGGTGTTGTTCCAACGTGAATCGTCACAAGACTCATAAATATATATGTTCACAAGGTTAAAGTTTTACAATAAGTTAAATGAATTAACATGGACTACGTTCAATTTTGATGTTTGGGGTTTTATCAATTATATTTAACAAATGGGAAAACAAATATATTTTCGGGAGAACAATATACTTATATTTTATATAAAAATATACAATAAGTATAACATTTATAATAATTTTATAATATTTATAAAGTTTAAATAAAGTTTTATAATTAAATAAAATGAGCACGATTTAAACAATAACTTAAATAAAAAATGGTTGAAATAATAAACTAGTATTTTAAGTCTAAATTTTATAGAATATATATTAACCATAACATTCACTTTAGAACTTTAAATAAAATATAAGAACATTTTTATAAATAAATTGTAGAAAAATATTCAAATGGTTTAAAATACACGAAATTTATAAAATGAATATTTTTACAATTTTAGAATTTTTTTATATTTTTTAAAAGTTGCAAAACAAGCTAAAAAATGTTGGAGGTCATCGGGTTCAAACTCGTGACCTCTAAGTGGGAAAGTGAACATGGAACCAGTGAACCAAGGCTTCAACCGCGATAGATACCACATTTTAAATCCTAAATACAACTCAAACAAAAACCCCCAAATCCTTAAGAACCCTAGATCGGTGTGAACCAAAATTGAACATTAAATCGATGTTAATAACCAAATTAACCATGGGACTTTTGTTTCCAATGCTTAATCGAGCATATCCATGTATATAACTTACCCGATTAGGTTCGAATTGAAGGTGATCTTAATTGAAGAACAAGTCGCGACCGTGGTACTTAATGGATGAGAAATCCCCAATGATAATCCAATTAAACTTGTAGATAGCTTCGTATGATGATCCAGATGCGAAGCCCCTTGTCAATTTAAGTTAAACTTGTTCGGAGATTGGGTTTCGATAGAGTTGCAGAACCGCGATGAATGAGAGTTCGAATTCGATGTTGGAACTTGTTTAGATGAAATTGAGGATTGTATTCGTTTAGGGATTGATAGGTGATCGTTTAGGTTGGTTTAATTAGATTATAATGAAGTGTTAATGCTCGTACGGCTATGCGGTTAAGACGTTTCGGTTAATCATTCGATTGGGTTCATAACCGACGTTTAAACGCAACCAACGTTCATAATAGTGTTCGAATCGAGCTCAAGAACAGTTTGGAACAGTTTCGGGATCAAGAAACGACCAATTTTTGTCGTTTATGAGGTGGCCGGAGCTCCCGCCGAAAAATCGGGGGTGACAAAAGGGAGGGGGTTTGGGTTTTGAAATGTTACACAATGGTCCCTGCAGTTTGGTTGTTATTATTTTATGCACAAAACTTTCATTTCAAGTTCCTAAAAATGACAAATTAACCCCTTAACACCCCTAATTTAAGTTTTAAATATTTTTAAGTAACATAATAAAGTATATTAATGTTATTATTATTTTTATTATTATTATATTACTATTATTATTATTATTATTACTATTATTACTATTATTATTATTATTATTTAATTAACTTAGCACTTTAAATTAAATAAGGAATTATACATAAATAGCCCATCAAGTTTCGTAAATAGCATAAATAGGTCTTATAAGAATTAACAAAAATTAACTTTTAATTAACAAAAATACGAGATGTTACAGTCTCCCCAACTTAAAATAATTTCATCCCGAAATTAAAAGAAATGAAACTATATAAATAAGAACGGGTATCTCTTCTTCATGTGTTCCTCGCGTTTCCAAGTAAATTCACCGCCACGTTTATTTTCCCAACAAACCTTGACGATTGGGGTTGTTGTGGTTCTAGTCTTCTTTATTATGCGGTCCATGATCTCAACAGGTTTCTCGACAAAATGCAATGACTCGTCAACCTGGATGTCTTCCAACGGAACATGCAGACTTTCGTCAGCCAAGCACTTTCTCAAATTTGAAACGTGGAAAACGGGATGAACTCCACTAAGGTCGGAAGGTAGTTCCAGTTTATAAGCCACATTTCCAACCCTTTTCAGGATTTTAAAAGGTCCTACACATCTCGGAGCCAGTTTACCCTTCTTGCCAAAGCGAACAACACCCTTCCACGGTGAGACCTTAAGAAGAACCATCTCCCCAACTTGGAATTCCAATGGCTTACGTCGCTTGTCAGCATAGCTCTTTTGACGACTTCTCGCCACTTCAAGGTTCTTGCGGATAATAGAAACTTTATCGGTCATCTCTTGTATAAGTTCAGGACCAGTGATGAAGTTTTCACCAATGTCAGTCAGCAGATCGGTGAACGAAATTTACGACCATAAAGTGCTTCAAACGGTGCCATCTTGATACTCGAGTGATAACTATTGTTATACGAAAATTTCACGAGCGGTAGATGCGTATCCCAATCACCACCAAAGTCAAGAACAAAAAGGCATAGCAAATCCTCTAAGGTTTGGATCGTTCGCTCGGTTTGACCATCAGTTTGAGGATGGTAAGCCGTGCTTAGGTCCAATTGAGTACCCAAGAGTTCTTGCATAGACGACCAAAAATATGAAGTGAAACGAGCATCTTGGTCGGATATGATGTGCAGAGGTACCACATGATGACTTACAATCTCATCAACGTATATACGAGCTAACCTTGATGTCTTGTAAGTGTCACGTATGGGTATAAAATGTGCCGATTTGGTCAATCGGTCAACGATCACCCATATGCTATCATGTCCTCGAGAGGTTCGGGGTAGCTTAGTTATGAAGTCCATGGATATGTGTTCCCACTTCCACATAGGGATCTCGGGTTGCTCAAGTAACCCACTTGGACGTTGATGTTCGGCCTTAACCTTCATACACATGAGGCACTTAGCTACATAAGTCGCTATATCATTCTTCATTCCAGGCCACCAATATTGACCACGTAGGTCCATGTACATCTTATCGGAACCAGGATGAATAGAATAACGCGTTTGATGAGCCTCATTCATGATAAAGGTACGAAGGTTATTGCGATTTGGAATCCAAATTCGATTGGCGAAGTACATCAACCCATTGGGTTTCGTTTCCAATTGGGTTAAAAGATTAGGCTCCAGTTCATCCTTCATTATTCATTCTTGTTGCACCAACTGTTGAGCCTCCAAAATACTAGACTCGATGTCACTATCTATTCTCAAGTTTTGTAGCAGTACGGTAGTCTCGTTGACATCTAGTCGGATCTCAGTATCGAACTCACCCAAAGTGTCAAACCATTGACGTCGATCGCGAATTTCTTGGAATGAGATCATCTTGTTGGGAATCTTTTGGCTTAGTGCATCGGCTATAACATTTGCTTTACCAGGATGGTAACGAATGTCACAATCATAATCACTAATCAACTCTACCCAATGACGTTGTATCATGTTGAGACCTTTTTGATTGAAAACGTGTTGAAGGCTTTTGTGATCGGTGTAGACTATACATTGCGTACCATACAGGTAGTCCCTCCAAATCTTCAAGGCAAAGACAACAGCACCAAGCTCAAGATCGTGTGTTGTGTAATTCACCTCGTGAACCTTCAATTGTCTCGATGCATAAGCTATGACCTTCCCTCGTTGCATGAGAACACAACCAAGGCCTTGTTTAGATGCATCACAATACATGGTGAAGTCGTCATTTCCATCGGGTAGGGTCAAGATAGGAGCATTGCACAACTTGTGCTTTAACGCTTCAAAAGCTTCTTCTTGCTCGGAACCCCACTCGAATGGTTTGTTCTTTTGTGTCAAAGTAGTGAGTGGCTTCGCGATCCTCGAGAAGTTGGCAATGAATCGCCGATAATAACCAGCAAGACCAAGAAAATAACGAACTTCAGTAGGAGTCGTAGGAACACACCAATTCTTCACAACTTCCACCTTTGCAGGATCAACGTGTATTCCTTGGCTAATCTCCACGTGTCCTAGAAATTGAACTTCCTCGAGCCAGAAGTCACACTTCGAGAACTTCGCGTACAATTGATCTTTCTTCAACAACTCAAGAACCAATCTGAAATGCAATTCATGATCGGTGTTGGATTTGGAGTAGATAAGTATGTCATCAATGAAGACGATCACAAACTTGTCTAGATAAGGCTTGCATACTCGGTTCATGAGATCCATGAAAACAACAGGAGCATTGGTTAAACCAAAAGGCATAACCATGAACTCATAGTGCCCATATCGAGTACGGAATGCAGTCTTTGGGATATCATTGTCATGGACTCGCAATTGATGATATCCAGAACGTAGATCAATCTTCGAGAATAAAGCAACTCCTTGAAGTTGATCAAACAAGTCATCGATGCGAGGAATAGGATAACGATTCTTGATGGTAAGCTTGTTAAGCTCACGATAATCGATGCACATACGAAACGATCCATTTTTCTTCTTCACGAAAAGAACAGGTGCACCCCAAGGTGAAGAACTAGGAGGGATGAATCCCTTCTCGGATAGCTCTTGAAGTTGACTAGAGAGTTCATGCATTTCTGATGGTGCAAGTCGATATGGTGACTTAGCCACGGGGTTTGCTCCTGGTATCAAGTCAATTTTAAACTCAACTTCACGCACGGGAGGTAAACCACTAATGTCATCGGGAAATACTTCAGGAAAGTCTTGTACGATAGGGACATCCTTGAGTTCTTTCCCTTTGACTTTCGTGTTGATCACTTAAGCTAAGAAGGCCATATACTTCTTGCTTAAGCACTTTCGGGCTTGGGTGCAAGACATGAGTTTAAGTCCTTTGGAATATTTTTCACCAAACACCTTCAAGGTATCTCCAGAAGGTAATGGTATACGGATGCACTTCTCGAAACAAATGATCTCGGCATGGTGTTTGGCTAACCAATCCATACCAATGATGATGTCAAAGCTTCCAAGTTTCATAGGGATAAGATCGATGAGAAAATCATGCGTGTCAAGACTTAAGATGCAATCACAAATAACGACGTCAACGGTGATCGGTTCTCCATCGGCAACTTCAACAGTGAGAGGTCTTTCTAATCTCGTATGTGGCTTAGCAAGTATGGGTTCAAACTCTAACAAAACAAAACTTTCATCGGCTCTAGAATCAAATAGGACATAGGCATAAGTTTTATTAATAAGGAACATACCTGTTCAATTTTAAAGGTATTTAACGATACAGTTAACGCATGAAAAGAATTAGGTCACACAAGTCAAAGGTAAGTTAACATACCATTTACCACATCCTTGTTTGCTTGTGCTTGATTTGCGTTGATGTTGAAAGCACATCCAGGGGCTTGTGGAACATTACCCACAAGACGAGGGCATTGTGGGCGAAAATGACCAGGTTCCCCACAGTTGTAGCAAACACGGTTTGTGGCCACGTCGGCATTGTTAGGTGCACGGTGGCAAGTCGCCACCAAATGACCATATTTACCGTATAAGGTGCAGATACGGCATGGTTGATTCCCCGGATGATAATACCTACAAGTGTTGCACATAGGCTGAGGACCAGCATAAGCCCTAGCCCCAGGCACTTGTGCCACAGGTGTAGCGGCAGGTACAAGTTGTCTTTGGGGTTGTTTGGGTGCAGCCACGGCATAATTGCGTGCCGGTGTAAACTTGCACTTCTTGTTGTTGTTGTTGTTGTTATGAGACGGTTCAGCTTTAGCCTCCTTAACGGCCTCGGTAGCCGTCTTTTCCACCTTCTTTGCACCCTTCACAGACATGGTGCCCGCTCGTATATGGTTCTCGGTGAGTTGAGCGGTGATAGTGATGGCTTCTTCCAAAGTTATGGGTCGGCTACCCATCACATCATCTTGAATTTGGGGTGGTACACCCTTAATAAACTTCTTGATGTTACGGGGGACAGTGTCAACCATATGGGACAATAGTATACTCAACTCATGATGCCTAGTTGAGTAAGCCAAATGATCACCACCATCTTGCTTTAGGTTCCAAAATTCCTCTTCCAACTTTTGTAACTCGCTTCTCGGGCAGAACTTCACGATAGCGATGTTCTTGAACTCTTCCCAAGTAAGTGCCAGAATAGTATCGGCTCCTCGATTTCTCTTCTCACTATTCCACCAAGTAAGAGCCCTTTGTTGGAGCATGCTAGTGGCATAACGAACTTTGAGTGCCTCGGGACACTCACAGTTGACAAAAGTGTTCTCCATGCTCTCGAACCACTCAAGAAGACTAGTGGCTCTTTCCTTGCCACTAAAACTAGTGGGCTTGCAAGAGCTAAAGTGCTTGAAAATGCAGGTGGGGTTGTTGCGCCCTTGGTTAGCACTATTTTCTCCTTGACCATTGTTGCTAGAGTTGGTCATTAAGTTGCTATTGAGTTCAGCAACCATGGTCGGGATGACAGCAGCCATTTGTCGGCGATCATGGCGGCTACCTTACGATCGGAACTTCCATGCTTTCAATGATGACGAGACATGCTGGAATATGCAAAATGAGTTAGACACGAGAAAGAGAATAACAAGGATCATAATTCAACAAGGATAAGGCAAGAGTTGTAAGGCACATGGAATGGTTCCATTTGGTAACGCATTACCATTTGGAAACATTGACACGTCAAGGTAAGTTGACCCATTCGCCTTAGAAATTTATGTATGTTGACCATAGTTTATCACTCATCCCAAAAATCCCCAGGTAAGCATAACTAGTCCCGTAGGATTTATGCGATATGCTTGCCTTAGCCCGAGGGCCTTTTGCCAAGAAATCCAGAATACAGGTGTCCATGTGTCACACAAATTTCTTAGGTTCATGAAATCAAAACCTTGATGAGATTTACATAGATTAGACATAAGTCTAAAGATCAAAGTCTAAGCATAAGTATACGATTCCACGTGTCGTCGAGAATATGATTAAGAAGTTTCATTTGTCGGGGAGAGTCAAAGTGTCAAAGGTAAGTTTAAGGAGACAAGTAACAAAGTTTAAATAATTACAAGGCAAACCTATGCTAAGGCATCAAGTTGCATATAAGTATGGCATAACATTATGTAGCATGCAAACAATATATATATTTCCAAGAATATAAATATTATTCGATGAGGTTCATGCATAAGTTATAGTCTAGGTCACCATTTCTAATAACCTAAATCCCTATAGTTATGGGCTCTGATACCAATCTGTCACACCCCAACCTTGACGGCGGGAACGTCGAGATGTGAGGGTTAAGATTGTTCACAACCACATAACGCTATACTTAAATGTAAATGTTAAAATTATAAGTTTCAAAA
The DNA here is from genome assembly GCA_025506515.1 of Flaveria trinervia. Taxonomy (NCBI): domain Eukaryota; kingdom Viridiplantae; phylum Streptophyta; class Magnoliopsida; order Asterales; family Asteraceae; genus Flaveria; species Flaveria trinervia. The sequence goes on from CM046446.1 coordinate 90,388,062, forward strand.
GGCATTACAAACATAAGTCTCAAACATGAAATAAGTTCCAAACAAAACAAAACATTACATAAACAATTTATTTAATTAACTAGGTCCATGTCCTAGTTTTATTGCAAGCTTCAAAAGACCACTTTAAACTTGGGGGTTACCTGAAACATGATAAAAGTAAAAGGTCAACATAAATAGTTGGTGAGTTTCCAAGGTTTTCATACATAAAATGATAAAGTTACAAGTAGCAATTCATGTCATAGGTTATAAGTTAGTAAGGTTATAGAACGCATATCGTTACAACCAAACCTCGACTTGATTACAAGTATATAAGATTGGCTAAGTGTATTTGGTTCCCATGATGAACAAGCATACGTCATCAGGAGCTGGCAATACCTCGGCTTTAGCACCAAATAGGCTTGTCAGGCTCAAAGATCTAAGACGTCGCCAGGCTAGCAATAGTTAATGATTGTAAAAAAACTATGTATCTCATATAAACACTTACAACACACAAATAACCATGACAAAATATAAAGATGAATTGCAAGTGTTTTACAAGTCTCAAACGTTTATAAGTGTATGATGTAAAAGTATCATGTTTCACCCCAAATAGTATGAAAAATGTAAAAAAAAAGGGGCAAGAAAACTCACATGGTCAATAAGTATCAGGACGATGATTAATAAGAATAATAATAGGTGTTGTTTCAACGTGAATCTTCACAAGACACCTAAATATATATGTTCACAAGGTTAAAGTTTTACAATAAGTTAAATGAATTAACATGGACTAGGTTCAATTTTGATTTTTGGGGTTTTATCAATATATTTAACAAATGGGAAAACAAATATATTTTCGTGAGAACAATATACTTATATTTTATATAAAAATATACAATAAGTATAACATTTATAATAATTTTGTAATATTTATAAAGTTTAAATAACGTTTTATAATTAAATAAAATGAGCATGATTTAAACAATAACTTAAATAAACAATGGTTGAAATAATAAACTAGTATTTTAAGTCTAAATTTTATAGAATATATATTAACCATAACATTCACTTTAGAATTTGAAATAAAATATAAGAACATTTTTATAAATAAATTGCAGAAAAATATTCAAATGGTTTAAAATACACGAAATTTATAAAATGAATATTTTTCAAATTTTAGAATTTTTTTATATTTTTAAAAGTTGCAAAACAAGCTAAAAAATGTTGGAGGTCACTGGTTCGAACCCATGACCTCTAAGTGGGAAAGTGAACATAGAACCAGTGAACCAAGGCTTCAGCCACGCTAGATACCACATTTTAAATCCTAAATACAAACTCAAACAAAAACCCCCAAATCCTTAAGAACCCTAGATCGGTGTGAACCAAAATTGAACATTTAATCGATGTTAATAACCAAATTAACCATGGGACTTTTAATCGAGCATATCCATGTATTTAACTTACCCGAATAGGTTCGAATTGAAGGTGATCTTAATCGAAGAACAAGTCGCGACCGTGGTACTTAATGGATGAGAAATCCCCAATGATAATCCAATTAAACTTGTAGATAGCTTCGTATGATGATCCAGATACGAAGCCCCTTGTCAATTTAAGTTAAACTTGTTCGGAGATTGGGTTTCGATAGAGTTGCAGAACCGCGATGAATGAGAGTTCGAATTCGATGTTGGAACTTGTTTCAGATGAAATTGAGGATTGTATTCGTTTAGGGATTGATAGGTGATCGTTTAGGTTGGTTTAATTAGATTATTATGAAGTGTTAATGCTCGAACGGCTATGGGGTTTAAGACGTTTGGTTAATCATTCGATTGGGTTCATAACCGACGTTTAAACGCAATTAAAGTTCATAATGGTGTTCGAATCAAGTTCAAGAACGGTTTGGAACAGTTTCGGGATCAAGACACGACCAAATTTTGTCGTTTATGAGGTGGCCGGAGCCCGGCCGGAGCTTGGCCGGAGCTCCCGCCGGAAAATCGGGGGTGACAAAAGGGAGGGGGTTTGGGTTTTGAAATGTTACACAATGGTCCCTGCAGTTTGGTTTTTATTATTTTATGCACAAAACTTCCATTTCAAGTTTCTAAAAATGACAAATTAACCCCTTAACACCCTTAATTTAAGTTTTAAACATTTTTAAGTAACTTAATAAAGTATTATTAATGTTATTATTATTTTTATTATTATTATTACTATTATTACTATTATTATTATTATATTACTACTATTAATACTATTATTACAATTATTATTATTATTATTATTATTATTAAATTAACTTAGCACTTTAAATTAAATAAGGAATTATACATAAATAGCCATCAAGTTTCATAATAGCATAAATAGGTCTTATAAGAATTAACAAAAATTAACTTTTAATTAACAAAATACGAGATGTTACAGTTTACCTTTTTATGATAGTACATGTTACCAACTTTAGTTGGTGATAAAAGGTAAGTCAAGGACATGTCCTGACTATCAAATCTCAGATAAGACTTTATCCGAGATACCTTAAACTATAGTCTTGTAGTATAGGCTTTAGTTATAGGATCTCAGCTGGTATCAAAGTATATCTGGCTGTAGGTAGTATTATATATAGTTTCTCATTGTAACTCGAAAAGATAAGCTTGTAAAAGTCTTATAACATTTGAGTTGAAAAACAACATATACAAGTACCTTGAAAAATACTTTCTGTGTTCTGTATTACTTACTATATTGTGATCAACTCTTATTGACTCTATCTTCATCCGAGTGTTGTTCAAAATGAGTTTGAGAGAAAAACTAAGTGTTAAGTGACCCTTAACCGATCCTACAAAATTGAAGATGTTTAGAAAAATGACAAATGTCAAAAAGATGGTTTAAGAAAATGACTAGTGGCAAAAAACTTATTTTATTAATATCTATAAACTATCTTTAGTGAACCCATGTATTACACGGGTTGAATAAATAAAAATTAAATAGAATAAAAATTTATTAAATATTAAATAATATGCGATTTAATTATATATGAGTAAGTACTATAAGTAATAAAACAAAAATATCAACTTTTTTAAAAAATTATACTTTCTTTGTTTTTAAATCTTGTTTAGTAAAAACTCAAGTTTTTAATTATTCTGATTATTTTAATAAAATTTCCTTTAGAAAATTCCATATTTTTTATAATTATTTTAGAAAAGGAGTGATTTAAAATATTTTGTTTCAAAAGGTTCAATGTTTTAAAAAATATATGAATTTTAATTTTCATAATAAAATTTATTTTTAAAACATAGTTTGATTTTAAAAAATGTAGATGAGAGAGAAAAAATTATCAATTGACCAAATTAAATTTTATGAATAGAGAGAAATCGTTTGAGTGTTTAAATTATTTTAATACTTTTTTGGAGAAAAAATAAATTGAAAATGTTTAGAAGAATGACAAGTGTCAAAAAATAGTTTAAAAAGATGAAAAGTGGCAAAAGAAACCTTATTTTATTAATATTTATAAATATCTATAAACTAGCTTTAGTGAACCCGTGCATTACACGGGTTGAATAAATAAAAAATTAAATAGAATAAAAATTTATTAATTATTAAATAAGATGTGATTTAAATTATGAATGAGTAAGTATTATAAGTAATAAAACAATGATATCAAGTTTTAAAATTTTTTTTATACTTTCTTTATTTTCTAAATAATAAATTAAACATTTTGTTTAAAACAAAACACATTTACAAAAATGTCATTTTTAAAATATTTCATGTTTTAAATAAAGTATGATGTACGTTCTAGAAAATTTTCTTTTTATAAAAATTTATTTCTCTAGAAATAAAGATTAATAAAAAGATATATTTCTTAATCTTTTTAAAAATAGCTTATAATAAAAAAATAAAATTAAATAATATAATTAGTAATTAATTGAGTTATTTATTAGAAAAGAGAAGCTGAAAATTTTATTAAGAATGAATATAGTGTTAACATGTGACATCTCTAATTATTATTTTATATCATGTTGCATCATTAGTTACTTTTTTATTATAATAATTTCACAAATTTAAATATGAAAATATGAAATAGCCACTTATTTATACGTTACCTAATTCAAAATTTTTAAATGCCTTTAAGTAATCCTCCTAATTCATAACGTACGCGTTGAGGTATTGACGTCATAAACAAAAATAAAACATAAATATTGTTGTGTCTGTAAATCACCAATATAATTGTACCAATATATATATATACTGAAATGGATAAGTCAACAACATTGTCGATATGTCCGAGTGGTTAAGGAGACAGACTTGAAATCTGTTGGGCTCCGCCCGCGCAGGTTCGAACCCTGCTGTCGACGATTCATTTATGTTGATTTGATATATTTTTTTTGTTATTTATCTGAGTTTTAGATAATATTAACCCAAATAAAATAAGTTTTGATAAATGTTTAGGTTCGAAAAACCAGAATCAGTGGCAGAAGTTTATAAATAAATTTATAATTCAGAGGTTTATTAACTATCGTAAATTATACATTTGAATTTACTTTTCATTATTTTAAATTCATCTATATAAAAAAGAAATAAAATGGCAGGTTTTATATTTAAGGTTAGTGCTATAATTTTTTTATTTAGTACGATGACTCAGATACTTGTATACTCTTATGTTTAAATTACATCAACTTCAATTCTAATCTATCATATGTTAGATTTAAACCATGGTTCTTAAAAAAGTATCCGATTCTTACTACTTAGGCTATCAACCAAAGTGAAATAACTATTGTTTACTTATTCCCTTTTTATTGTTTTTTTTTCTTTTTAATAAAGTTCAACTTGTATTTATAAACTTTTTGTTTACATATAAATTTGTAAAATGTTTGTAAAAATTAGTGTTGTGTTAGGCCATGTTCCATAGTTACAAGTTCCCTAACGTAACTTTTCGGAACATGCTCCAAACATAAGGTGCTTTGGGTGTTTAAGATATAATTCACTCTCGATGATTCAACTAAGGTTGTAGATCAGGTTACCCCTTCTTTAGTGTAACATATTGATTTGACCTTTGAGTAGCAAGTTAAGATACAGTAAAATCCATACATGTTATTTTTTAAACTAGATCATATGAGTAATAGACAGACCGAAAGTAAATTCATTATTATCATTATACTAATACTTATTTACCAAGTTTGGTGGAGTTTACCTTGACCATCGTCTTCTTTTATCTGTGCTAAATAATATTCATACAATATACATTCTCAAATGTTGTCTAGATTGGTTGGTTAGTTCATTGCTCTACCACTTTGGTGGTCATGAGTTTTACTCTTTGCAAATGTATTTTTTGCTGCATCACACACTCGCCACACCTCACACGTAATATTTTATTATTTAATTTCAATAATTAATTAACTTTTTTCACATATAAATTTAAGGTACACGATTTTTTTAGTTCGTTTTAGTCTTTTAAAACTCTCATTTTTACCACTACATAACTTTTTACTGATATTTCGAATACACCGATACGTTTTTTTATCCGCACTCTGATATTCAAAGCAAAGTCATCGTGACTTCATGCGTTCTTTATATATTTAACCACGTCTTTATTTTCGTGTTTTTTAGGTTTAGAGATTGTTATATTCAAAGCCAAGACAACGTAAGTTAATACATTTATATTTATGTATTTAATTACGTCAATGTCACGTTACTACGTGCAAACAAGAAAAAAAACAAAATTTTGCCTTGAGCTTTAACACGCCGCAATACGTAGTGTCTTAAAACTAGTTTATCATAAAACTCAAAGTTGACTAGAAATAGTTGAATGTTTTATATTCTCCTTGTTGGCGTCCCGTTGATTTTGTGGAATAAAATATTATGTTTGTTAGGTTTATAAAAAATAACAAGTACATATAGTTACATGGCATTATAATAACGTTCGTAGGATTCAAATAGATGATTTCTTGAACTGGGTCAAATGTATACTTGTAGATACCACTTGTTAGTTTTCTTTTAGATCAAATGAGGTTAGGCCGGCCAAGTCGATTAGTTTTATTTTAAGTTTACTAAATAGAATTTCAAAACTTTCAAAATGTGTATTACACGGGTTAAGTAAGAAAAATACCAAATATTTATTAACGAACAATTAGTATTTATAAAATATTAAATATAAAAGTATTTTGATTAGCTAATAAAATATTTTTACTATAAAGATTGCTTTTAATGATTTTCGTTTTGTTTATTAGTATCTCATTGCTCAAACATTTTGGATTTGTTTTGAAAAATATACTTTTATATAAAACTCATATTCTTTTTAAAAAAGATCGATTTTAAAATATTTCATAATTTTAAAAAGTTTTGTTGTTTTAGAAAAAAATCATAGTTTTAAACAATTGGATTTTAATGTCACACCCCGACCGATAGCGAAATCATCTGGGCGGACGAAATCATCAAACTTGAAACATATTAAAAATAAGAGGTCAACTTTGAAAGTTGGTGAGTTCCCATGGTTTAAACACACGCATATACATATATATACACACACACACACACATATATATATATATATATATATATATATATATATGTATGTATGTATATACACACACAAAAAGGTTTACAAATAGCAATTCATATCAATGGTTATAAGTTAGCAAGTTTATAGAACACATACAGTTACAACCAAACCTGAACTTGATTACATTATATATGATTGGCTATGTCACACCCGGACGACGACGGAATCATCGGGGCGGACGAATGGGAGACGATTGTTCATAGCACATTGAACTAATTAAGTTGGAATATTATTAAATATCATTATTCATGAAACATTACAAGACAAATAAGTTCATACAATACAAAAGCATCAAACAAGGAAATAACATGTTAAGTTAAACTAGGTCCAAGTCTTATACGAGCACGAAAAGAAACCACAAGTAGCAAACCTGAAACATGTTAAAAATAAAAGGTCAACTTTGAAAGTTGGTGAGATTTCCATAGTTTTCAGTACATAAGTATATAAAAGATGACAATTCATGTTGTAAGTTAGAGAACAGAGTAACTAGGGATGTAAGACAGAATGCACAATCAAACTTTGACAAAGTTTTACAAGTCTCAAACGTTTACAAGTATATACGATTAGCTAAGTGTACTTGGATCAACCAAGCAGGCTTGTCAGACCCATAGATCTATGACGTCACCAGGCTAGTAATAGTTAATGATTGTACATATATTCGACATTACATTATAGCTACAAAGTTCAACTAACCACAACACACAAGTAAATTGCCATAAGTTTACAAGAATCAGACGTTTACAAGTGTAATGTTTATAAAGTAACATGTTTCACCCCAAAGTGTGAAATAAAATAAAAAGGGGCATGGAGAACTCACATGGAAAATAAGTATAAGAATGATGATAAGAGATTAAACGAGACTCCAACGATTTCTTTTAGAAGTTACCTAAATGTGTATATTCCAAGGTTAAGTTTAAAGGTAAGATTAATGAATAAACGTGAATTAGGGATTCAATTGGAAATTTGGGGGTTTAGTTAATTAAGAAAGATAATGAATCGTTTTTGGGTTAATAAAGATAAAATAAATCAATTAAGTTTAAGAATAGTTAAAAACGTCTCAACAATTTAAGTTATTGATTTAATAAAAATTAAGTATAATATGAAAAGAACTAATTAATTTAATAATTAATTATTTAAAACTAGATAAGGGTGATTAATTGAATACTTATTAAATGACTTTAAAATTATTTAAAATTATTTTATAGAGTTTTATACTTTTTAAATGATTTATTATAAAATTCTTATAATATCAAGACTCTAAAATAAAAGTAAAGTATATTATTTAATATCAAGCTTTTATATGATTGATATGATTTATTATCAAGACTTTAAAATAACGTACACTAGAAAGTGATCTTGTTTTATAAGTTTCAAAAAAAACTCAAATGAAATTTTAAGGAATAACATTATTGACTAATTATATATAATATGTTTAAATGTATAAATGAATAATTAACTATTAAAATAACTATTTCAATAATTATTTATTTAAAACATGTAGATTTATAATGTTTAAAATAATCTACATTTGAACCAATATAGTTTTATAACATTTAAATTACATAAAATAACTAATAATATTTTTATTATCTTTGTTACCTTTTACAAAGTAATTAAATAAAAAAGACATAAGTTTTTAAAACCTTTTAAAAATTTAGTTTAATAATTTCAGAAATATTTTAGTTAACAAAATAATTTTTATTTAGATTAATTAGTATAATAATAGTTTTTAGAATAAAAGAAATGTAAGAAAAATGATTATATAAAAAGGTTGGCAGAGGCCCGGTTCAAACCCGGGACCTCCTGCCTAGAATCGGGACCCGTTACCAGTTGGGCTAAAGCCCCAATCTGCTTAGTTTTTGAAAATAATTTTATACATCCATTAATTAAGAAATACCCAAATCGATATGAACCCTAGAAACGGATTGAATCCAATTGAGCATGAAATCGATTTCGATACTCGAATTAAACATGGGGCTTTTGTTTCCCATAATAAATCGAGTGTTTTCATGTATTTAATTCACCTGATTTGAAGACGAAATAATGGATACGATGGAACAAGGTCGCGACTACTTGGATGTTGATTCAAGATACAAACTTTGTTGTTAATCAAATTAATCTTGTGCAAAGCTTCTAAGGGTTATGATAATCGAAAGCCCTCAAACAACTTTATCTTAATGTGCCCAGAAGATGAAGCTCGACCAAGTTGCAGGTTCGAGTATTGATAACGACCGAATCCTACTTACGTGTGTTTTTCAATTGAAATTGAAGTTACACAGAGCTTTAAGAGGTTAATTGGAACGTTTGTGTAACACCCCCGCCCCAACGTGGAACAGGAGGCCACTTCAAATGTTAACAGAACATATAAATCCAAATAATACTTAAATTACGAACGTCAAATTAAAATGTCAACTTATGAAGTCTAAAACATCCACCAAAATAAATGCTAAATCAAAAATTCAAGTCTTATAAAATAAAAGAAATAAATCTCCAAACATGTGTTCCAAAATCCTACTAGCTCTCATCACACAGCCCCGATCAACCCTGATTACCTGCCGTGAAAACAAGAAAGCGGCTGAGCTACAAGCTCAGTGCGCGAATGTAGATCACAATATACAGAATAATATATATATCGAAGCATGATGTTAGGGAATTTGAAAAGAAACCAAACTCTTAAGTTTAAAACATCTCCATCAAATCCACCCTTTACACCAGAATAAACAAGAAAAATAATGGCTGAAGCAACGAGGGGTTGGGGTTGTTGATACCGAGTAACCTACAAACAAATATATATAAAAATGCACATCCACAATGCCAACATATCATATATCATAATCACAATGGCACACTGGTCGCGACTCCAATGCACCCCTAATCGGAAGGTGTGTATGGCACTACACAACTCGACCGCGAACTAAACATATCATCAAAATCCTAGGATGCATCCATACGCCTCCCAAATAATCCAAAAGCTCTCTCGCGAGCATAATCATATAAACAAAGTGGAGACGCCGTAACTGATCACACCATTACGGATAGTGTCAAGTCGTCGGTAGCCACAACGACAAGCCTATGGTACCTCCATAGATAGTTGACTCGGTATCCCTATCTCCTGTCTACAAATCTAGGGTTCTATGGCCACATGAGTGAATAATAACCCAACCGCACCAAATATATTCATCATGCGTGATGATCCTAATTTGAATGAAATCAAGCACGGGCACACAAACGATACGTTCACAAGCATGTCATAAAAATATATTTTTCACAATTCTATAAAAAAAATAGCTCAGTATCACACACCAGAGTAGCTCGACAAGCGGAAGTAGATCATAACAAGGAGTCATAGATCAACGGAGTGATTTCAAAAGCAACATTATCTATAGTAAACATATAAAAATAACAAGGAACATCCGTACCTCAATAAGTGTCTAATTCTCTTAACGTCTCAAAGTTCCACCGACGTGTCCAACGACCTAAAACGAGTAATTTGACCTCAAAATTAGAATTGTTTTCATATTAATCCAATTTATCATCCTCTAACATCTTAACCTCGAATATAATTTATATTCTTTAACGTCATTGTTCTTATTAATAGTAATAGTAGCAAGCCTGCTGTTATCTTTCTTATAAGAGTTTGTTTGCTACCAAATAGAGAGCTATTGACATTACATGTTCTTAAACTAAAAGATCATATTAACATAAGAATTTATAGGTTGAAATATTTAATTTAACACATTGTGAGCTACTGTTGAAAAAGGGACTACATATTCATCTTTTTGAGTAGTTGGGAATGTTGTGCCAAAGGGAAAAAGGAAATCTGCTGGAGTTCACAAAACTAAAGGTTCATACAGGGATCAAGATGAATGCAGCAGAAACATGACACAAAAACTCCCGTGAACTTTCAACGGAGAACGTAAGAAACCAAACTGAACTGTACCCAATTGGTTTCATTTGTTTATTAAATCCTCCATCCAACAACACAAAACCACATCTGACCCGTTTACTAACTCTCTGTAAACAAATATTCAAATTACATTAATACCTAGCTAATGAAAATGTTCCTGATTAGATCATGGTTTTATAGATCTAGAGATTAATACTTTATATAAACAAATTTTATTAATTTAAATTTTTTTTGAAACTCATGTAGTGTGTAGTTTTATATATATTATGGGTCAAAAGAAATATTGCACCTGTGCAAAGAAAGAAGAAGCAACATACAAAAATCAAATTAGTTAGAATTATGCCATTAAAGTATGAGTATGGTCTCTATTAGTTGGTTATTCTTTTGTTATTACATATCCTACCACATATATAAATTATTTCATGAGGTGCCTACTATTAATTGGAAAGACCTGGATACTAGTTTGTAAAAAAAAACTTTTGATTGTTTTTTAATACTGAAAACTACTAGAAGGTTTGTGCAAGTCACAACAAGTGACAATAACCCAAACCGACCCAGCGGGGAAGATTAAGAAAAGTTAGAACTAACTAGAGTTTGACCCAACGAGCATCAAAGGCTAACTTGATTAAATACCATTAAAGTCTTTTGACCCAATTGTTAATATTTATCTAATCTCAATCTAATCAGATCACTTTTAGTGGAATAAAAATTAATTCATAATCTAAAACTTGACTTGTGCTTTGTGAGGTAAAAGAAAGAAATTAATTTGGGGAATAAATAGAGAAAGAACAGAAGCATCGTAATGAACATTTGAGTTGTTTAAAGGTTAATCAGGATAATTAAATATATAGTCTAGTTCCAATTTGATGAAGGGAACAATTTCTTATTATTGCTCCATGATGTTTTTTACAATTGATTAAGAATAACTTCTCTATTTAGGTTACTTTCACAGGACCTTCATGTCGAGTTTCAGAGGATTGTGCAGATTAGGAACATAACAGCAGGGAGTTTCTAGTGATTACCTTAAGTGCAAATTACCAGCTCCTAGGTTAGATTGATATCTCGATGCCAGGTTCTTCAAAATAGGGGCTGTAACACCAGTGCCATAACCTTATTTGTAAGAAGACTTGGGGTTTAAAAGAATGTAACTTGTTCAGAAACATAACATGAAGAACATGACCTTAATTTACCTTTATTGCGAGTTTAAAAGCTAGCTTTAGGCGAATTCAATTGATGTTCAACCACCTGCGTTATAGTGATGCTCGACAACAATTTCTGAACCGCAAGAGGGATCGAGTGGGAGGTGAAATGGAATTGTTGATGAGGGTTTTCGTGAGAACAATTGAGGGTCGACGATCCGTTTAATACCAACATAGTTGTGTTGGAATGAGGCTTGAGTTCCATTATTATCGGTGTTGTTTGTTGTTGAAGATAAGGAAGAAGAAGAACAACTTTTGATTTGGAACTAGGTCATCAGGAGGGCTTATGCTTGTGCTCTTTTATTTATTTATTTATTTATTTATTATTATTTAGGTTAAAAATTGATGTTGAATGACTATTATTATTGCTATTATTATTATCACTGTTACCATTATTGTTTTCTAAGTATTAAGTATTTGATTTTTAGTTTAGGTTATTTCAGTTTGCCCTTGCTCAAAAGGTTCAATTCAATCGGTTTCTTTTCGAACGAGTTATGGATTTGAATTGAAGTTTTCGGTTTCGGGAGCACAGCCTAAACGGCCGAATTAATCCAATTAAATTCGTATTCAAGTTCGAAACTGATATTCCATGGTTAATGTTTGGTTTAATCGTGTTTCAATTAAGCGTTTCGGTTTTGGTGGTCGCCGGAGATGGTGGCCGGTGACGAGGAGGTGTCGACGGGGATGGGGATTTGGGTGGTCTGGGTTTTTAATTGAAGTTACATATTTGGTCCCTATAATTTTAAAGTTTAACATTTTATGTGAAAAACTTATAATTTAAGTTTTATAAAATACACTTTTCACCCTAAACTCAATTTAAAATGACAATTCTAATTATTTTATAAAATATTATCAACCTTAATAATTTTTAATAAGACTTCTTTATTCAGTTATTTATTGTCGAATAATAAATAAAACTTTATAATTTTATTAAGAAAGAAATTATTCATAAATTAATGACTTATTATAAGTTTTTAGATGATTTACCAAATTAAAAAAATTGAAATAAGAAAATAAATTCACAATATTGTTTAAACAATACTTATAAAGCATTTGATTCATCAAAATAAATAGAATAATTTTAAATAACGGATTTTCCTTCGTATGAAAGTTTAAAATGAATTCGGGTTTGGGTTTATAATTTAAAAAAATGGCGGATGTTACAGAACGTCATCAGGAGCCGGTAATACATCGGCTTTAGCACCAAATAGGCTTATCAGGCCCAAAGATATAAGACGTCGCCAGGCTAGCAATAGTTAATGATTGTAAACAAAATATGTATCTCATATAAAACTTACAATAACACAAATAACCATGACAAAAGGTAAAGATGAATTGCATGTGTATTTACAAGTATCAGATGTTTACAAGTGTAAGTTGATAAGGTGAACATGTTTCACCCCAAAAGATATGAAATAAAGTAAAAAAAGGGCATGGATAACTCACAAGATATATATAAGATGATGATAAGAATTTAACGAGGCTCCAGCGATTTCTTTAACACGTAACCTAAATGTATAGATTCCAAGATTAATTCGACAATAAGATTAACAATGAGACGTGAACTAAGGGTTCAATTAGAAGTTGGGGGTTTAAATAATTAAATAGAATAATGGATTGATTATGTTTTGGTTCAATAAAGATGAAATCAATCAATTAAGATTGAGAATGATAAAGAATGATTCACCAATTTAATTTATTGACTTAATAAAGGTTAAGTATAATGTGTGAAAAGAAATAATTAATTTAATAATTAATTATTTAAATTTTGATAAAGAGAATTAATTAAATACTTATTTAAATGACTTTAAAATTATTTAAAATCATTTTATAAAGTATTGAACTTTTAAATGATTTAATATAAAGGTCTTATGATACAAAACCTTAAAAAATAAGAATAAAGTATAATAGCACATTATATTGTTTTATAAGTTTCAAGAATTTAAGTAATAATTTAAAGAGTAAATCTATAAACTAATTATGATATAATATGGTTAAATGAATAGATGAATAATTAATTATTAAATTAATATTTAAATAACTATTTAAATAATTATTTTTTTAACATATAGATTTATAATATTTCAAAATAATCTACATTTGAACTATGATAGGTTTATAACATTTACTTTATATAAAATAATAATATTTTATAATCCTTGTTATTCTTTAAAGTAATTAAATTCAAAATCATAAGTTTTTAAAACCTTTAAAATTAATTTAATAATTTCAGAAATATTTTAGTTAATGAAATAATTTTTATTATGATTAAGTAATATATTACGAATTTATGGAATTTAAAATGATTAAAAATAATAATAATTAAAAAATAACCTGCGGGTGCCCGGGTGGGCTATAGGCCTCAAGTTTGTTAAAAGCCCAGTTATAAAGTTTAAAAACACTAACTACAAAAACCCCCAATTTCATAAGAACCCTAGAACGATTTTGATCAAATTAAACATGAATTCAAAGTTATTAACCCAATTAATCATGGAGCTTTTCTTTTCCACATGAAACCGAGCATGTTGGTGTATATAACTTATGTGATTAAGTTCGGATTCGATAAAAATGATAAGTAGAACCGCCGCGACTACGTGGATCATGATTCAAGGCGCAAACATTGATGTTAATTGAATTAACTTTGCAGATAACTCTTAGGAAAGATTTTAAGCAAAAGCCCTCTGTCAATTCGGTTTAATAGAGCTTCGAACATGGATCTCCGTTAAGTTACATGTCGCGATGAATGTGATGGTTCGTATGTGATGTGTGTTGTGTTTAAGATGAAATTACATTGTGTAGGAGTTTAGTTACGATTTAGCTATCGTGTATGTGCACTTAATTTGATTATTATTGAGTATAAATGCTTGAACGGCTTGGAGATTTAATGGTAATCGGTTACCGAGTTTGATTATTTCATACACGATGTTTAAACCCAATTTAAGTCCTTCAATGCAGTCGAGTTAAGTTCACAGATCAGTTGTAAACATTTGGGGTTTGATTTCACATGTTATGCCAACGTTTGGGCTTCGCCGGAGTCTGGCCGGAGATGGCCGGAGAGTTCGCCGGATTTGCGGGGGTAGGGGGAGTTGGTTTGGGTTTTAAAATTTTATAATTTTGGTCCCTAATTTTTAAGTTGTTTGTTATTTTATGTAAAAACTTTTAAATCAAGATTTGAAAATTACAAAGTAAACCCTAGACTTATATAAACTAATTTGAATAATAAAACAAATTAATTAGTTATTAATCTTTAAAACTTTTATAAGCTTGTAAACCTTATAACTTGGTTATTTATTTTTACTAATAAAAATTCATAACCACTAATAAAATTTTATAAGTTTATTACAAGTCACTTTATAACTAAATAAATTTTAAGTAAACTTTTTCATTTAATTATTTATTATAAAATGATTAATAACACTTTATAACTATACAAAAAAATACTTATAACTCTATGAATTATTACAAGTTGTTTTAAATAATTAGTAATTAAATAATTCATAATGTAAGTTGCATTAATCCATTAAAACTATTAAAATAATTTAATAATGGAAACTCCAAATGAGTTCGGGTTCGGTTTACAATTTGGAAAATGACAGATGTTACATGTAAAAATGTATATTTTTCAATCAAAATACTTAATTTTTTATTAATAATAATTATCTTTTAAAAATTAATGATTGAAGAGGACTTTATAACTGGGCTTTTAACAAACTTGAGGCCTATAGCCCACCCGGGCACCCGCCTATAACTGGGCTTAATTTTCTCATTTTTCTCATTTTGGAAATGAGTAATTTAACTTTTTAAAATAAAATAGACAGTATAAGCGGAAAAACTAAAATGAAAGAGCTTATTGGAAAATCATGTTGCATCCCATATAAATAACTATTAGGTTAGATATAATTGTGTTTACGATTAATTTTTTTGAAGTCTCCTTTTGAACCGGGTCAAAACAAGTCGGATTTCCTTTTAGATTAATAATTTATAATACACTTTAAAGTGTTTAACCGCGTTAAATATGTATGAATATAAACAAATACTGAATTATTTCATTATTTTGTAATAATATTGTTTTATAGTTAATGATTAAAGTGGAGGCATGGAGGTGGGAATAATTGAGTTTGATAATGACAGAAGATACATATTATTCGTTCTTACTTTCTGTGCACAGAATCTCGACTCTTGTTTTTCTTCTTCCTTCTCTCTTTTGTTCTTTTTTAATAAGTTTCTTTGTATTTAATATCGGTCTCACGTCTTTATTTTTTTAGTTATATACACTGCAAGTTATATATTTTTTTCACGGTTGTGCAGTTTACTTTTAGACAGGCCAACGGCTTTTTATTCCCACGTAGTGCGTCTAGCATCTCTTTTTACAAGGATAAGATAATCATTAAACTTTTAAATCCTATATGAATCTACTAATAATAATAAGTGAAAAGTTTTATATTTAAGGTTTTCTCGGTATGTATTTATACTATATATAAAGAATTAGGTTAAAGTTTATGTATTACATGTGTGAAATAAATAAAACATATTAAATCATTAGTTTTATAAATATTATATTTTTTAAATGTTATTACCCATTGGTAAATAAAATTTTAATAAATATTTAAAAGTTATAACACATAATGAACTAGGTTAGTATCTCGTGTATTACACGGGTTGAATAAATAAAATAACTAATAATAAAAATTTATGAATTATAAAACCATGTTTGAAGATAAATATGATTATAATTGCATATGAATAAATATTTCATGTAAATAAACAATAGATAGGTTATAGATAGATATATAGATAAATAGATAGTCTAGAAACTTATTTATTAAACGGATTATAGTTAGTATAAACACGAAAAGTTACAGTACGATATTTTAATATAAGATATATATAAAATTATATACGTACTTGTTCAAGAGATAAAACAGTTATACTATTTTTAACTCTTTTATCTAAATAGTTTTATTTTTAAATATTTGTTTTAAGATATTCTTATAATTTTATATTGTGTATAAAAATCTTGTTTATTAAAAACTCAAGTTTTTAATTATTCTAGATGTTTTAATAAAATTGCTTTTAGAAAATTCCATATTTTTTATAATTATTTTAAAAAAGGAGTGATTTAAAATATTTTGTTTCAAAAGGTTCAATGTTTTAGAAAATATATGAAATTTTAATTTTCTTAATGAAATTTACTTTTAAAAATATAGTTTGATTTTTAAAAAAAGATGATAAGAAAAATTTATCAATTGATCAAATAATTTTTATGAAGAGATAAAAATTATTTAAGTGTTTAAATTACTTTAATACCCTTTTGGAGGAAAAATAAAATGATGATGTTTAGAAGGATGACAAGTGTCAAAAAGATGGTTTAAAAAAGATGACAGGTGATAAAAAAACATTCTTTTATTAGTATCGATAAATTATAAATTATTACTCTATATTTAATATGTATTAATAAATTATTAAAATAACAACATTTATATTTTATATGTTTAATATTTTAGTTTACTTATCTCCATATTCTAATAAAATGGTAATTGTGTGTGCCACTTGTTACCATCATATTTATTCTCATCAAACTTTTCCCCATTTTTTTCTTATTAATAAGCATATTAATTACTAATAATATTATCTATTTATTTTACATTATAATAGCTTTTAATAAAAATAAGAAAGATAATTTTTTTATTAATGCTATTTCTATAGAGATAGTTTTTTATAAAATGATTTTTTTTAAATAAATAAACTGTTTTTATGTAATATTTCAAATTGGTTTTTTAAAGTAATTTTTTATTAAAAAAAATAGTTAAAATAAGGATTTGTAGTAAGAAATTTTTTTAAAAATGAAAAATTTTTAAAACGTTATTTTGAAACAAAATGTTTAATTTATCTTTAAAAAAATAAAATAAAATAAAATTTTCATATTATTGTTTTATTACTTATTGTTACTCATATATAATTTCAATCATATAATGTCTTAGTCTATATTTTATAATTAATAATTTTTATTTTATTTATATTTTATTTATATTTTATTTATTCAACCCGTGTAATACACGGGGTTATTAAAGCTAGTTTACAATAATTTCATTTAATATGATAGAGACAAGAAACACAAATATAAATATATTTGTTTAACATATTTTAGTTAAAAAAGATAGTTAAACTAATTGTTTTTAAAATTTTCGTATTTATTATGAGAGAGAGACGGGAAAATGAATTTTTTTATATGTTAGAATGATAACACGTGTCATTTGATATGCTAGAATGATGACACGAGTATTGAGAAAATCTTCTTTTATTATAGGTTATATATATGGAGGGTTATTTTAAGATAACATAAAGTTAAGAATAATTTTTTTATTATCAACCACTTTTGAGGGTAAAATAGTATTTTTAACATTATTTATATATTAAACCTTACAATTACTTACGTAATAACCTTACACTTATTGTAACTTACGTAAGAATTGACATTATTTATCCATAAACAAAAAACTTTAATTTGTTTTAATATTTCAACTATCTCTTTTAATCTCTCATGTTCAAAAATATTTTAAGACTACAGTTATAACCTGTGTTTTTTTTTACATTTAGGTGTAAAGTTTTTGCGGAACCGATCTATAGTTTATGAGGTACAATAAGTTAATGGTAAATATACAAGTCGTCATGTAAAACCATATTTTTTGTGTTTTAAATTTTAGTTTAGAAAAAATATAATAGACTTTTGTAGAAGTATTATTTGATGTTGTAGATTAACATGATATCATGTAATAACATATCGAAGGCCACATCATGCTACGATACAAATTTATTTGATGTTGTAGATTAACATGGTATTAATTGGTGGATCCAATGAGTTACCATCAACGGTTCTTATATTAAAAATAAATATACTACGAGTACCATAACATATAGTTACATTTTAAATGTAGGAATATTAATTATCATAAAGTAAAGGAAATGTATTAAGTTCTCATTATGAAAGAAATTTAAACTCGTGAATCTTGCTTGAAGCGAAGTATTTGAACCTTTTTTCAA
The DNA here is from genome assembly GCA_025506515.1 of Flaveria trinervia. Taxonomy (NCBI): domain Eukaryota; kingdom Viridiplantae; phylum Streptophyta; class Magnoliopsida; order Asterales; family Asteraceae; genus Flaveria; species Flaveria trinervia. Next base: position 90,406,726 of record CM046446.1, read on the forward strand.
GGTGCAAGTTTGCATTTCGAAGGCTTTGGGTTTGGTCATTGGAGTTTGCATCCGATGTGATGATTAATTATAATTTATCTAAGAACAAAAAAGTTCACTTTAAGATTAAAGGGTTTTTTAAAATAATTAACAAACTATAAAATTTGATACTCGCAACTTATTTGTTTTTAATTGTGATTTTATACGTGCTTATAGAAAGTAAATTAAAAATTAAAACGCTCTGAATAACCAACATGTCTGGTCAACCCAAAGCAGATCGTTTAACTAAACATGTTTAACTAACATCAACTCATCTAGACTAAGGCCCTGTTTGATTCGTCTGACCACTGACTGGCTGACCCGGTAGCCAGTTAGTGCGTTTGTTGTTGCTGACCGGGTCTTCTGACCCGAAATATCATCTGACTGAGTCCAAAATCTTGACAAAGCTGACCGGTCTTCCAGCCCTCCCATCGGTTGCCTCCCATCCGCCGCCCTCCCCCCGCCAGATTCTCCTCCGTCGCGCCCCATTTGCCGCCCTCCCCCTCATCAGCTTCCTCCCTCCGTCGTGCCCCATTCGCCGCCCTCCACCTGTCTGTTTCCTCCCTCCGTCATGCCCCAATCACCGCCCTCCCCCCCGCCGGTTTCCGCCCTCCGTCGTGCCCCATCCGCCACCGCCCTCGAAACCCTAGCTCCACCACCACCGAGCCACTCCGTCAACAAATGGCAGCCGTACTCATTTACTATTTTGTTTGTTCGAATTGAGTAGATCGATTGGTGGTGGTTCCATGATTCAACTGCGATTGTTTGTGTGTGTGGTGTGTGTTTTGTTTCTATTTATGACACTCCGTATTCCAGGTTAACATCGTTAACTTAACCTTCTATCATTTGATTATTCCTTTCCGTCAAGATATTAATTGTAAACTTTACTCGTCATATGAAAATAATAATAATCTACGATTATTATAAAATCCTAATCTATACTAATGATAATTAACAAACTAAGTGGATAATAACTATTTATCTAAACAATTCTTTTAACTAAATCTAATGTTTAAAATAAATAAATAAATAAAATAAATAAATAACAATTAATTCCCTTAGTTGACCAAATCTAATCCATGACTCCTAACCGACTCCCCTCACCTCTCGGCTCCTTAACCTCGGTAAAACACTCCCCCCTACGACCACAATCCATTCTCAAGTCCTCTCAACTCTCGGCTCTCTCTCGGCTACTCGATCACCGACGACTGCTTCCCCGGCGAACCACCTCACCTTCGACATCTTCGTTGTGTCGTCTCACCCGAGCGACTTTATCATCGTCGATCTCTACTCCTCATCAATAAGCAGTTGCGAAAGCCAACCGGAACCGGTCGTTCGGTACGTTTCATCTTTGTTCCTTGGCCTTGTTCAATTGAGTACGGTTTCGGTCCCTTTGGACGCGGTTTCTGCGCGTGTCCTGGTTTTCGGGTTCAAGGGTTGTTGTAACCGAGTTGCATTGCGGGTTCGGTTTTGTCTCGGTTGTTGGTATAGGCGTATGTATTCTGCGTATGCATATAACTGTTATGTGTGTGTTTGTGTGTTTCACCTTGTATATGTTTGTATTTTTCAGCATTATATATGTATGTGTGATGCGACTTTGGGGATGTGTTTATGCATGGTTTCAATAGCAACGTAATGGTGATATATGTTATTATATGCAGGGGAGATTGGAATGCATACATGTGCATAGTGATATATATATGTTATTATGAACGTATGTTTCTTCTTGTGTAGATGCATGTTGATGGGTGTTTCTGTGAATGGGTGTGTGTGTAATATGCATGTGGGTGTGTGTATGATTTCTATTATAGTGTTGGTACTCATGCGTGAATGCATGATTGTGTATGAGGAGTTATATACATTTATATATATATATATATATAAACGTGGGATAGGTGATGCATGGTGGCTTGGTGTATGTTGATAACTTTTTGGTGATAAATTCATTATGAGTGTCGAACATGTAGGTTGTGATTATAAATATGTATGCGTTCATATATGATTTTTTTTGTAGGAGAGCTTGATTAAATTCAAAGTATGCATTTTCTGTATGTGTTTTGAGTGTGCAAAATATATATATATATATATATATATTATATATATATATATATATATATATATATATATATATATATTATTGGTGTGTATGAGTTCGTATTTAAATATATAGTATGTATCACAAGTGGTAACTTCATCTAATAATTTTTAGTGTGAAATTGTTATAGAAATAATATGAATGCTTGAATAATACACTTATAAATTATAATTGGATTTGGTGTATTGAAAGTGATTTGATCTATACTTGTGCTTGTTTGGGGATGTGTAAGTATCAATAACCGACGCCGGAACCGAGTTGTGAAACACGAAACCGTACAATTCTTATGTTCCTAGTTAATAATTAATATTAATTATATATTAACTTTAATTCAGGTTATTTGGGAACCTAATTTCTTGTTCTTTGCATTACTTTGTAGTTATGCTTTCGAGGTGAGTCTTCACGGCCCCTATTTTACATTACTTTCCTTTTGGGGGAGAAAACATGCAAACTTTATTTATAAATGGTTTTTAGTATTATTGTTTATCGCCTATTACGTTAGTGCAAACATACTTAAAAGTCCTTACATTCTCGAACTGTTAGTAATGTGTAGTGAGGTAATTCTGAGTAGTACTACTGGGTTTGACAAACCCCACCCGGGCTAGTCGCGCTAGCTTGATTGGAGGTCAAACGGGTGCGTTATTGACCTAACATTTGTCACTGTCCGGGTTAGACGTGACGGGAAGGCAACAAACATACAAACAGTCAGCTTCGGTTTGAAACGCTAACTAACTTGATTATAGGCTAGCTACCTATCGATACGCTTTAATTACTTTACCATTCGAACAGTTACAAATATTTTTATCTGTTACTAAACCTGTGAACTCACCAACTTTATGTTGACACACTTTAACATGTTTTCTCAGGTCACAGGAACGCTTAAGCTCATGTTGCACAATTAGAGAACGCACTCAGGACATGCATCATCAAACTCATTTATTTTGCTTTGAACATTTTATTTTGGCATAATACTTTGGGAACTTTTATTGGTTTACATTCGTCTTTACGCTTTCGCACTGATATTTATTTCATTTATGTCTACTCTGATTTAAAGTTCAAACGTTTATTTAAGTTCATATAGTGTCGTTTGGTATGATCGTGTCTGAGATCCTGGTTTGTCACACGCCTCGCGGTACTACCCCGCACGTGGAATTTGAGGGTGTGACACTATTGATTACACAAAACTAGTTAAAATACAAAAGCAAGTTTCAGTCATCAGAGTTAGTTAGATACTAAATCATACAGCCAAGTTTCAGTCAGATGCAGACTCAGTCAGAACTTCTTACTGGGTCAGCTTCTGACTCAGTCAGCTTTTACTCAATCAACGTAATCAAACAGCCCCTAAGACAAAATCTATTAATTTTTGTGCAAGTTATTATGGAGTGACCGCTAACTCTTTTATATTTTTCGGTTTTTCCTCTCGTATGTCTTTTCAAGACTGCCATATATCCATTTTGAAATATTTAACGTTATAACTAAAACAACCTTCATTATTAATGATTTAATATAATTAATTGAAAGCTGCTTCTTAAATGAACTAAAGTCGATGAGTCGATCTAAGTTTAATTAAATTAAAATAATATTAAAAAACAAGCTAAAAGCCTAAAGTTAACTTTACAACGAATTTGACTACAAAAGTCAACTAAATTAATTTGAATGTCGTTGTAGATAAGGTCCTGGTGGACAATGCATTGGAGAGGCGTACGCCTTATTTCAGGTGACGTGGCTTCCCATGCAAGAATACTTTGTTTTCTATGGTTCAAATAACCAAATAATAATAATAATAATAAATAATCATAACTTTCAAGTTCAGTTTTATAAATATAAGAAAATATTATTGAAAACCTCATGAAACTTTGTAACACATTGCTAACGAACAAGATTAAATAAATTATAACTTGTGTTTGATTGATGGTCTTTAAAAGATTATGACAACAAATTAAAAGAGATCAAACCATTGTTAAAAAAACCAGTAATCACATATTTATCGACCGCACCACCACTCTTTAAAGTTTATAACCATCAATTTACTGGTATTTATTTCTATCAAAAGTCTAAAACCTTTATTTTAATATATAATCAGTAAATAAGTGATTTTTTAATAAGATAAAGTTGCAAAAAACTAAGAATTCAATATCTAAAGTGTATTTTATTAGACTGAAACATAAAATAAATCCTTGATAGAACTCAAACAACCACTAAATGTACTCATAATTTACACCATTTACTATACCATCTCTGTTTCAAAATGGCATCATAATAAATTGGTATAAAACTTATCCTTTAGTTATAAAACTTATCTAACTCGATGGTCAATAAATAACGTCAATCGCATCATAAGTTAGAAATTAATTATATTTGTGTTTACCAGAAAATGTTTATAATCTTAAACTAACAATAAACTATTTTGAAATCCCTTCTATAGAAACTGGTAAAAGTTTGTAGATAACAATATGTCCCATTAAAAGATTTGATCAATAATATAATAAAGTGAGACTATTGACAATTAACTTAATTAATCAGTTTCAATATTATATGTAGTTGTTGGGTTTCTCATTTTCCAATAGTATCTTTTAATTAATTATAATTTAATTAATAATCATCCATTTTTCAAGGCTTCTTATTTCTTCTTCTTGCGGGAGCAGTTGGCATCTTCTGTTTATTTGTCTCGATCCAACACATATACAACTAGAAGAATCTCATCCAACCACCTTTTTCCCAATAAATTATTTTCAATTTTTATTTGGTATTATTATTATAATTATTATTATTTTTTCTTGAAACTCTTTTACACAATACAATTGTATGATTATCGACTTCAAAAATTAAAAGAGCCAAATATTGAATACTTAGCTAGTATAAGTAACTCGTGCGTAGCAATGAAGTTGTCGATGTTATCTTAAATCTTTAACATTCAGTTTAAAATAAATTTTATGATCAGATAAAAATAAAAATAACACAATCACAACAGTATATTCAAAATTTAGCAAATTAGAATATTAAACCACATGTCTATATTAAAAAGTAAACATTGGAACAATTTTTAATTACTTGTATATTTGTTCGTGCTTTAATTATAATTTACATAGAACTTATTATAACTAAAGTTGAGTGGGAAGGGGGATATTATGGCCAAACTTTAAAGAACAAAAGTTTTCAATCAGTTTTTAAAAGAATAATAATTATATGTATATTATAGTTAATTAAAGTTGAAGGATATATGGTGCGAAGTGACGTACAGTTGTATAAGAACTTAGGTGTAAACCCTAAACATGAGACAACAAATCAAAATGAATTTTCAAGAACTATAAAACTAAATTAAACATGTGTTATATAATATAACTTTGGTAAAACCATCATTTTTGACATATGGATGGTGAATTGGTGAAATTCAAATGCATTATTACTCGTAGATTCATTACTTGTAGATTCATTACTTGTAGATAATACCATAACATCACATGGCTTGATGGCCTAGAACATTTCCTATCAAATGTTGAGGATACCCATTCAATGTCAACTATTAAATCATCAATAGTATCACCAACGTAACATAAAATTAATAAAAAGATTTTATAAAATTATGTAACTAGCTTATATATTAAAAATTATATTTAATGAATTTAAATACATATAAAAATAATATTTATAAAAAAAACTAAACATTTGCTTGAAAACCTTAAATCAAGTACCATTAAGTATCTAAAGCTAAAGTATTAAACTCCAAATCATAAGAAATAATTTAACTTGGTGGAATTTTAAACACATGAATTCAATTACATATCAACATACGTATTCACAAATTACAAAACAATGCTTTTGAAATCGCATTTTAAACTAACCTGATATAAAAGTAACGTATTGAAGTCACAAGTGTGGATCTATAAACAAAAACAAATAATAATCTCACTTCTAAACCAAATACAATATATTGATTTCAAAAACCTTACATGATGTAAAACAAATCATATACGTAGTACATATGACAACTAATCAAGCAACAAATCATGTAATCCTTTCTCAATGGGTGAAGAGAGTCGCATCGATTTACTTAGTTTTCCCTGGATAACACATCAATTTGATTTATTTCCTTAAGTCTTCCTACAACTTTCCCACTTTAAAGGATGTTACTACAGTTTTTTCTCATGTTTTCTACGTATGACTCATGCCTTTCTCCAACGTTCAAATGAGGTAATTGTGTCTACCGGTGTGTATCAATGAATTTTCATCAAATCAGGAGGCTTTTCTTATTAATGGATTCGAGATGATATTCCACCGAGTACATGTATTCCCTATCCCTCCCTTGTTCCCACTCCATATGATACAATGATCTAAAAAATTAAAAATACATAACACCAAACTACCCTCTTCCGCTAATTAAACAATCCTCTAATCCAACAAAGTATGAAAACAATACATTAAACTCATAGAGTACCTTTAAATTATGGCCAAATGTCACCCAACTTGTTACCCATATGACCCTTTATTAATTAAAATCTTCACACTACTAATATCCCCACAAACAACCACAAAACCCCTAAATTAACACCCATCAAAACAACTTCTTGAATCCTTAACTCTTTCAACCAAATTTTCACTATTTCAATCAATTCACAAACAACACACAATATAAAGATTCATCTTTTCTTCATCACAAGCTGTAAACACAAGGATCAAACCCTAAACAATGCTCAACATCTTCAACAAAAACTTCCGGCGACTCTGCTCAAAGCTCCGGTGGCCGGTGCGCCGACGTGCAAAGCCCAAAGTCATCATCAAAAGGTTCGGAAAGTCAAACTCTAGAGGTCAAGATTCATCAATCACAAATGGGTCAGCGACAATTCACCCAAATAATCATTTGGGTGTTTCGAAATCTGAAAACCCAATTCGAATTGCAACGTTTAATGCTGCTTTGTTCTCCATGGCACCAGCAGTTCCAGAGTTGACTAAAAAAGCTTCAAGCTTTGACTATGGTGAAGATGATAAAGATTGCACAAAGGTAACCTCTGATTCTTCAGTTTCTTACGGCAATTCGAGATCAAAATCAATGGTTGATCGACCCAAAAGTATATTGAAACAATCACCATTGCATTCAAGCTCCATTGGTAGCTCAAAAACTCAATCAAAACAGCAGAAATTTGCAAAGTCAAAGCTGAGAGTGTCTATAAACTTACCTGATAATGAGATCTCATTGAGGCGAAGTGGGCAATTGAGCTATGTTTTAGATGAAAACGAAACTGACCCGAGTTCGAAAACTAGTAGTTCTAAGGGTATAAGCAAGATTTTGAAAGGAAAGGGTGTTTTGAGATCACAAAACAGTTTTTCTTCAAGAGAAGTTGAAAGTCAAAGGGGAAGTTATCGGTCAACGAAGACTGTTCTTGAGGTTTTGAGAGAATTGGATGCAGATATATTGGCTTTACAGGATGTAAAAGCTGAAGAAGAAAAGGATATGAAGCCATTGTCTGATCTTGCTGCTGCATTGGGTATGAATTATGTTTTTGCAGAGAGTTGGGCACCTGAATATGGTAATGCAGTGCTATCGAAATGGCCGATTAAACGATCCAAAGTTCAGAAGATTTTTGATGATTCTGATTTCAGGTATGAGTTTTCACAATTTTGTTGAATAAGATGGTGTTTGAATGAGTTAGTTTTTATGAATAAGAACAGAAGATTATCTGAATGATCAGTTCTTAGTGTTTTGTTATCTACTACTGCTTAAGATTATGCAGTTGTTTAAGTTACTTTTTGAGTAATTAGGGTGATAGAATGATAATTTAAGAGACTAATTAATTTCTTGAATTACCATAGTATGTTGCAACAATCAACAGCAAGAAATATGCTGAATACAACTTCAAGCAGTAAAACTGTAAAAGCATTTTCAAGTCTTGGAGTTTTTTTTATCAGATGATTTTAAAAAGTTTTTTAAAAATTTGATATTAGTTGGATGAATTTAGTTGCGAATTATATTAAAAAATTATTGTATTTGGGGAATAGTATTAAATTTCTATGCCTACTATATACATATTTTTATTTTTCCTACTATTTCATTTTCATTTGTCTCGGACGTGTTTTCTTTTTTTTTCACGTTGTGACAACGAACCTTTGTCCTGTGCTTTTGACTACCTAGTGTTTTATTACATTTGATTACTGATTATTGAACGTCACACTATATCTTTTAATAAATGCATAGAATCAAAGAAAGATTCTTTTGATTATTGCATGGTTTGCTGTTCACACAATGTTGTTTAAGTAATAATCTTGTCAAATTAATAATTAATTTTTTTATGAATAAGAAAGAGAAGATAAATGTTTAGGGTTCAATCATGGATTCCCTTGAGGGGACAATGGCACCTCTTTTCCAAAGAAGCAAAAGTTTACTATAATGTGAAAAGCCATAAATGGATCCTCCAAATAGATATAGTTCTTCAAACAGATAACATATGTTAGAGGGAAATTTCATTCCATTTACATGAAAATGTATCTAATTAGATTATACTTCATCGGTCTCGTGTTAAAATAATTAAACGAGAAAAAGTTAGCCATAATATAATCGAGTCAAAGCGTTTTTTTGTTCACGAGAAATTGAGAACTTGTTACCAGTAAAGTCACAGGATCCGTCAATACCCTACTAAAGAATTTAACCTTAGCATGTGTTTACCATTGCACCACCCTTGAATGTCACCTTCAAGTGTTTTATTGGTTTTCTTGATTGCTTTATTCAAATTACTAGATCATTATTATTACAATAGCAATCTAACACTTTTAACTATATTTGATGTATTAATTATTTATAATGTTTCAAAGATAGACAAAAAATATGTCATCATTTTCCATTTATGTATGAATGTCATTTATTTTCTCCACAGTTTGATGTTGATATTTGAAGCATTTTAGTAATGACAGTTTTCTTGTGGTCCATGAATCCATCGTTTTCTTTACGTGGATGGAGCCTCTTGATCAAATTAGTTCCGGGTTTGGTATGATAATTTATAAACAAAGAGTCTGTAAGTGTTACATTTTATAATGATACTGATTTAGGTATTATGTGATTGACGTACTTAACTATCTATGATATGTTATAAAAATACTTCTGATGGTTACAATTAGCCAAATTTACAATGATCCGAACGTATCTTGTAGTTTTGTTTGGTATTATGTTTGATGCTTCAAATTTAAATTTTTTCTTGGTTTTTAATGAAAAAGCTGGATAAATGAAAGAAAGAATTAGTATAAAACTGAAAAGATTATATTATGAGATTGAAATCTTGTGATTGATTTGATTTAGTGAAAGACAATAGCTGCCATGAGATTACATATGAGGTTGACTGGTTTGGGTCAAAGTGAGTGGGTCGGGCTGGCTCACATGTAGTCTATAAGTGGCAAAATAAGTGGGTCAGGTTGGATTGGGTAACGGGTCAAACCTGTTGTTCTTTTATTACGGATCATGTCTTTTTTGTCCGAATTTTGTAAATTTTAATAAAAAATACAAGTACAAAAACTATCTTACACAATAGAGATCTAACTTTCTGAATGAAATGATTTAGAAGGTTATATGCATTATAAACATGTTTTAGATTTTTAGGAGGGTTTCCATCTCATTTGACATCTTTTCTTTTCGGTTGAAATACCGTTTGGTTTGTTAAAAATAAAACACAACCCAAATCAACCCATTGTAAGATTGTCATCTCCATTGACATTTATATTGAAGTATGTGAGGTTACGTTTGATATCAAGAAACGTAATTTAGCACTTTTTAAATGGATGCAGGAATGTTTTAAAGGCGACAATTGATGTTCCCCAAATCGGAGAAGTTGATTTTCATTGTACCCTTCTTGATCATCTTGATGAGAACTGGCGAATGAAACAGATAAATGCAATAATCGAATCTAATGACAGACCACACATCTTAGCCGGAGGTATCAACTCTCTTGATGAAACAGATTACTCGCCCGAAAGATGGACCGACATTGTTAAGGTGTGTATAAATCCATCCCTTAGGTCAAGCAAGACTAATACACAAACACTTTTTATACATATTTAAAAGCTATAATACATAAATTAATGTTTTTATGAAAACAAAAACAATGTTAACAATAATAATGGATCATGCACAACTCAATGTTTTAGCCTTTTGGTTTGACCCGCTTGAGATAAAACACACTCAAATCAACCCGTTATGTTCTTTCAGTACTATGAAGAAATGGGAAAACCGACACCAAAAGTTGAAGTGATGAAGTACTTAAAGGACAAACAGTACAGCGACGCTAAGGATTGTGCAGGCGAATGTGAATCTGTGGTCATTATCGCTAAAGGCCAAAGTATGAACTTTTAGTTTGTGCATCCTAAAGATTATGATTCTTGTTTCCTTCACGTATCTTAAAACAATAACTTTTAACGATCTAACGCAGATGTGCAGGGTACTTGCAAATACGGTACAAGGGTAGATTACATATTGGTGTCCCCTGATTCTCCCTACAAGTTTGTTCCTGGTTCATATATGGTTCTATCATCAAAGGGTACTTCTGACCATCATATAGTCAAAGTTGATGTAACTAGGGTAGATGAATCTGGTCAACAACCGTACATTAGGAGGCCGCAACGACATCCTAAACAAAAGGTTGTGAAGATTATGAATTCTAATTCGTCAAAAGGGGTATGGAAAATGCAAACTTTAGACAGATAGTAGTTATACTGATAGTTAACTTTACACATTAGTGTACTTATACTTATATCGCGTGTGTGTTTTTGGTTGGAGTGAGCTTTGTGTTTGTTTAAGGGTGAGGAAGATGGAGATTATCTTAACCATGTAAGATTTATGTATTTGTGCAGTTTATTTATGATTTGATATATTCTTTTTTGTTTTTTTATTTTAAGAAAAACATAAGGTTTCTTGAATATATTTGATGAATTGTCGACAATGATGTGCCCTTTGGTCCCAATTTAATATGAGTCTGTGAATTGTCTAGCATGTGACATTTGCGAATGGTGTTCTCGTCTTTTATTGTCATGTTCAGTCATTTATGTCTTAAGAGTAGATAAATTTACTTAAATTGTTGGGATTATGTGATTATGATTGTTTCAAATGATAACTCATGTGATAAAGAAGTTTGGCTTTATACAACTCGTTTTTACATTAGGTGAGTACGATTTGAAGAGTCTCGGCTCAGCTCCAATACACGCTATGCAAACATTAATCAATTAAGGCTTAAGCTTCAATACATATACTTAAACTATATATTGTTTTAGAGGTTGAAGAGTCTAGTTATAATTATACTATGGATTCAGGGCCTAATTCAGATTCCAAGTTCGCATTCAAATACATAAAATTCAGAAACTCTTAATTACCTTATTTTCATTAAATTATAAGCACTTACAAACTAATAAACCAGAATATTACATAACATTACAAGGATTCAAACACATACAATTATGAATATTACAGTACAGGAAGACTTCGTGCCGCACCATTCAATCTTCACATTCTGGCACTGTAAGTTTATTAGATTTACTTGAAACAATAAAGTAACTTTATATATAGTTACAATATTGGATACTTATAAACAGTTGAAACCAACAGAACCTGTCAAAACCAAAATAGGTTGACAGGCCTGGCTCGTTTGAAATTTATGTAGTTTGGTTCACAGTTAGGTTTTGATAGGTTGATGGTTTAACGGTTTGATTGACTTAATGGAATTTGGAACTCGTAGCGTAAGCTTAACAAACCATTTTACCTTTGATATTTATTTATTTTTCATTTTGGAATATTAAGTTGTCCTGTTGTGTTTAAATTCATGAACATTCTTTATTATGCTAAAATTTTGAGGGCAAACTATCAATTTGAAAAACATAGGTTCAAACCGTCAAACTGGCTAAAACCAGTCAATTCATCCGACTCACGTAAGTTATAAAGTTACATTGTTACAAATGAGCTAGGAGAGACATAGTAAAAGCCATCACCCCAACTCCTTTAGGGTTAAATTATATACAAAATAAAATTCGTGTATAAACAGAAAGAATAAGTGTTAGCAGGACAATTCAACACGGCCCCACCAATTTTTCCTATAAATTCCAACCCGACTCATAGTTTTTTTTTGTAGGTGTGTAAATTTCCTACACGACCCAAAACATTACAAGAAAATAATCAGCTTTTGGGTTGTTATATCTAACCCGTTTAATAAACATATCGTATTGGGTTGACATGTTTAACTCGTTTAATTAAAAGGTTGACCCGCCAACCAATTCTACAACACGTTTATCCCATTCGTTACAAATCACCAACTTGTTTAACACGTTTACAACTTGATTAAAATCTAATACCAATCCGTTTGACTCGTTTAGATACATGGGTTAAACAAGTCGTGTTAAGGTTATACGATCCTAAGTGTCTCCGGATTAAAATGATGTCTTTGACGCAAATAAATATATGGGTCGTATAATAGAGATAGAGAAGAGAGATACCATGGTGATAAATTCTGGTAAATCAATTATTAATAGCAGCTTGTATCTGCTCCAGAGTTCTTCCTTTTGTTTCAGGAACCATAACGATAATGAACAGAATACCAGCTAAGTTTATAGCTGCATATACTATGAAAGTGCCTGAAAAAGCATGCATAAGACGTCGTTAATACGATAAGCATTAAGAACACTTGAAATCATGAAATATTTATGAAATCGTTAAGTTTACCGTACGAACTCCAGCTTAAGAGAAAATTGAAGGTGAATGATACAGCCCATGCACCGAACCAGTTTACAAGCGTTGCTAGGCCTCCAGCGGCACCCTTGATGTTTATAGGGAATATCTAAAGATGCAGGATACTGCTAAATTAGAGAGGGAAGTTCAAAAACTGTTAATGTGAAAATGGGTCGATTTTGGTTATATTTTGTTGTTGACGGGTCAAATGAGTAAAACTAAAACATTAAGCTAGAAAAAAAGCTGGTCAAACATAATCAAATGTTTACAACTTCTTTTTAGATTTTTGATATAGTGGTTTGAATTTTTAATAATAATTCATGTAATCATTGTTATTTTATTAATTACTAGTTACAAATATTTCTCCTCTTAGAGGGGACAATTTCAAAACAAGATTACCTGAAAGTTGGGTCGATTTGAGTTATATTTATTATTGAGGGGTCAAACTTATAAATTTTGAAAAACAAAACAAGAAAGCAGTTTAAACTTACAATCTCCCAAATAGTTCAATTTGTAGAAAATGGATAGTTATTTAAATATAATTCTTGTAATCATAGTTGACTATTAATTAGTCAAAAAAATAAAAAAAAGCAAAAAAAGGATGGTCTTGAATCAAACTGACCCATGCTACAAATGTATACCTGAACCCATTTTGAACTAGGGTACTTGAAGGAGAAAATTCTATTGATGTTAAAGTATGTACCTCAGACATTATAATCCATGGAACTGCTCCCATTCCTGCTGAGAAAGAAGCTATATACAACTGCATTCAGGAAACAATAAATAATAAATTACTGGTATATTAATTCATAGCTCGGTTTTGTAAATGGTATGTATTTACCAGTATGCCGGTTACAGCTAACGCTGGTGCTGCCCCTAGTCCTATTTCGTAAGTCTGGTGCACAAAATGAATGTTAGACCACAAACATTACAACTTTCAAGTGCTCAAACCCAATAAGGTACTCTGTCCAAACATCAATGTAATATATCAATCAAGAATACCTTGAACTAGATATTCCAAAATGCCCAAGTTGACAGGCCAGGTGGGTTAGTGACGAGTCAAACAGGTAATTTCATATAGTTCAAAACGGGTCATGTCAGGTTGGATTGAACCAAAACGCTTTTTTTCCAAAAACTTGAACTTTTCATAATATATAGTGTGTCAAGTAGGATATCAAAAATTAGTTTTTTCAATAATAATCTAAAATTTTTAATAAAATTATTTAGGAGATTTTACGCATTAAATACACACCTTGTGTGACTTACAACACATTTCCTTTTAAGCTAATTCGTTTTGATTTTACTATTTTGACCAGATAGAGAAAACATCACCCGAATCGACCAATTTACAAGTAATGGATCCAGATTGCCACCCTCTAGACTCTAACCATTAGTAATCAATACAAACTACTAGCGGCATTTATATTAGTTCACAAGATTCATCTGAATTCCAGCGTTATATTTGTTCTGGGATAGAGGGATTAGAAATCTAAAGGTTCATTGTCTTAAGATCACCTTCAAGTAGAATGAAATTGCTGTTAGTAAACAACCGGTGACCAATCCAGCTCCTGAAACCTTAAAATGATCTTGAATTTAAAAATAAGGCCTTGAATAACGATTACAATGGATTGCTAGTATGAACACTAAAATATACCAATAGCAGTGGCTTTCTACCAGCTTTGTCTACAAACAGTGCATTTAGTGCAGTAATAATGACCTGCAAAAAGTTGAAGTATAAAAGGAGATATAAACACTTAATAACAAGTAATTTGTCTAGATAAGGGATTCCAGATTAAAAGATCGTGTAATACAACTTTCATATAACCTGAAGAATCGCGTAGATTATTGTTCCAATATCAGCAGAAAATCCTGAAAGGTTATACATCAATGTTAGTGAATATGTTTCAAGTAATTATGGTAATTCAACATTATATGAATGGGATGATTTGCGTTGTAGGTAGTCCCTAACATGTCGAATGAGTCAAATCAAATGTGTCAGCTAAATATGAAACATGCCAAATAGGTCGAAAGTCTCCAAAGTGTACTTTTAGTTCTTAGAGCCTCTAAAATAGCTCCCCTCTAAAAGTGAAGATCACCGCTGTAATAACAAAGGTTTTATTACCAAAACGAATACATTAACTTTCATTAAAAATGGACAATAACATTTCACAGGCCATCCCATACGACCCAACCTGCTTGTGCTAGAAAGTAAAACAACTGGTTTCAAGCCAAACCTATTTTGACCCATGACCCGATTGGTCTGACCCATCACTTCTACTCCATGTGGATGCACTATATTGGTTGTTATAATGATGGATGAAAGCCTGAAGTACAGTAAGTTTCAGATTTTATACCTGCTGACTCAAAGATGCTGCTTGTGTAGAAACAGATTCCATTGATTCCTCCAAATTGTTGACAGACCATTAGTCCAACTCCAATCTTCCCAATATAAATGGTAACAAAAAGGAAGAGTTATACTAGAATTATGAAATGCCAGAATTGTCAACTAAAGATCTGGTCAACAAAGAATTGATAAGATAAAACTTACAGTGACTGATCGCAAATATCTTCTTTGAAACAAATCAAATACTTTGGTTTTAGGGAGCTTTTGTAGTGTTTCAATATAATCCTACAAACAGTTGCCAAACCTTGTTAATAAACCATAAATTATTTTAGAATTTTATCATACAAGAAAGAAGGTTAAGAGCTTTGAAACGTAAACCTGGATTTCATCTGCTTCCTCAGATACATCAGCATCCTTCCCTCTAAGTTCCCTTAGGGCAGCTTCAAACTCTTTTTGTTTTCCTATCTTTGCCTGCATGCATTGCCAAAAATAATTTCTAGAAGTTTTTTTTGGTAACCATGAGAACCTATTACATATAAACTCAAGGACCCTACCAATACCCTACTAACCAATTAGTGGTGGAGCTTGAACCAAAGCTTAAAGGAGGCGGGGGTGAAAGTAAACCATTTTAGGGGCGGACTCTATATTTATTAAAAAAATTTCACTGCCGGACCGGAAAATTAATACTATCAAACCAAAAATTTACACTATTGACGGAAAAAAGAGCCCCCCCCCCCCCCCCCCCCCGGCCCCAAAGAAGCTTCGCCCATGTAGCCAATAGGAACAGGTAAATCAACCGGTGGAAGCACCTCTCTAGAGGGGTTCAAGCGCTTAACATTGCGCCACACCCTTGAAGTTTAGAAGCTTTTCATAAAGATAAGCATCATAATACATCATATTTTCTTCCAAGCCTTACCAGCCATCTAGGAGATTCTGGAACAAAAAACAGCCCCACTAACAGAACAGCACAAGGAATCAATCCTGCAACCAAATCACTAGAGTCTGTCACCTAACAAGGTTTAAGTATATGCTTTCTTTTACTTTTTTTCAAGGTATAAGTATGATATGCCATTATTGGGTGTTTTCATATTCCTTTTTGTCAACAGCAATAAACAGCGTTTAGTTTGATTGTTAAAACCTGTCAAAGCCAAGATCCTCCATGTTAGCACCGTTCCTATGATAAAGGCAACCGACACCCCTGTGCATATCATGAGCTGCAGAATAGGTAGCAGCTCAGAGTTACCCAAACATCTCATATACAGACTTTTAAAGTGCACAACTTGTGTATGATATATAGAGATTTTGTAAAGGAAATTCAAAAACTATTGTGATTGAAACCTGATTTGCAGCTGTTAATGCACCTCTTAAATGTTTGGGTGCTATTTCAGCAATGAACACAGGCACCTTGCAAATACATGGATACATATATCAGTTTACTCAGAAATGTATCATGTAAATAAAAACAATCACACAAGTTTAACCAACTTGGACTTGAACTTTGGGTAGACTGACGTACCACATACGAAAAGACACCCATTCCAAATCCTGTTGCTAGTCTTCAATATCCAAAAGCAGAGACCCCTTTTATAATAAAAAGAAAACGTATCATCATTCCATATCAAATTGAAGTATGCCTGCTTAATTAACTTTGTGACTAAAAAGTTATGTACCTGAGCAAAATAAATTGCTAGCCACCCTGCTGTACAGAAAGCAGTTGATATTCTCAATGCCTGTTTCCATTGTCAAGTGAAAATTTTGGTAGTTTGAACTTGCAGTGAACTAGAATGTAGTCCAAAAACAATGGTTGATAATGTGGAATATAGCCTTAACTTACCCCTTTGCGACCAAATAAATCGGCCATGGGTCCGCTTGCAATTGCACCGATCATTGCCCCGAATGTCAGTATGGACCCAAACAGAGAATACTGTGAAGAAGACAATATAGGTCATTGCACAAAGTACAGTAATGAGTTAAAGAAAGACAATAAAGGTCTTTTATATGATCGTGCTGACTCCAGTTCGTGCTGACTCCAGTTCTAGGATGCAGCATGCTTTTAGATCTTGTCAGTGTTGCTTTTTCAATTTTTAACTCAGAAAGCAGATTGAACATTTCTACCAAACTTCACACGTGTCTTAGGGTGCGTTTGGTTCGTGGATATTATTTGAAAGTACTGAATTTGGAATTTAAGTTTGTAAAAGGATCTGGAATTTAAAGAAATTAGAGTCAATCAATAGAATTTGAATTTGTAATGCATTTTTGGTTGATAGAACAATCATAAAGGAAATGAAATTTATCAATCATGCCATCACCCACCGCACCACCGCAGCTGTCACCGCCCCTCGCCTGCCACTACTGCCGCCGCCGCCGCCACAGCCTGCCGTTAGCTGCCGGTGGCAGGGGGTATGAGGTTGGCGGCGGTGGTAACGAGGCGGTACAATGGTGGCGGGGTGGCTAATGGTGGTGGTGGGTCGGCAACGGGGGTGTGGCGGTGCGACGACAAGGGCCGTGGTCGTTTCTAACTTCTTTTGTTGAATTCCTTCACAATTTGAAAGGAATGTTGAAATACTTTATTTGATTTACTTGAAGAATTTGAGAGAATTAATTCTAACTTCATTTCCAATTCAGTTTCCAACCGAACACATCAAGAATGTAGTTAAGTCTAAATTCTGCGAACCAAACAAGTTCAAAAATAAAATTTTAGTATTAATTCCATCGAATTCCCACAAACCAAACACGCCAATATCAGTTTTTGGATAAGTTAACCATTTCCCTTATCAAACAATAATTTACTTCTTTCCAGTCATGTCCATTTTTGGTACGGTTACTAGTCCCTATCATCATTACTAAATACAACCACCCTCATTCTCATTTATTCATTTCAATTTCATGTTGTGTGCTCTAAATTCTTCAAATTAAATATGCTCATTTCTGAGCATGCAACCAAAAATCATGTTACACAGATACAAAAACTGTAGGGAACATAAGCTTGTTGCTTAAACTAACCTCTGCAAGAGACAGATTAAGCTCTTCCCTGATAGAAAACTGTGTGGGCGACGAATAACCCGCCTGAAAAAATCAAAATTTAAGCAAAATCACCATCATATGAACAAAATTCCTAAAAATAATATACATATGAAGAAGATAATCATCATCATCATCATCATCATCACTTACACATGATCCAAATGCAAAAGAACCACAAACAGCAACAAATGTGCTTAAATACACCATGAAATTATTCTCTTTCCCTTTTTCATCTTGATCTACCAACGGAGCTCTCATCATCTCAGTGGTTTCTGTTTGCTCTACATCCTTTTCAATAGCCATGACAGCAAAATCTATACAACATCAATCAAAACTCAATCTCATAGTAACTAAAAAGTAAAAACACTAAAAAATCTGCACAAACAAGTAAACAAAAGTAGCTCTTAAGATTCACCACACCTAAAAGGCTAAAACCTAACCAAACATCTTCAACAGATCAACAATCCTTACCGTTTCAAAAGCAACTTCAACAATCAACTCCACAATTCAACACAGAATCCGATCAATTTCATTCAACAACAAGTCAATGAGTCATCAGACCTCAATTTCAGCACAGAATTCGAAATCAAAACCTGCAGATCATGCGATTCAAAGCGATCGAATAGCAAACGTGAAAATCATCAGACTGATTCATGTTTTTGTCCGTATGAATTGAACATTTGAACGTACCTGCGTTAGCACCTTCGGATTAACGTATGAATCGTTAGGGTTTGTTGCAGTAGTCAGCTGGAGATACGTATGTAAGTACCATGTGTTAGTGCAACTGTCAATAATGGTGACTGATGGTGTGGAGGAAGACGATTGATACGTTGGCAACTTGTGCTAGATATTTGTTTTTATTATGTAGTCAAATATAATCTAAAAGAGGGATGTGTTTGTCTTATACTCAAGTGTATGACGGATGATAAAAGAATTTCTATAAAATTTTGGGTTAATTGTGTGGATATGTTTATATATATTATATTATATTATATTATATTATATTATTATATTATATTATTATATTATATTATATTATATTATATTATATTATACTATACTATATTATATGGTCTCAAACGGTCGTTGAATCAGTGGATTACGTGGAGGGCCCGTCACACGTGGATAGTCAGGGTAGGTCGAGGTCGACAGACACCAGTTTTTTTTATTGTTTATATAGGATATAATAATCTGTAACACGAGATTTTTGACTGAGTCGATCAATTTGGATGAATGACCTGTTTAATCTTCTTTTTGTTTTATGAATGTTTGCACTCGAAGTCGAGAATACTAGATTAATAGTCGGTTACAGTTTCATGCGACATAAGTAAGTTTTTCCTTGAGTGATAATTTTAGTGATTTTATTTAGAGGCGAAGATATAAACTATTGACACGAAGGGCAAAATATGAGTCGGTCAAAATCGGCCGGGTTAAAGTTAAAAAAACAAATGACAATATAATATTAAAAACATAGATCACTAACTATAATAAAAAAAATATATATCTTATAATTATTTCCGATGCGTTCAGAGTATTAAAAGCAATGTTTTCAGAATCGGATCGGACGTTGAACCGGACGCCTTACTGGTTTGGTGGTCGGACCGGTCTGACCGGTTGGACCAGATTTAACTATATTTTAATTAAATTTATATAAGTAATTAAATATAAGTAATTTATATATGATTTACATATATATTTTATAGTTATATATAAAACTTAACTATATTTGTATATCCGATGTATTAATTTATGGTTTAACACCTCGTTTTTACCCATTAAAATAAAAAAAATCAAAAACCGGTCCGGCTTCCCGGTCCGACTAGCGGTTCTGGACGAACCGGCCGGTTCGACTTGTCCAAAACGAATCGAAGCGAACCGGACCAGCCACCGGACCGATCCCCGGTCGGACCGGCCGGTCCGATCCAGTCGCGAAATCATTGATTAAAAGATAGATTTTTTACTTTTAAGACTAAAAGTTTTCATGAAAAATAATGTTTCTAAAATAATATAAACAAACAATATAATCTATATATCTATAGTCTATAGTTTATATATTTAATAAAAAATGTTTTTTTACCATTTGTACTTTTCTTGACCTATTTTTATACTTGTATTTATTCTATACATCCACACATTTAAAAAATATACTATAGTAATTTAATTAAGAGAGTGAAATTTGTGTAAATATTTTAATTCTATAACTTTAACAACTACATCTATAGTTATTTGCAAACATTATATCGAAAACAATTGCCAATCTTTCTTGAACTTTATAATAATTTAAATGCTCATACAAACATTCTAACAATTAATAAAATTCATTTTAATAAAAGGGAGAAATTTGTAAATCACTTTTAGGGGTTTCTAAGAAAGGTTGGCAATTGTTGTCGGGTATTTATCAGGACCAATGTTATCTATGAAGCAGAACCAATTTGTGATTTTGAAGCATGTATGTTATTCTCATTTTTATATTTTTTAGTCTAATGCTGAAGTTATATCAAATTGCATAAGTTTGGTGTTTTTTGTTTATGTTTTGATAACCATATTGTGTTTTTTTGTGTAGGAGTAGTTTTGCTAAATAAGTATTCTGTTTAGGTTTTGTGAATGATATGTAATGCTATGAAATACAATATATTTGATGCAGTGAATCAATGATAATCGCAGATCAAGATGAAGGGGATGAAGATCAAGATTTGGTGTTATAGAATGAGAAAAGTTTGTTGTATTTACAAATGAAACTTAGAGAGAGAGGGGAAGAAGTGACGGTAATTATACTTAATTTCTCAAGGAGTGTATATAAGAAAGTTGATACCAAAAAAGATGGTAACTTTGTAAACTTAACTGTTTTTTAGCTTTTAACCAATATAATTAAAATGAAAAAATATTCAAATTTTAAAAACTTATAGGGTTGTATTATTTACTTTTATGTCACATTGAATTTTGTGTATTTGTGAACATAGCCAAATTTTAATGTTGAACAAGGAGCATGATTAGTTCCATTATCTTTTTTTTTCTTTGCCTTTTTTTATTAGTAATTTTGGTCATTTTTTCCCATTCGAATCATTTTTTATGTTTGTTAATATGGGAAAACAACCATTATAATTATCAACATATGAAAGGATTGATAACATCTAACAACAAATATAGCTTTTCTTTGTATTATGTATTAGGCATTAAGAAGGTGAATGATTTAGACATTTTTAGGTTGAAAAACATCTATTAACTTTTAGGTGTTGGTGATATGATTTGATCTACTACTGAACTGAGAAATGAGGTTGGTGATGACAATTTAATGTTTTAGGTGTTCATTGCTGTAAAATGGTATTCTTTTCCAATTTAGTGTTGATGTTTTTTAACCTTAGCAGAATAGCTACACCTTAAAACTTTGATGGTTATATCTACTTACCTTGAATTGATTTTTCAATGGAATCTTCTAATTGAAAAACATAAGAGTCATGACTATCAATTTGAGACCAATAATTTTTAACATAACTATTTAAAATGAGGTACTCATAACATGTAAATAAAAGAATGTAATGGGTTCAAGTCTTACTTTAAGCAAAATACTCAGAGTTTAGCCAATGAGTTTTCTCAACAATATATTTCCTCTTGATGGGGTTGGGGGTGCGGTTGCGACTGAAAAACGAATATGTGGACCCGATTAAGATTACGCTTATCCTCCGAAGCAGGATCATACATTTGCCGTTAAAAAAATAACTACCAATTTGAGTGATTTCGTGTTGTTTGCCTTGAATTACATTAGTAATATTATAAATCTAGATAAAATTTTATCGACCACAACAAATGTTATTACCGTTAAAGATGTGGTTGATGTTTTTGTTAAGGATGTGCTTAAATCTTTGAAATAATAGTTTTCCTTTTTACTTTATATTATGTTTACTTTTTGTGATAAACGGATGTAAACATTTACTGGTTGTCCTTTGTTACATGGCCTCAGCATCGACTTTTTTAAACTTTAAGTTCTTTTTGTTATCAATGCAAAACATGTGTCGGATTCTTTATGCTCATATTGATCACGCATAACGTTTTCCCATCGCAACGCACAAGTAAAATATCTAGTTTTTAACACACAATAATGGCTTGTATGGGGGCCTCCCCCTAACTTCTTGAATGGATCCGCCTTGATTTCATTTGTTTTTAGTGATAGAACTTAACCCGACCCAAAAATTCTAACGTCATGTTAATAGAAATTTAGGGCTCGAAAAATAACTGACATCTATAAAAAAAACTCTTAGGCTCTGCTGTGTCTATGCAGGTACCAAAGGATGTGGCATATTTGATTTTTGTGGGTCACATATTCTTATATTTAAAGTAGGTTGCATGTAGGAATGATGTTTATGGGTGTTTTGCAGGTAAAACTTTGTTTATGAAAAAATATGTAAAAGTTGATGTGTTATGATAACTAAGCTTGTATAGGAAGGATGAGTTCTAATGTTGCGAATTATTTTATTATATTATTAATTTTATTTATAGAAAATGCCAACTATACCAACAACACTTCAATCTAATACCACGTCACATGCAAACGGTAACATGAAAAACACATATTTGCAGGTTATGTCAAATCTCATGACCTTCTAAATTTAAACAATTGTTTGAGTTTGTTGTCTGCCGATTGTTTTAAGTTTAGGATGACGTATGAGGTTGACATGGTATAACATGAACTTTAAAATTTTACAAAATTGATCCTAGTTGTTGATACAATCGATGGTTATACTTTCACCAAGTGGCTCCACCAACCTAAACAAAACTTGGATGTTTAACAATACTTAATTGGTACTCATAGCAACAATCTCATAGCCCAAAGGCCAAAGGTAAAATAGAATCCACACTTAGGAGTCTTTGGTTCAAGACAACTCTATTTATTTTTTCTAGTAAATCTCACGTTTAGAGAAGAATATGTGCTCAATATGAGGTTTAAAAATGCTTAAACTCATTAGTTTATCTCTTCCACTTTTGAAAGTTTTTAACTTTCAAATTCCATTTACTCTATCATATTTTTCATTGTTCTATCATTTTTAACCAATCATTATGAATATATGCAAATCATTTATAGAAATGGACACAGTGACACTATCAAATTAGGCACAAAATCCACGTGCCATATAAGGAATCAGAACATTTTGTTGTATACTTTCAACTTTCAAGTTGAAGGTTTGCGTACCTACACTTGTCCCTTAGATCTTCAAATCATAAATTCTTATCCTCTTTGTTTAGACAACGTGAAGAAAGCTTGTTTTGGGCATAACGTCCTACCATAGTTAAAAGCTTATCGTTAAATTCAAATCCAAAGCAAATCACTCGTTTTGCATGAACTTTTAACTTCACAATTGATCACTTCCGGTCGCACGTTAAACACTTTACATATAAATAGGTACAACCGTACAACTTATCACTTAAAATCAACACATGACAATAATACTATCCAATTCATCAAGTTGACTAATTCAGTCCAATTTAGCTTAAAGATATATTTTAAAAAAGAGTAAATTATCATTTGCATCCCAGACTTTTGTTCATTTTAACCGTTTGCATCCTTATAGTTTCAAATCCTCGAATCGACCCCTATACTTTTAATTTTTTCCTTGTTTGCATCCCTGTGGCTGACGCCGTTAATATGAATCGTTAAAAACGCTTCTTTTTCTCTCTCCTACAGGGACATTTTGGTCATTTACTCTTTCCCCCTTCTTTCTTGTAAAACCATTATAAAGATTTCTTTTACCTCACCTCAATTATCCTCCCCAATCTCACTCTCTCACCTCCTCCCTCTTTCTCTCTCTCGATCTGTCTCTTCGTCGCTCTCTTCTCAAAGGAAGAAGATGGTCAGATGTGGTAAGTGTGAATCTGAAACTTTTGTTAGAACATCATGGACCGTAAAAAATCCAGGCCGCAGATTTAACTTTTATGCGAGAATGGAGAGAAATTGTGGTTTTGTTAGTTGGGTTGAACCTGCACTATGTTCAAGATCTACAGAAATTATTAATGGGTTGTTAAGATCAAGCAACATGACAGAAGAAAGAGTCAGGAGGTTGGAGCATCAAGTGAAAAAATATAGAATGTTGTTAATTTTTAGTTGGTTTTTTTTATTGTGTACTTGATTTGTTATGAAGTAGTAGAAGTTATTTTGTACCAATTGACCTAATTTTCTCCTCAATATTGTAAAGGTCAATTAGTAATGGTTGTGCAAGTTTAATGCATGCAAATGAATTTTGATTACATCTAAAAAGCATGAGTGGCAGTAACATTGTTTGAAGTAACAAAACATGTTCAAAATACATCCCCAAAATACATCCAATTAACATCTCATCCATATGCAAAATACATAAACTACCTGACTACTGACTATTCAAAGGAGCACCTTGCGAAAGCTGCTGTGATGAACCTTGACTCTTGCATGACCTTTTGTTGTGTTCATAATTCTTGCACATACCACACTTAACAGAAAATCCTGTTTTCACCAACTTCCCATCTTTGTTAACTTTACTTGCATCCACCTCCTCAACTGATTTCCTCTTCTTTCTTGGTTTGCCAACTTAAGTATGATGCTTTGGAGGTATCAGTGTAGTTGGGGATTTGATGGCATCCACATGAGTCTCCCATTGATAGGCTCAAGGGTGTTTTTATATACCTCCTTCCAGGTTTCTAACCAATACACTCTGGACACCCAAGCCTTAAGAATTGTATTTTGCTAGTCATAAGTTGTCAAATCCCATATGCAAGCTACTGCATGCTTACAAGGCATGCCTGTAAGCTCCCATTTTCTACATGAGCATGTTTGTTTCTCTAAGTCGACACAAACTTGATCCATCCATGGTCCACTTACTTGGTATTTTTTAACTCCAACCATGATAACACTATACTCACTTGCTTGTTTCTTAATGAGATCCAAGCTTTTAGCTGCAAAGGGTGTAAGGGGCCCTCGACACTTTGAAATCAACTTGTGAACAACAACAAGCCTCTTTAACATGTATTCCCTAACATACTCAAGACATGAAATTATAGGCTTGTCTCTACCCCCAACCAACTGTTTGTTAAAGACTTCACAAATATTGTTTAATAAAATATCACATGCCGGCCTACCTGTTTTATAAACAAATTGTGTAAGCTACTAATTCTGGGTTTTGAAAAACATCAGTTGTAAAGACAAGTAACACATACCACTAAAGTGAGACCTACTCCAATGCTTTGAAGGGATTTGCTTCAACTAATCATATAGGGATGGATATGTTTCCTTATGGTCTCCATGTGTTTTTCAAATTCAGGGATTGTGGTTGAACTTGCACATTTCCATAAAAGATCCTTATACATGTGCCTTCTCCATTTTGCTTTCATGTTCTCATGAATGTGTCTTAGGCAAAACCTATGCTCAGCTGCTGGAAACACCTTCTTAACAGCAGGTACAATTCCCTAAACAGATGATATAATTTCATTTTTAAGGGTTTATACATATTGCAGTTAATAAAAGTATGTACAATTACTTTCTGCCCGTCACTTATGAAAGTGAAGTTTGAGTTTATGCCCAGATCTAGATCATCACCAAGAAGTTGTAGAAACCATGTCCATGAATGTGACATCACTTAATTTTGTTAACTTAGAAGTTAACTTTGTTAAATCTTAAAAGGGCCTTTTATGACATTTTGAAACTTTGGGGTTTGTTATACTTAATAATTAATTTGGTGATTAACAAATTAATATAATAATAATAACATTATAAGTGTTATAATGTTTGTTTATTATTATAAAACTTAAGGTGTTAATAAGCTTAAATAAAATAATAACTATTATTATTATTATTATTATAATGACACTGATAATAATAATATTAATGATAATAATATTAGTAACAATAATAATCATAATAATAATTAATATAATAATAATATTAAAAGTAATCTTGTAAAAAAATAGAAACAATATAAGTGTCATTATTTTAAAAACTTGTATTTAACTAACTTTAGCATAAAATAATAACATTTTAAAACTTCAGGGTTTAAAGTGGAAATTAGCTAAAACTAAAAACAATACTTTAAGCTCCTGTTGTTAATTGTTGAAAACACAGGGACCATTTGTGTAAAGTCTTTAAAAACCAAACCCCTTACCCGATTTCCCGGCCACCGGCGGCCAGGCTCCGGCCGCGGCGCCGGCGAGGCCAAACGGCCAATCTTTTCATGATTCTCAATTTCTAAATGGTCCCAATCGATCCCTGTATCAATTTCAAATGTGTTTAAGAACTTTAAAATGGCAATTAAAGCGGTTTTGGGGTCATAAAATCCCCGAACCGAATTCGACATAAATCCTAGTCCTTTCGGCTCTCAAATCATGTCAATAACGCAATTAAACTTATAGAAACGTTCGTATAACCAATACGAAGATGGAAATGTGGTTTAATTCGAGTTAAGTAAGCATTAAATCCTCTGTTCATAACTGAAGCAAACGAATGAAAGTGAAATGTGTTCGGCACTTTAACACGCAAATCATAGCTAAATAACAGAGGGCAAAGGTGGCTTTCGGTCCCTTTCAACCCTCTGCAACATCAATTCTCTAAAAATATCGCACAAACATCGAATTCGTAACTTGTTCTTGCGAAGTGAACCGAAGCTAAGAAGCTAGCTGACATAATACTACAATTCGATCATGATCGGGTAAGTTAAGTACATGAATATGTTCGTCTAGGTTTCGGGAGCAAAAGCCCCATGGCAAGATTGGTTAAAAGAATCGAATTGACCTTCGATTTTGGAGCTGAACAAATTTAGGGTTCATATGGTTAGGGGAAAACCTTGGGAATGTGCTTAAAAATAAAAGAGACCAAATGATACCGCGGCTGGATGCCTTGGTTCACTGGTTCCCCACACACATTCTAACTTGGAGGTCCCGGGTTCGACCCCGGGCACCCCCATATTTTTTTTAAAATGGCTTTTTAAGCCTTAAATCAACTTTAGAAAATTTTTAATAATAGAAAAATATTTTATAACCTTTAAATATATTTTAAGTTGTCAAATAGTTTTTAGTAATATTTTAAAATACTAAACAATTAAAAACCTTTGTAATAAAACATTTTAATGTTATTTTTGAATTATTAACATATATTTTAAATAATTAACAAAATAGTAGTGACCCGAACTGTCCTTAAATTTTATCGTTTAAATCACGATATTTTAAATGGAGTTTTATTTTAAAACGTTATAATTCTTTTGTGTAATAAAACTATATTATGTTTCAAATTATATTTATTATAAATCTAAATGATAAATAACTAATTCTTCAAGTAGTTGTTAAAATGATTATGTGAATAATATGTTATTATCTAATCATTTGAGCATGTTATATCATTTAATGAAGTTATTCGTTAACTTTTATTAAATTCTTGAAAATTATAAAACAATATAAATTGCTTTAAGTTTTTAAAACTTTATAATAAATTATTTAAAAGCTCAAAACCTTATAAAATGATTATAATATGTAACCTCCTTATCAACTTTTAAATAGTTAATTTTTAAATTAATAATTTTTCTTTTCACATATTATACTTAATTTCTATAAAATCAATAACTTAAATTGTTAAGACATTTTCAATTATTATTGGTCTTAATTGATTTAAATTATCTTTATTAAACCTAAATGATTTATTATTAAACTCCCAAATTCCATTTGAAACCCTAGTTCATGATTTATTGTTAATCTTATTATCAAACCTAATCTTGGAATCTATACGTTTAAACAACTTGTAAAAGAAACCATTTGGAACCTCGTTTAAATTATTATCATCATTATTATAAACATAATTACTCATCAAAACCTAAAACTATTGAAACCCTAATTCTTATTTAAACATTAATCAATATATTAACCTTAATCTTCATCTTGTAAATTATATATTTAGGTGCTTGTAATGGACACTTGGGATTTATCTTGTAATCTTTTATATCATCTTGAAATGCTTATTTCCATGTGAGTATTCTATACCCCTTTTTCCTATTTTCACACTTTGGGGTGAAACATGTTAACTTATACTATTGCACTCATAGACTTATTTGAGACTTGTAAACCTATGGCAATTCATCTTGTAAAAGTTGTGGTTAGTTGAACTTTCGTGATTACCATGTTATGGCGTTATATGTACAATTATTAACTATTGCTAGCCCAGCGAAGTCATAGATCTATGGGTAAGACAAGCCTGCTTGGTTGATCCGAGTACACTTAGCTGATCGTATATACTTTTAACGTTTGAGACTTGTAAAACTTTTGTCGAGGTTTGATTGTTGCATTGTTCATAACATCCCTAATCACTTTTCACTAACTTATGACTTGAATTGCCATCTTTTATATACTTATGTATTGAAAACTATGGAATGCTCACCAACATTTTTATGTTGACCCCTTTTATTTTTTAACATGTTTCAGGAATGTCTCAAGTATGTGTTCTACTCTTTGAAGCTTATCACATCTAGGATTGGACCTAGAGATAAAATGGATGATCATGTTATTTGTAGCAATTGTACATGATGTATTCTTTGTTGAAACTTTGCTTGTAATGTTGCAATTGAATCTTATGATTAATATATTGGATTTAGTAAATAGCGTTATGTGGCTGTGAACAATCGTAACCCTCACATCTCGACGTTTCCGCCGTCAAGGTTGGGGTGTGACAGATTGGTATCAGAGCCCATAACTATAGGGATTTAGGTTATTGAAAATGGTGACCTAGACTATAGTTGCATGAACCTTATAGAAAGATCCTTATACCTTTGTGCTTACATGTTGTTTGCATGCTACATAATGCTATGTCTTTTGTGCAACTTGATGCCTTAGAATAGGATTGCCTTATGTATGCTTAAACTTAGTTACTTGTCTCCCTAAACTTAACTTTAACACTTTGATCTCCCCGACAAATGAACTTCCTAAACCTATTCTTAACGACATGTGGAATCTACACTTAGCATCTGGGTTCAATTCCTTAAACTCTATGTCTAATCTATGAAAATCCCATCAAGGTTTTGATTTCATAAACCAAAGAAATTTGTGTGACACATAGACACCTGTATTCTGGATTTCCTGGCAAAAGGCCTTCGGGCTAAGACAAGCATATTGTATAAATCTCATTGTGAGACCAGTTATGCTTACCTGGGGATTTCTGGGATGAGTGATAAACTATGGTCAATATACACAAATCTATAAGGCAAATGGGTCAATTACCTTGACGTGTCAACGATTCCAAATGGTAATGCGTTACCCAATGGAACCATCCTCTTCGTATCTTGAAAAAAAAAATCTGGTTTATCACCAAAGTTTCAATATCTTCTCATTTTTAACATATATAATGTTCCTGTTAAAATTGAACCCATTCTACATTTCAACTCTTACGTTTAAACACCGCTATACGTTGAGCGTTTCATGTAACTATTTCTATATCTTGACCAACGTGAACATGGATCTTAATATACCCAAAGATATTGGGAACCTAAACCGAATGGTCATCAAAAAATTAAACCGTTACTCATGGTTCTCAAGTTTCTTAAGGATGTGTCCCATAACTAAGAACATGCAATGCTATAGGTGGAATTCCTACATCTCGAGATACTTTGTCTAGGCAAAGTGTAAATGGAGATTTGACTCGATCATTGGATCCATTTACTTGACTCGAAACCCTTGAGATGAGTGATCACTTATAAGTGCGCGTGTCTTCAATGAGGCTATGGTCGACCTCATATCTTGAGAAGTCCATGTACTCCTTTCGATGGTGAATCGAATGTTCACATCTCATTGTGGTGTTGAATAATTTCCTGCCCTTGATTTCATCTTCCCGATTGAAACCATCCAAGGTTTGAACACCACAACAACTTCTGTTATCTTGAACTTTGATCTTAAGCATGATTTTTCCTTTTGTTACATTGATGTAACTTGAAATTTTCCTAATTTCTAGTTGATATTATTTTTCCTTTCGTCGTTAAGTCAAAATCCGTACCGTCTGCACCGTGAGAGATGCAAGTGTTTGCAAGTCAACCTATGACTAAGAACACCTGTATCTCCTAAATGATTCTAACTCATCAAAACAGGGGTGATTCCCTTACTTTGATGATTCTCTATTCGTTTCGATAAAAGGTTTCCAATTGTGATTTATAAAATTTCATCCTCTGGATCGGGGTGATTTCCTTATCCTGAGGATTGACTTCAATTATTTTCTTTGGAATGGCGTTTCACAAATGACATAATCTCACCAAAATAGGATTGAAACCCATACTTTGGTGACAAATGTCAATCTTCGATTGTTTTCTTGCTATTATGAAATTCAATCATCAAGATAGGCGTGAATTCCATACCTTGATGATAATATCATCTTTATGAATTGTATTTGTTCAATGAGACGACTTCATCAAAGTAGGAGTGAATTCTGGATTTTGATGAAGAAGTTCATCTTGTTATATTTTGTTTTTGTAAAACTTCACCGTTAAGATAGGAGTGATGTCCCTTACCTTAATGGTGAGTTACCTCGTTTATTTCTGTGGATCCTCAATAATGAGTTGGGATCGAGCTTTTTGATTGGTAAGTTAGAGGTCATACCTTGAGAAGACACCATCAAGTTAGGAGTGAAAACCACACCTTGATGACTATTCTCATTTCTTGATCTTCAACTTACCAAGTTTGTAATCAAGTGACGAGAAACATGTACTAACTAGCAGGGTGAAACAATGTTAGTGTTTCGACCTATCAAGCCAAAGCATGATCTCTGAACTTGAAAGGAGACCCGATCGCTCTAGGTTGATGTTGATTCCAAGCTTGGAGCATTTAAATTCCTAAATTGATTTCTTTCCCTTTATCCTAATGTTTTGATTGATCTAGCTATATCGAACCATTTATTCCCTACTTATCAACTTTCATTTTGAGATATCATCAACACATGATTGTGTGATGGTAGTCTTCTTAAACAATTTTCTACTAAATAAAGACATCATCAACTGGTGGTTATGTCTTCTAGTCATACGAATGTGCTCGACTGTACTTATGGGTTTGATGAATTACGTATGCAATCTATATTGGAAATTTGTTACCTTGCAAAACATGGTTACAAATGCATGTCTTATTGTTTGCGTTACTTCTTGAATCACTTTTGAACCCTTAACCTTGGAAATCTTTAAAACTCTATCTTGGTTTCGACTAACGAGACTTGTTATTACTTACATTGTGACGTGGAGGTTCATAAACCTTCGTAGCTTGTAGTCATGGGTTTGGCATAAAGGAAAAGACGTAACTTGGTATGTATCCAAGTGTCTTACCTTCACATATGACAAGACCTAACATTCGTGATCCCATGGATCTCCTATTTAACTTTCATTCACTAAGTGCCTCTTATCTTAGCTGCCATAATAACAAATGGTGCATTATAGACCGATTAACAAATTCATATTGACTCATGTGGGTTAACGGGTCGAGAAATGGCTTGTATCTATCTCAAATAGTCGTATACCGTGGTATGTCGTTAAAACATCGATCATTAATATGGATGATCAATTCGTGTTCTGCTATTAGCAATGTTTCTAACCAACATTGTGAACTAATCCAAAATCTCCACATTATCTTTACTCCGAAGGTTTGGTCAAAAGAGCAATACATATGCACAAGATGTGCGTTAAGATCGTTTAGTATATATAGTGACGTTTGGGATTCTTAAAATCTATTGGTCAAACTTTCCTACAACTGATGGTCTTTTATTGATTTCGAAAACATCACTACATTCTAGACGTTATGGCTTATAAGTTTAACATACCACGGGTAACTCGTCATCGTTTTCTAACGTTTCATATGCCAAATTTCAAAGCGTCTCATATCTCACTGGAAGAATTCAAATTGGCATGCGTTGTATCAAAAGACTTGTAAGATATCATGAAGTGAAACATCTCATCTGTAATCAAACGTCTATCACTGGCCGTTGTACACTTACCTTTCATTATATTTCCTTTGTTCATCTAAGTTCATTTCTTTAATTTCGGGACGAAATTCTTTTAAGTTGGGGTGACTGTGACATCACTTAATTTTGTTAACTTAGAAGTTAACTTTGTAAATCTTAAAAGGGCCCTTTATGACATTTTGAAACTTTGGGGTTTGTTATACTTAATAATAATTTGGTGATTAACAAATTAATATAATAATAATAACATTATAAGTGTTATAATGTTTGTTTTTATTATAAAACTTAAGGTGTTAATAAGCTTAAATAAAATAATAACTATTATTATTATTATAATAATGACACTGATAATAATAATATTAATGATAATAATATTAGTAACAATAATAATCATAATAATAAGATTAATAATAATAATAATATTAAAAGTAATCTTGTAAAAAAATAGAAACAATATAAGTGTCATTATTTTAAAAATTGTATTTAACTAACTTTAGCATAAAATAATAACATTTTAAAACTTCAGGGTTTAAAGTGGAATTAGCTAAAACTAAAAACAATACTTAAGCTCCTGTTGTTAATTGTTGAAAACACAGGGACCATTTGTGTAAAGTCTTTAAAAACCCAACCCCTTACCCGATTTCCCGGCCACCGGCGGCCAGGCTCCGGCCGCGGCGCCGGCGAGGCCAAACGGCCAATCTTTTCATGATTCTCAATTTCTAAATGTCCCAATCGATCCCTGTATCAATTTCAAATGTGTTTAAGAACTTTAAAATGGCAATTAAAGCGGTTTTGGGGTCATAAAATCCCCGAACCGAATTCGACATAAGTCCTAGTCCTTTCGGCTCTCAAATCATGTCAATAACGCAATTAAACTTATAGAAACGTTCGTATAACCAATACGAAGATGGAAATGTGGTTTAATTCGAGTTAAGTAAGCATTAAATCCTCTGTTCATAACTGAAGCAAACGAAATGAAAGTGAAATGTGTTCGGCACTTTAACACGCAAATCATAGCTAAAACAGAGGGCAAAGGTGGCTTTCGGTCCCTTTCAACCCTCTGCAACATCAATTTCTCTAAAAATATCGCACAAACATCGAATTCGTAATGTTCTTGCGAAGTGAACCGAAGCTAAGCTGAGCATAAATACTACAATTCGATCATGATCGGGTAAGTTAAGTACATGAATATGTTCGTCTAGGTTTCGGGAGCAAAAGCCCCATGGCAAGATTGGTTAAAAGAATCGAATTGACCTTCGATTTTGGAGCTGAACAAATTTAGGGTTCATATGGTTAGGGGAAAACCTTGGGAATGTGCTTAAAAATAAAAGAGACCAAATGATACCGCGGCTGGATGCCTTGGTTCACTGGTTCCCCACACACATTCTAACTTGGAGGTCCCGGGTTCGACCCCGGGCACCCCATTTTTTTTTAAAATGGCTTTTTAAGCCTTAAATCAACTTTAGAAAATTTTTAATAATATAGAAAAATATTTTATAACCTTTAAATATATTTTAAGTTGTCAAATAGTTTTTAGTAATATTTTAAAATACTAAACAATTAAAAACCTTTGTAATAAAACATTTTAATGTTATTTTTGAATTATTAACATATATTTTAAATAATTAACAAAATAGTAGTGACCCGAACTGTCCTTAAATTTATCGTTTAAATCACGATATTTTAAATGAGTTTTATTTTAAAACGTTATAAATTCTTTTGTGTAATAAAACATATTATGTTTCAAATTATTTAATTATAAATCTAAATGATAAATAACTAATTCTTCAAGTAGTTGTTAAAATGATTATGTGAATAATATGTTATTATCTAATCATTTGAGCATGTTATATCATTTAATGAAGTTATTCGTTAACTTTTATTTAAATTCTTGAAAATTATAAAACAATATAAATTGCTTTAAGTTTTAAAACTTTATAATAAATTATTTAAAAGCTCAAAACCTTATAAATGATTATAATATGTAACCTCCTTATCAACTTTTAAATAGTTAATTTTAAATTAATAATTTTTCTTTTCACATATTATACTTAATTTCTATAAAATCAATAACTTAAATTGTTAAGACATTTTCAATTATTATTGGTCTTAATTGATTTAAATTATCTTTATTAAACCTAAATGATTTATTATTAAACTCCCAAATTCCATTTGAAACCCTAGTTCATGATTTATTGTTAATCTTATTATCAAACCTAATCTTGGAATCTATACGTTAAACAACTTGTAAAAGAAACCATTTGGAACCTCGTTTAATTATTATCATCATTATTATAAACATAATTACTCATCAAAACCCTAAAACTATTGAAACCCTAATTCTTATTTAAACATTAATCAATATATTAACCTTAATCTTCATCTTGTAAATATATATTTAGGTGCTTGTAATGGACACTTGGGATTTATCTTGTAATCTTTTATATCATCTTGAAATGCTTATTTTCATGTGAGTATTCTATACCCCTTTTCCTATTTTCACACTTTGGGGTGAAACATGTTAACTTATACTATTGCACTCATAGACTTATTTGAGACTTGTAAACCTATGGCAATTCATCTTGTAAAAGTTGTGGTTAGTTGAACTTTCGTGATTACCATGTTATGGCGTTATATGTACAATCATTAACTATTGCTAGCCCAGCGAAGTCATAGATCTATGGGTAAGACAAGCCTGCTTGGTTGATCCGAGTACACTTAGCTGATCGTATATACTTTTAACGTTTGAGACTTGTAAAACTTTTGTCGAGGTTTGATTGTTGCATTGTTCATAACATCCCTAATCACTTTTCACTAACTTATGACTTGAATTGCCATCTTTTATATACTTATGTATTGAAAACTATGGAATGCTCACCAACATTTTTATGTTGACCCCTTTTATTTTTAACATGTTTCAGGAATGTCTCAAGTATGTGTTCTACTCTTTGAAGCTTATCACATCTAGGATTGGACCTAGAGATAAAATGGATGATCATGTTATTTGTAGTAATTGTACATGATGTATTCTTTGTTGAAACTTTTGCTTGTAATGTTGCAATTGAATCTTATGATTAATATATTTGGATTTAGTAAATAGCGTTATGTGGCTGTGAACAATCGTAACCCTCACATCTCGACGTTTCCGCCGTCAAGGTTGGGGTGTGACAATGAATCTGTTGTTTCAGCCTCCACCACTGCATATGCTACCGGATAATAAATCCATTATTGGAGTCAACACCAACCACAGTCAGCATTTGTCTTGGGAATGGACCTTTCATAAAGGTCCCATCTAGACCTAATAGGTCTCTCCCACATGCTTTAAACCCAACTTTCATAGCAGCAAAGCAGATGTAAAGCCTTTTAAATTATCTAGTTGAACTACTAGGGTTACACTCCATTTCAACCTCTAACTTAACTGTTGAGCCTGGGTTAGATCTTAACAACTCTTGATAGTAATCCCTCAATAATCCATATTGAGATACATAATCACCCTCCATTTTCTTTAATGCAATCACTTTTCCCACAAAGATTTTTTTGATAGATATTTGAATCTGGTTTTTCCTCTGTAAGATGTCTTGTAGGGCCTTTAGGGGTATATTAGGGTTACACTCCAGTATGGGTTCTGCTTCTTTAGCAATCACTAAAGCTGTGTAAAGCCTGAGCTTTCTTGTTTGCATACAATTATGATCTTCTACAAAAGTCTTCACAACAAACAACTCATCTGTATTGGGCCTTGATATATGCAGTTTCCATGGGCAAGTGGCAGGTGGGAACCTTTTTTGACCCATCTACTTTTGAACATTCCCTATTTTGCCCTTAACTGATTCCCTTCTTTTGGACCCATCTGCTTCTGAATATTCCCCATTTTGCCCTTCACTACAAAAAGAACCAACATTTTTACCATAACACATCACACGAATTACTCTTTTACAAAAACTAGTTGCCTCCTAGTTTGCACAACAATTGACTTAACAATGTCCTTGACCTCTTCTTTATCCCCAAAGGTTTGACCAACTTAGAATGATGATGATACAACAACTGACTTCCAGTTTCTATTCTTTCTATTTAGCTTTTTAATTGCCCTTCGAGATGGAGCAACATCTTCATCACTTGCACTGTCAAAGTTATCTAAGTCAACCTCTGTAGTATCATCTTTATCACTTTTATCATCTCCAGGCAGATTATCTACATTTATGTCAACAAATGTTCTGTATTCTTCCATATCAACCTCCACATCCTCTAAAGGATTATCTACATCTACAATAAAATCTTCACCATTAGATGAAGATCCACCACTAACAGATGCACTAAAGGAACTGTTATGCTGATGTTGTGGCTCAGTCTGATCATTAGAAACTTTGTTATGTTGATGTTGTGGCTCAGTATGATCACCAGAAACATTGTTATACTGATGTTGTGGCTCAGTCTGATCACCAGAAACATTGTATTGTTGATGTTGTTGCTCAAGTTGTTCTTTACGAAAGGGTTCCATAAAATTAGATAAGAAAACATCATCTTGCAACATGTCAATAGAATCAACCCCTTCTGCTTCTACCACTGGTTCTGCCCCTTCATCCGGACCTGGTTCTGCCCCTTGATCCTCTTCACATTCTATCACTGGTTCTGCCCCTTGATCCTCTTCACATTCTATCACTGGTTCTGCCCCTTGATCCGGATCAGATTCTGCCCCTTCATTTGGACCTGGTTCTGCCCCTTCATTCGGATCTGGTTCTGCCCCTTGTGCCTCTGCAGGTGGGCGGACCTCCTGTTCAAACCACTCTTGTAGTAATTGTCTACTGCAAGGATTAGATGGTCCACTATCATCAATCTCTTCGATTATCACCTTTGACCCTTGGTTAGAAGACATTTCGTAGGTCTTTAGCCTTGTAACTTTGTGTTCTATGTACAGTTCAATCACCTTAAACATGTGCACATATTGTTGCATGTTATGCACATCCATATCACCTCCCAGAGCTCTAAAGCCAAAATCCAAGTCCTGACCAGGAATCTTAAAGTTATAATACATTACCTCATCCCCATCATAACCTAACTCTTCCATTATAGCATCAACATCATAAGTTGAAAACATATCAATGTCTACCATGTCCACGTATGTAACTTTGCCCTTCATATACCTTCTTCTTGGGAACTTCACAAATTCTCCACCATGATGGATTTCAAGTGTAAAATAAGTAGGCGCATGAGCTGTAACAATGTATACTATCATATTAGAACATATTGATACTAAAATAAACCCCTAACTTAAGTTGATTTTGAAAAAAAACATACCATATACTTTGATCAGATTAAACCCTGGATCATTTGCCTCACGAATGTACTAGGTAGGATAAACCATCTTTCAAATGGGTTTAAGGCCACGATCACTTAATAGTCGAAGATGATGATGGGTTTAAGGCAAGCAATCACACAATCGGGGTTGAGCTTAATAGTTGAAGAATATGATGATAGGTTTAAGGTTAGAATGTAACTTGAAAATGGGATTTACAATATGTAAAATAAAACATTCAAGAAAGAAGGGGTAAAGAGTAAATGACCAAAATGTCCCTGCAGGAGAGAGAAAACAAAGCGCTTTTAACGATTCATATTAACGGCGTCAGCCACAAGGACGCAAACAAGGAAAAAAATAAAAGTATAGGGGTCAGTTCAAGGTTTTGAAACTATAGGGATGCAAACGGTTAAAATAAACAAAAGTTAGGGATGCAAATGGTAATTTACTCTTTAAAAAATCATCATTTTCACATATTAACGTTACATCTTGACTAAAATTTATGTGAATTTAGTAAACTCTTACCAATTAACGATAATTAAATACCATTTTTCATAACTAAAACCACATATTAGATAATTTATTGTCTAATTTCCTTAAGAACACACATAGCTAAAATTTTCTATTAGAAAATTACAAACAAACATACATACATAAAATTTTCACTTAGACAATTGAGTTATGTTAATGGACTCCACCAAGACATAAAACCCATCATTAGAAAAAAAACAAAATAAGCATAAAACCCATCAAAACCAGTTCTAACAATTTGTTAGCTATAGGAAATAATTAAACTTATGTGAAGGGGGTTGGGTTTAATGGCAAAGCTATTTGAAGTTACAGTGGTAAAACTTCTTCTCTAGAGGTCAATGGTTTGATCCTCATGTATGGGTGGTTGGTGTAAATTGGTTGTATTGTTGAATTATCATTTTTAAAAGAAAAAAGAAACTACATTCATTCTATCAATTAATAATCGTCAATTATGATGATGTTAAGTTGTTAATTAAAGACCATATAGATCAACAACTTCTCACAATCTAGCAATGGGTTCATATGGTTGCTCAAATTCATCGAATTAAAGGATTATAGTGAAAGAAACATGCCAAATAGTTTTTTAACGAATCCATATCCAAGTAGTTAGTTTAATAATCAATTTGAAACTTCAATCCGATGCCAAAATCTGTAATATTTTTGTTTTCAAGGTCATTCTCAACTAAATGTGGCACAATTTGAGTATTGACGGATATTTATGTTTGATTTAGCAAACTTTAGTTTTTGAAATCATGGTTAGAAGATTTTAATGACAATAAACATTTATACCACAAATCACCATCATATTTTAGTCCATCTTACATAATAACTAAAAAAGAAAAGTCAAAGTATCACGAGCATAAATTTATTATTCCAATAGAGTTTTGAAACATCTCATGTATATTACATCCAAAATAGAAATGCTATAAAAAAAAAAAGATGGTTGAATATAATCTTATTTTTCTTACAAGTTACTGTCATGCGTACTAATGTCTGTAAAAAGAAAATAAAATAAATTTCATTTAAATTATTAAATATATTTTTGAAGGGCAAAACACATCACTATAAAAACACTTTTTTGAGTCAGGTTTTGAACCTGAAATGTAAAAGATCATAAGCTTTAATCATCATATCCATGTGAACATATCATTGGATCAGAAGATTAATGGTAACCAAATTCATACTTAGTTTAGTTTATTCATTTAACTAGATTAGTCCCCGTGTATTACACTGAATGAATAAATAAAATATTAAATAATTAGTAATTAAAATTTATATATTATAAAATCATGCTTAAAAATAAAATGTGATTATAATTATAATTACATATAAACTAGTATTAAGCACCCGCGTTGCGGAAGGAAGCGTAAAAGCATACCAAATAGCAACAATGTCACATCATCTTTAGCAACCATCAACACTATAAAAGCTTGTATTAAAAGAGAAACAAAAACAAAAATATAAAACCGAACGATATATAGACAAAAAGTTGAACCGCACACGGTAGGGTAAAATAATAAGTAAGTCAGTCTATGTACGCAGTTGTGATGGGACTTGTAGGGGAAAAATAAGCGTAAACAATAAACCACACACGTATGTTGCAGGGTGTTAACTCGGAAAATTAGACAGAAACGTAAAACAAAAATTTTGTAAAACATGAAAAGCATAGGGTACAAAGTTGAAAGTAAAAATTATAAATGTTAAATTGTAAAAGATGTAAAAGTATTAGGGTTAAAAGTAAAAAAAATTAAAAGATTAAAAAATTCCAAAATTGGATACAACCCATTAAACCTAAAGTACAAACCTTGATGCACAATATTGGTAATTAGTAATATATAATAGCTACTTTAAGTAAATAAATAATAATGTTCATAAACTTTGTTTTACAAAAAACTATGATTTTTAAATATTTTGTTTTAAGAAAAATGATTTTTTAAAGAAAAAATCATTGTATTATGTATTTTATAAACACAATATTTTTAAAAAGTGTGTTTTTATAAAAAATAGGTTTTTTATTTATTAAATTGTATTTTTTTAGTTTGAAAATGGTAAGTGTAAAATAATTAGTATTCATTATTATTATTATTATTATTATATTATTATTAAAGAGAACTGAGAAAATTAGTATAATAAGGCTTACATTTTTCATGTTTATTTAATTTTTTATAGATAGATATATAGACTAAAAACCCGTTAATTAACAGATTATAGTTAGTAAAAACACGAAAAATTCGATTATATTATTTATTATAATTAAAAATTATATATACGTATAGTTCAAGAAATAAAACAAATATACTATTTATAACTCTCTTATCTAAATGGTTTTATCTGTAGACATTCGTTTTAAAATTTTTTATTAATTTTTTTATCAAAATCTTGTTTTTTATAAACTATGATTTGTAATTATTTTGGTTGTTTTAATAATACTGTTTTTACAAATTTCACATTTATTATTTTTTAGAAACAAAACAATTTAAAATATTTTCTTAGAAAAGTTTAGTGTTTTAGAAAAAATTATATTATATAAAATTGTTGTCTTTTATAATTTATAGTTCAATTAAAAGATGTAAATTTTAACTTCTTTAATAAAATATATATATTTTTTAAAATATAATTTGATTTCAAGAAATCTAGATAAGATAGAGAATTATTTAACAATTAATGAAATTAATTTTTAATAAGAGAGAGAAACTTATATTAGTATTTAAATTACTATAATACCCTTTAAGAAAATTAATTTGTGAATATATAACAATTTGACAAATGACAGAAATGTGGGTTGAAAAATAACAAGTGACATAAAAACCTTATTTTATTAATATTGATAGATTAATAGATATTCATTAGTAACCAAGCATCCTACAAATAGTTTCCACTCTTTTCATTTTTTATTTAAGTAATAAAAAAATTAAAATTAAATGCCTCAAATGAAACATATGAAAAATAGTTTACAATCTTTTGATTTTTTTCTTTAAGTATTAAAAATTTTAAAATTAAATGCCTCAAGTGAAACATATGAATCTTTGCTTTTGTTCAATAGAATATGTTTTAAATTTAACTTGAATTGAGACATACTAGTGATGAAAAAAAGTTATTAAATAACAATTTTAGTATTATAACTTTCAACTTATGTTAATACGAATAAAGATTCACACATATTCTATATTTATAACTAATTTTTTAAAACTTTTTTTTATCTATACTATATATATAAAACATATAAGATGATTATTTTAACATAGCATAAAATTAAGAACACTTACTATATTTAATGTATAAGATACGACCACTATAATAAATATTAAATGTACGTGCCGGACGACACTTCGTCGCATTGCGCGGACACCCTTTTAATATTAATAAAAATATTCGATTTGAGTTAAACTGAATAAAGATACACACATATTCCATTTCTATAACTAACTTTTAAATATTTTGATTATGTATAAGAATTTTACAAGATTGTAACATCAAATAAAAGCTAAAAGAGGGAATGATTTTAGCATAAAAGACGATAAATTTGATTCCATCGAATGAATTTTTTCTTTCAATATCTTTTTGTTTATCATTTCGTACAGTCAAATACCCAATAGTGTAAAGCACAAGTCGCAAACAACCTCAATAGCCATTTGAGAAGATTTGTTTGTCACACATACCATACACCCTCACAAGTCACAAGTGTCTCCATCAACACATTTCTTCATCTTCTACAAACAACAATCATCAACAACATCATCATAATTCATACAGACGTCTGCATAAGTCGCTACAGATCAAAAATTCACCAAAACTCACCGATCATTCGTGTTTCTCCTCACAGGTAATTGCTAATTGTGTAGATCTCACCGAACAGAGCTTTTTTGTGGTTGAATTTCAGCTTATGATGTGATTTTCGCCTTATTGCCGTTGTAGTTTGTTGAATGTCTGGCGGTACAGTCGCCGGAGCGCCGATTCCAGGTCGCCGGACCACCGTTCGTGTGGTGGTGGTCGGTGATCGCGGCACCGGTAAATCTAGCTTGATCGCGGCAGCGGCGTCGGAGAATTTTCCGGAGAGTGTTTCTCCGGTTCTTCCTCCGACTCGTCTTCCGGCGGATTATTATCCTGATGCGGTTCCTGTTACGATCATCGATACGGCATCTAGGTTTGGATTGTGTATTGTTCTTACGAATAGGTTATTTGATTGATTAGATTATGCGGTTGTTTATGTGGAATTGTTAATGTAGTTTGGAAGGTAAAGCTAAGCTTGAGGAAGAACTGAAGCGAGCTGATGCGGTGGTGTTGACTTATGCTTGTGATAAGCCGGAGACGCTTAATCGTCTTCAGACTTTCTGGATTCCTGAAGTTCGTCGTCTGAAGGTTTTCTATTGATTCGTATCCGGTCATATGTGCATTTAATTGTTTGAAGGGAGATTGTGAGACTTCATTATTGTTTGTTGTGTTTGTGTGCAGGTGAAGGCACCGTTGATTGTGGTTGGTTGCAAGCTAGATTTGCGTGATGAACACTATCCAGTGAGTCTAGAGCAGGTGATGGCTCCGATAATGCAACAGTTTAGGGAGATTGAAACTTGTATTGAGTGTTCTGCAGCTAACCTTGTCCAGGTATGTTAAGTGATATTTAGTTCTCAAGTCTTCAAGTTTAATAGTAGTTCTTACTGTAAAGAGGTGATTAGATTATTCAAGGTCATGTTTTTATGTGTTGTGGCTACCATTCACACGAACATGTTCTTTTACTAGTCACTACCTAAATGGTCTACTTATTGCAGTATGCTGGGATTAATTACTTCCTCTTCCGTGAAAGCTGAAGTTATAGTCTCATATATTTCTTTTCTTCTTTTGAAGATCTCCAACTAAAAGCATGTTTTGGTCATGTAACATGTACGTCACTAGGCAATGGGTTTCTATAGTTGCACTAATAAAAATGCAACACCCTTCTATTTGGCCTCTCATGTATTTGTGTTCCTTTCAGCAGACCTTTGTGAAATCATCTAGATTATAAAGACAATTCCACCAGGTTGAGCTTGTTGTACTAGCTAAGTAAGATCAATTTTGTGTTATGTTATATTTTATACCATATGCCCTTGGAGAAATTAAAATGTATGAGTTTTGTTTGCTGCATCATATTTAGACTACCCACATCAGTCTTAATTTCTATCATGAGTAGATACACAAGCTTATTTTATATTGTTTTATAGGTACCTGAGGTGTTTTACTATGCACAAAAAGCAGTGCTTCATCCAACGGCCCCCTTGTTTGATCAAGAATCTCAGACTCTGAAGCCCCGATGTATAAGA
Organism: Flaveria trinervia; assembly: GCA_025506515.1. Lineage (NCBI taxonomy): Eukaryota > Viridiplantae > Streptophyta > Magnoliopsida > Asterales > Asteraceae > Flaveria > Flaveria trinervia. The sequence continues at coordinate 90,449,936 of CM046446.1, forward strand.
GCACTTAAAAGGATATTTATTCTTTGTGATCATGATATGGACGGTGCTCTTAATGATACCGAGTTGAATGAATTTCAGGTAATTTTGTTCTGATATCTTGCATAATAAGGAAGTTTCATACTTTCTTTTTTTGATGAGGTCTAGATTGTCTTTTCAGTGATGGGGATCTGGCAATTTAGAGTAATAGCGTTTTGTTTGTAGACATAAAGAACTAATTTTCTCTTTCTCATGAAAGGTTAAGTGTTTCAATGCTCCTCTACAACCAGCCGAAATAGTGGGTGTTAAGAGAGTTGTGCAGGAGAAGGTTCCGGAAGGAGTCAATGACCTTGGGCTTACCCTAACAGGATTCCTTTTTCTCCATGCCCTATTTATTGAAAAAGGCCGCCTTGAGACAACATGGACGGTCTTGCGTAAATTTGGTTATAATGATGACATTGAACTCCGTAAGGAGAATCTTCCAATTCCATCTAAAAAGGCTCCTGACCAGGTTATGTTCCTATTACTGAAGTAAGAATGTTCATTTGTATTCAGAAATTTGTGACATTCACATGGTATAAAGAGACTTTTGGTTGATGAGTCCAGAAAACATGCTCTAGGAGGTCAATGGCCAATTTTGGGTTATAGCGGAGTACCGTATTTATGGGAAATTCAATTACTTCTTTATGTAATTCTTGCAAATGTAATATATGGAAACGTGAACAAATCGTGTTTCCATCATAAAATTGTGGTCTGCACCCATGAAAATGTTATTTTGATCTGTATGCATACCTAATATGTAGTTCTGTTGATATTGGAAATAAATTTAAGATATTAGAATCAGAAGTAAGTTTTAAATAGTCTATCTAATAGTGATTTCTAACTGAAATGACCTGCCAAGATTTTATGTTAGCTGTGAGCAATTCTTTAATTCACTACATCCATGACACCAAAGACAACCCATTATGTAAGCTCAAAAATGGGCTTTCAAGAAATGTGACGTCTTGTCATCAAACTTCTTGTATGCATGTTCAGTGTTGCTAATTCATGTATAATATCTGACATTGGCAATAATCATTCATTGGTTTGTGTCCATGTAGAGTGTTGAGCTGACTAGTGAAGCTCTGGACTTCCTTATGGGGATTTTCAGTTTATTCGATTCTAACAATGTACGTAATCTCTCTCACATTGTATTCTTAGTTCTTATTTACTGGTCATTAACTACATTGTGTATCTTTACTTAATGACTGCTTTAGTTGATGTTCAGTGATTTTATTTGTGTATTTCAAATAACTTAAAAACAAGGACGATTCTATTCAAGTAGGTAACCGTAAACTCACACTAAAGTTTTCATTCCCTAGTAGGAAACTTGAAATAACGTGGTTCCTACCTTTTTGGTCTTTCACTTCTCTCATTTAGTTGTCCCCAGGTTAAGCTAGTTTCACGTATACAATTTCAAACACTACAACTGTTAACTTTTTCCCACTGATGATCATTAAGAACATTTGTGCCCCGTGTATGTATAAATTCCAACAATGCGATAGTTGTATGTATAATAAATGAAACAACTTTAGAGTATTTGAGACTTGTACATGCTTGCACTATGCACCTCATTGTATAGCTACACATTTTCCCAATACAAACTGTAATGTATGCCCTTATTCATTTCTTGTTATCCTGCTAGAACCACGTTCTATTATGAGTTTAAAGGGAAGATATTCAGGAAAACCAGTTTCACTTTGTACACATATCCAAACTACTTTTTTTTTCCTATTTAACCTTGTTGATAAGTTTCTGTCTTTCACTTTTGGTTGAAGAAAGGTTACTTGTCTTTTCCAAACTGAATGGAGCATAAACAAAGCGAAAATCTTTTTTTGATAAGAGCACCTGCAACACAAGAGCTAAGGATGGATGTGACATCCTTCAAGCACACCCAAGGCTGGATTCCCCATTGCCTCCATTTGTTCTTGAGTTATTTTTGGTGGTTTGTCCTTCTAGCAAGGATGAACACAAACTATATAAATAAATTGTAGTGTAGGGATATATTTGAAAGTGGGTCCCAAATAAAAATGTAAACATTATTGCAGGGGTTTACAGTGATATTTAAAAACTATGTGCCATGATGTGCCACTTTTATGGACAGTTATATGGATATAGCAGTGCAGAATCTCTAATAGTATGCTGTGGCAATCCTATGCACTGCAGATGCTCTAATAGTATGCTGTGGCTTGCATATAAGCATTCAACCGTTTTCATTTACTATTAGTTGTGCACTTGTGCCATTATACTGAATTCCTTGTTTTTTAGCTTTTGAACTTATTTATTTCTATTCTTTTTCTTTGAACTGAAGGTTACATACTGAAACTTTTAGCTCATATATGTGCATATATCTCAGATATTAATGTTTTTACCTGCTAGGATGGAGCTCTACAAGATTCTGAGCTTGATGAGCTTTTTTCAACTGCACCAGAAAGGTTGGTTGGTTTTCAACTTGAGATTTCTATTAATTTAATACTTCATGGTGTCTGCTACATGTGGTTTTTTCTGTTTCACCTTGTTTTTTTCATTTACTTGAATTACTGAGGGTGAGTTTTTGTCTTATTTACCATTCTAAGAAGCATGTGTTGGATTATAGATTCACATAAAACATGTTTAATGAGTTTGTGTAATGCATCTAAAGGCTTATACAACTGGAATTTACCTTAATACAAAGTGTTGAAATTTGTCAACAATTAATTGATTTGACCTGATGTCTCCATGATAAAGAAAATGACCTTATAGTAATCCCAAACGCCTGTCTCAATTATGAGCTCTTTGACTTTTAGTTTAATCCCGCAATAAGAAAAACAAATTGCTGTTTAGTTGTATATGTAGCGCTCCACATGATTTTCTTCTATCCTTTTTTTACACGTTCTGTTGAATGTTCAATCATCATTTTTTTAGGAAGTTTTTTTATTTAGTAATCAGTATTAGCTATATATGAAATCGGTGGTATTCCTTGGTTGTTTTCTGATTGGTCTCTCTCGATTGCAACTAAAGACTGATTTTATATAAGATTCTAATTGGTTCATGTGTCTACAATAAAAAGACCTCCAAAATACATGGTTATGGTGAAACATGTTTTAATGCTTATCGTTTAATTGGCCAAAATAGAACAGGAAAGTAGATGCTAACAAGGTAAGCCAAACTAACAAGTGAATCAGTGACATTTCCATCTTTTGTTCTTATTCCATATTTGGAAGTTATGGCATAAAGTTGTTTATGCCATATGTAGAACCCTTAAAAAGCAAGATGAATTATTTGACTTAATCAGCACAAACACTTCCTATTACAATGTTCGATTAAGTGATTTTGTGTAAGATACTTCTGTTGTGACTCGCTCAATTGTCTAATTATAAGCTCAAAATTTAATAATTTATTATGATATATATTAATTCTTATGCTCACGTATTCTATATTCTCTTTTCAGTCCTTGGGATGAAGCTCCTTACAGGAATAGTATGGAGAGAACCGAATTAGGGGACATAAGACTTTCTGGGTTTCTCTCTCAGGTGCGTGTGATAACACCTTTGTTCATACCACAAGAGGGATGCAACATGCAACACTTTAATTTATTTAATGGTTTGCCAAGTGTTAGTGTTGGGTTGTGAAGGCTTTGGACTGAGCTGGGCTGGGCTCGGGTCTGTTTTGCTAGGCTGTTGGTCAGCAAAAGAATTGGCCAGCCGGCCCTAAGGCAATTAGGATTATTTAGTTAATTCTTGGTGCCTAAGTTATTGCCTTAATTACTAACCCTAACCTAGCATTATAAATAGACCCATAATGTAATTGTATTCTTGAGCACAATAATAATATAAACCCTAGTTGCAGAGTGGACGTAGGTCACCTGGATTGAACCACTATAATTCTCCCGTGTCTACTTTTTCTATTGTGTGATTGTGTGTGTTTGATTGCTTCTGCTGGAACCTACTCTGATTGTGATACCTAACAGTTAGTATAATTAATTATTACATGGCCATTGGTGTGTTTGAACATATACACATTACAAACATATATTAGCTTTAATGGTCTACCAAGTACAAGCCGGTGCACAATCCCCTAATCTTTTTCTAAAATCTATACATGTATTTAATGAAACTTTATTGAATTAGATTAATTGACAATTCGCTATATTTATCTGATCATATATAACAAAAAGACTAAGTACTATATTTGTGTGAGAAAGAAGATAGTTCACTATACTCTGTAGTAAATTAACAGATCTGAAATGTATTATTTTATCATATATTATTGAAAAAATTACACCTCACCCCATGTACTAGTTCAGTCCTCAAGAACATAGATGCGTGTGTATTATTTTAACTTGCTTTCTTTCCCAATCTTGCTTTAATTAGTAATTAGAGCAAGAAAATCACGTTCAGGGAATGTGTGCATATATGTTGTTTAACCTCTGGGTGTTAAATTGCACTGACAATCCTATTTAAAACCACATCTACATTTGAAATGTACAGAAAAGAAACTTGGATCTGTGTAGGTTCAATAATGGAAGTCCATTCAGGTTATGCTTTTACCTGTAACAGGTCAAATTGGTAAAAGAAGAAAAAGTATAAAAGGAAACAGGTCAAGTGCTGCAAATGTCACTCAGTGTATTTTTAGTGCATAAAACTTCCCAGATCATTTTATCTAAATTATTGAAATATAATCTGTAATCATATTTGACAGACATTTATTATTAAAAACTTTGAATTATTCAGATGGAAGTGTTTTGGGTTGACAAACCCTCACCTGATTTGCACCATAAAGGCATAAACATACCCATTTTGTTACCCAACCTGCTCCCTTCGATCCTTTTTCAAGTATTCTTGGTTGAAGGGCTTAATGGCGATTATATTGGCTGTCAAGTGTCATATTATATAAAATTTCTATAATTTGCCTAAGCGTATAAGGTTACTGACATAAAAAAACTTGGTTTCAGTGGGCCTTAATGACGTTACTAGATCCAGCAAAAAGTTTGGCCTACCTGATTTACCTGGGATATACTAATGATCCTGCAACAGCACTCCGTGTTACTAGGAAAAGAACTTTGGATGTTAAAAAACAACAATCAGACAGACATGTGTTCCAATGCTTTGTGTTTGGACCCAAAAATGCTGGCAAATCTTCCCTATTAAGTTCGTTTGTTGGAAGGTGCTCCTCTAAATCTTTTGCTAACTTTTGCTAATATTCCATATTAAGTTATATCTTCACAAACTTCTTTATAAAGTTCTTTTCTGTTACACCTTATGAGGCATGTTTACTTGCAGGCCGTTTCAAAACATGCATGGTTCAACTAGCTATCAATCTTATACGGTCAATGCTGTTGATCAGCTTCGGGTGAATGTTTATTCTTAAAAAATATAATTCTTTATAAAGTTCTTTTCTGGTAACACCTGTTTTACTCATTGGACCCGTTAGAGTTAAAATCGATGAGTACAGAGGTAAACCATAACCAATTAAACAAACAAACAACGTACCAAGTATAATCCCACCATAGTAGCACTATTAGTAGGGTCTAGGGAGGGTGTGATGGGCAAGCCACTTCTACAACCTTTCTTTATCACTAGAGAATAGAGGAAGTATGCTAATAGCTTTTGTTAGCATATAATCAAAATACAAATTATCAAACATCTCTTTTGATTTGTCTATTTGGGCCATGCAATATTTTCAGGGAACTAAGAAGACTCTTGTACTGCATGAAATCCTAGAGGATGATGTCAAAGAGTTTCTATCTAGTAAGGATTCCTTGGCTGCCTGTGATGTAGCAGTTTTTGTTTATGACGGGTGAGCCTAATGCTACATGTTAAAAACATTTGGTGTCTATTCATCTATCTGTTGAAATGTTCAAGAAAAAGTGATAAGAGAAAACATGTTTATACTTCACATTTATTATATTGAAATTATTGTACTTACATAACAAATGACCTTAAGCAACCCTAGCTATGACTTGGTCAGTTCAATCTATTGGATTGATGAAATTACAACTCTATGAAAACTACCTGCAAGTATATGGTTTCAAAACTATGTTGTGAATTCAAACATGAAAAATCCTTGCCATAAGTCGGATCATATTTTAACACCTAGTATTGCTACAAGTACAGATCGTAATTAACACCTAGTATTGCTATTACGGATCGTTATAAAACAACTCAAGTTTCAATATTGTTCAATTCTTGTGAATTTTTTTTTATAAATGTTTGATTTTCTAATAACTAAGTGACCTAAATGGAAGGTATATGAAACTTGGTTACCACAGTTTCCAAGTTTAACCTAAAATAGGAGGTGCTTGTGAAGAAAAATAGTCACTAAATAATAACTAAGTCTCATGTTAAACACTACATGGTAACCAAGGTTCATATAATCTTTCATCAGGACACATTTTTTACAGAAAATTTAAATAACGAGTGTCTTAGGTAACATAATTATGTTGTTGATATCTAATTGGTTGTTTTTGCTTGTTACAGTTCAGATGAATATTCCTTAAAAAGAGCCTCAGAATTTCTTATGGATGTAGCTAGGCGAGGTGAAGACACTGGTTATGGCGTGCCATGTCTCTTCGTTGCAGCTAAGGATGACTTGGATGCTTACCCGATGGCAATCAGGGATTCAGAAGCGGTAATTATGTTTATTGTTTACGTACTTTTTTGAAAATTTCTTACTATGAATTTTACACTCACTTCAAGCCGCCTCTTTGCTCTAGATCTGTCAGGAACTGAAAATAGATCCACCCATTCGTATCAGTGTAAAGAAAAGGGAGATGAATAATATCTTTTGGCGAATCGTAAATGCAGCTGAACGCTGTCATTTGAGTGTCCCTGAAACCGAATACGGAAGAAACAGGAAGCAATATCGTCGCATGGTTAATCGCTCCCTCGTGCTTGCTTCTGGTAAAAGTTTGAAAGTTACTTCCACTTAAACACAATAATAGACATGTTGAAATGGGCTGGTTGGTTTGAGTCAAAACGGGTAGTTTTTAACTAGTCCGGGTTGACCCATAACACTTCAAAGGGTGGGTTGTGTTAAATAGCAACATACATTGAAAATTTTCACAAACCACAACCTATTTTTTCCTTAAATTACGTTGCTATTATATTTAAAAATGCTATGCAATACAACATTCCTTTAATTTTCAAAGTAATTTGCTATTATTAGTAGAAGTATGATAGTATGCCATTAAATTATGCCAGTATCTTTTTTCTTCTTATTAATTGTTAGCTTGTCAATATGATTACAAAAGTTATGTTATTACCATACAAATTTAACTTATTAGTCATTATGATTAATACATTATAAGTACAATTTGGGCGATTTTTAATCTACTTGATCTGTATGTTGAGCTATTTTTATAAAAGTTTTGCCGTTGATGTGTTGGAGGTGAAAACATAACCTAAATGGCTAAACCGCCCCATTCATAAGCAACTTTTGGTGAGTATTTGCTTGTTTAATAATAGTATATTTTACCTAAAAATTTGCAGTCGGTGCTGCTGCAGCTGTGATTGCATTGGCAGCGTATCGAGCCTACGCTTCAAGGAAGAGTCACTCCGCCAGTTAAATCAAAACGCCAGCTTCCCCCTGCTTCTGTATTATAGGATCTGAAATAAGTGGTTGGTTGCTTGAATGCTTGATAATTTTCCCCACCCTTTTCAAACTACATTTGTACAAAGAATAGTTTCAAATCTTTAAGTATTAATTATCTTTCCATCTTTTTATCACAATTTTTTCTATCAATTAAAACTCGGTTCTACTAATATCTTAACAAGTTCTTATCGGTCTTGAAACCGACATATTAGCCATCTCAGTTGTGGGTTTGAATCACAGTTATGCAATCAGGAGAGTAATTTTGACCCGTTTAGATAAATACTGTGTAGTTATTGGTGGGCACAGTGAAGATACTGTTGTCCAGATTTTTAGGGGCTTTTGTTCTTTGAATGATAAGATACAAGTCAAAAGGTGTGAAATGGTGGATGTGATGGTGGTATATGTATCTATCTCTGATTGGTTCATCTCATGCTTGTTGACCCCAAAAAGATTTCATATTTCTCATTTTTTTGTCTGCCTCTTGCAAAGATTCCAGTTTGATGAGTGATTTAAGGCAGTGATGGATGGGGTTACAAATAACCTAACCTTTAGTTTATTCCCACTTCCTTCAAGGTGATGAGTAATTTTGGTTCCACCGTTCAGTTCTCGGTCTGATCACCAGTTCAACCGCTCAAATGCCAAATCGATTTTAAGCATTGAAACAGGCTGGATTGGGGCTTCGATTTCCGGTCCGGTTTTCACAACAATGCTTCATTGTAATTTTTTAAAACGGTAAATCTACATTACTCGTAAAATTATACCACGCACAACATATGTTATCATATTTAAACTCTTGAAATTACATCATGTAATCGTATTTTATCAGATTTAAACCCGAGATTAGTTAAAAGAGGTTAACCCTCTTCCTGCTAAAACGTAATTGGTTGAGCTTAATTACAACTTAGGGATCTTCGACATAGTATAATAATAAAAATAATTTACGTCTCTGGATGATTGTTAAAGTTGTTTTAGGGGTTTACAAGGAGTTGAATGAGGACATTATTTACGTGATTACTTTTGTGTGTGTGATTAGTCTTAAAGTATACCATATTGGAATTTTGATTCATTACAACCACCCAACAACACTAGATAAAAGAAAGTTCCTTTGACTAACATAATTACATGATAGACGCTACTAAATCACCACTTTACCGTCTATTGTGATTACTAATTTATTTTAAAATGTTATTATTGCTGTTATTTATTTTAAACTTGCCGTTGATTTGTGTATGCTCTTGAGTATTATATGTCTTTGTTTACGTTTTACATGATCGAGTATTGTCCATGTGTATTTTAATGTGGTATATTGTATCTAGATTGTAAAGTTTAGTATACTTTATTTTTCTTATTAGATGTTTTGAAACTAGTGGGTACCATAGAGTTAAAGGTCTCGCTCAAAGCAAACTCCCTATATTCTGTGATAAGGGTAATGTTTGCCTACATCTCACCCTCTCCGGATCCCATCTGTAGTTTTGCTACGGATGAAAATTATTCGGTAGGGTTATGGTTATTTATTTCTGAACTTGTTAATATTTGAATTGTTGGTAATTTCTCCTGTTTGTGTGTTATCAAAAATAAAAGGCAGACGTTGGAACAACCGTAAAGGTTGTTGCTTTGTAATCTTGAGGTCATAAGGTTAAGTCATGAGAAACAACCTCATCCACAAAGTATATGGTAAACCTACGTACATTAGATCGTGAAACGAGCTGGCTCGTCCCTTATGTAAAATGAAAGCTAAGTTAAGCACCGATTATGTTCCTTTTTAAATTATTAAGTAGGCCATGTTAGGAAGAAGGTCCAACAGGGGCCTGCTCTTATTACTCGACAACTCCTCCTATCTTTCCATTAATTCCATTTTACTATTTTAGTTCCATCATGTTAAGGCCCTACAACAACTTTGAAATTCTAATTATGGAAGGTGCTACCTTGAAAATATATTATAATAACATTGATTTTTTTGTTAAATCTTTTATAGCTCCTCATTTCTAATAAAATGTAGATTCTAGATTGTATTTATGCAAACCCTATTGTCATAAAAAAATATCATAAATTTGGAGTTATGAAACCAAACTAGCTTTTTATAAAGAGGAATCAAAACCCAAGATAATATTATTGTGATCATAATTCAAGAAATTTCTCTAAAGTTTTTGAATTAAGAAGCTCGACTGTAAATGTTAACTAAATAATTCTACAATGATGTTATAAAAAAACAAAACATTAGTTATATTTATTGACGTACGTAGAAGACACTATTGATTTTCCCTTCTTATTTAATAAAAGGTACAATAAGTACAACTTTCTACTTTATTTAAAACAAAATAAACATATTTAGACCTTTAAGCCTTGATTTACATGTGACGTATTTTCTGCAGCACTAATTGTCTAAATTTTAAATTTTATAAGAACAAATACCATACAAAGTACTACAACACATATACAACACAAATAAACAAGATGACCTAACTTATAACGTACAATATAGTGTACTAACAGGCTTGTCAAACACAGAAGAGTACAACATTCTAGCATTTAAGTTAAAAGATTGATTAAATTTATAGTTTCATTGTCTAATATTCAAAGTTAAAAGATTGATTAAATTCATACTTTCTTTTAAATAACTGCTACTGCTCGTGCTGTTGTTTTTATTACTATTATTATTAGGTAATATTTTAATAATTCAAGTTATTACTTATTTAACCGATAATAATTTATACTATTAATTTGGTAACTAACAATTCAAACTTTCGTTTTTATTACTAATAACAGTCCTATTAGCATAATCATCATACATTCACATTTGATTTGTAATTATTTTAGTCTTGATTTAACTTGTATGTTTTTTTCATTTCGTTTTTAATCATTATTGTGAACAAAATCGAGTCTAAATCAAGCGTAAATTTTTAATAATTACGTTACTATGTCTGTTATTCGTAAAAAAATTGGGATTGTTACCGGCCAAACTAATAGTATGGATTATTATCGGCCAATGAGTAATAGTTTGAATTATTAAAATTCAGTTTTTCTTATTATTATTATTATTGTTATTATTATTATTATCATCATCATCAATTTATTTATTAATTATTATTATTATTATTATTATTATTTATTAATTATTTAACCATTTATTGATAACTTTCTATCTTGTGTGTTTTTTAAACAGACCACGTTGCGAATTGAAGAAGGTTGAACGGGGCCTCTTAGTGCAATCTCTTATTACTTGACAACTCCTTTCATTCATTTTCCATTTTGGATAGCTTATTTAAATCTATTTCTATATTAACTGTATTATATTTGAAGGTAAATATTGCCATATATTCCATTTTAGAGCCATCATGTTAGTGGCCAACTTTAACTTTCAAATTCCATTTATATTTTCAAATTTAATTTTTTGTGTGTGTTTTAATATTTACATAAATATTTTTTCTATTTATTCTTTAAATAATATGATTACGACACATAAAATATATAAGATGAAAGGAGAGATAGAAATGTTATGGGTGTATTTATAAGAGACATGTTAAAATGAATTTGATAAACTAAAACTCTCTTTTTAAAATAAAAAATGTGTATATATAACTGTTCCTGAAATTATAAACTTTAGATTTTATTTAAAAAAATTATAAGAAATGTGTTCTTAAACTAATTAATTGTTTTAAAAAAAAACATTGTTAAAGATTAAAAGATGAATCTGTAGAAAACCAGAGAAAAATCTTGTTCGATGTTTGTTTGGTCATCATCCCAACAAGAAAACTTTTGTCTATTATATTGTGTGTATCTTCTTAGGTATGTGGCCAACATTCTCTTGCTTACTAATTGGCATAACAATATGCATATAATCAAGCTAAAATATATTTCAAAAGCTGATCATATCCTGAATGTTATATACAAAACCAATTCTAAGGAAACAACTACAAAAATTGCAATATAATATGTATATGTAGTGCATGAAAATAGGTACGTGTAATGAAAAATGAAATAACTATGGTAAAATTGTATAAGATATAATTTAAAACAATAATTACTAGCATCTTAAGCATCCCAAAAAATCATGAATGGCCTTTTAAACTATAGACGATTAACAAACACTATCAACAATCTAGCTGCATCAATTATACTAAATTATAACTTAATCTAAAAATGTACTTTTAATTTATCATTACATAACATTTTGTAACATGCAGAATGATGGTATACATAATTCATAAAAACAAATTCATGTCAAGGTATCCATTATCGCATGTTATAAAGTTGTAAATATATGTTGTATATATAAAACATTATTCCATATATCATCGCATAATAGTTTTTACAGTTACAGTTTATAGTATTGTTTATTGATAATGTTTTGGTTCCTAATTAATTTGTGTATCCCACCATAACTTTACTGTCAAATTAGTCAAAAGTGGATGATAAAAATAGGGAAAATAAATATATATTAAACTATTATTATATTAAGTAAAAGTTATGTAACTGAAATAAAAATGTTTCTATTGTGCGAGTGTATTATATATGACTTATGAGCATTGGCTGCATGCAATGTTTGGTTAAATTTGAATGAGAGAAAGAAATAATAAGAAGAAGACAGAAGGGGCAGTGGGTTGGATTTGCAAAATCCAAAAGATGAGTGAATGAATGGCCCCATTTTGATATTGTTTGGTGGGGACATCATTAGTCACTTATACAAGATCCTCCCTTCTTTAGAAAATCTTTTCAAAAAGCTTTTGCTCATTGCTCACTCTACATACATACATACACACACACATACATACATACATACTACATACATACATACTACATACATACACACACACACACAGACACATACACACATACATACATACATACATACATACATACATACATACATACGTACATACATACATACATACATACATACATACATACATACATACATACATCCATACATACATACATACATACACATACACATACACACACACACATACACACACACATACACACATACACACACATACACACACACACATACACACACACACATACATACACACACACATACACACACACACACATACACACACACACATACACACATACACACACACATACACACACACATACACACACACACATACACATATACACACATACACACATACACACATACACACATACACACACATACATACACACACATACATACACACACACATACACACAGACAAACACACATACACACAAACACACATACATACAGACATACACACATACAGACATACACACATACACACATACACACATACACACATACACACAGACACACACAGACACACACAGACACACACAAACACACACAGACACACATAGACACACAGACACACATAGACACACAGACACACAGACACACAGACACACAGACACACACACACACACACACACACACACACATAGAGACACACAGACACACACACACACACAGACACACAGACACACAGACACACAGACACACAGACACACAGACACACAGACACACAGACACACAAACACACAGACACATAGACACACAGACACACAGACACACACACACACACATACATACACACACACATACATACACACACACATACATACACACACACATACATACACACACTACATGATCGTTGAAGGGTGAAGAGTTACAACACAACAACACAAAGATGAGATAAACTAAACTTAGATCAAACAGTAAATTGGATTAACCAAGTGGTGACACTAAGAACACAATTAATATATGAGACAGAACACAAAGAACACAAGTGTTTGGTTTTCAAGAATGCAGTATATTGCCTTCTCTATGTTCTATTACAAGTGTTACAAAAGCATATTCGAAAGATACAAGAACATGAGATACTTATACAACATCCTATAGGCGGCTATACTTTGAAAGCCAGCTGGATACAATTGACTAGACACACACAAAATCAATTGTAGAGTCAAAAGGCAGATTGCCTTTTGACTAGTGACTATGACATGCCATAGCTCACATCCTTATCTATTACAAAAAGGATAAAGTACATAAAGTAGAAAGTTACAGACTCAAGACCTCAATGTACAGTTACCAAAAGCATGGACCTTTTCACCAAACCATGTTAGTTGGTGACTTGCAGAGTTGCAGCGAAAAGGTGTCCAACTTTATGGAACAGTACATCAGATAAAGCATGTTACTAAAAGTCTTCGGAAGAAATCTGTCTTCATGAACTGAAGCTTCGGAAGACTTTGTCTCTGAGGCTTCGGAAGATTTCATCTTTGGCTTCGGAAGATGTTGGTCTTGGCTTCGGAAGATTTCACACTTAGAGTATTTCTGTTGCACATGTGAAACTTCCGAAGCATTCCACTTCAATGCACTTGTGCAGCATGCAGGAAAGACTAAAGATGTTTAGGTTGCATCAGCCTCTTCATTAATCTCTACAAACTCCCCCTAGGCTGATGCTACCAAAACATTTAGAAAACTTCAGATATTAACAGTCCTCATTAGGATGATCACCATTCATTTCTTCATAAGATGATTAGGATCATTTAGGCTGTCAAAGTGTCTTCTCATGTCAAAGAGATCATGCAGAGGCAACTGAAACATATCTTGCCATGTATAGATGTTTTCAATACCTTGATCTCTAATAACATGCCACCTTTCTGGATTTGTGGTTTATGTCCAAGACAAGATGGGTCTTCCTGATGCTAGAGGAGCTACTGAAGTTAGAGTTGATTGAGCTTCCTCAGGCTGCACATCCTCAGGCTGTTCTGATTCATCCTGAGGTTCAGAAGGGAATTCAGGCTTCTTCTTCTTCTAGACTTTGGTTTAGAAGCCATCCTTTTCCTTCTCTTTCCAAATTTTAACCGAGAAGACTGGCCTGCAGCACCAGATTGATCTTCACTGTCTTTCTCAGTTGGGACTTCTTCTCTCTCAGGTTCAGATGGAGAAGGAGGTTGACCCTACTGTGGATCAGAAGATGAAGCTTTTTGAGCATTAGCAGGAGGTCCAGGTTGTGTTGTGTTTGTTTGTTCAATCTTAACCTCCACTTTAGGTGGGGCCTGACTTGGAGTGGAGTGTAAGTCAGTGAGCTCTCCACTCTTAATCTTCTGCTTGATTACCCTGATATGCTCATCCATAGTGGATAGAGACATGGGTCCAAGTCTCCTTCTGGAGAATCCATACAGCTTCAAGAAGCTCATCATCCTCTGCCTATTAGCAGACTTCTTCATGCTCTTTTGGATGATGGCTCTTGACTTTGCAGCTTCTTTCCTCAGCTTCTTCTTTGTTGTCTTTCTTTCATTGACTAACTCAAGCTCGAGTTGTTTTAAGTACTCAAACTCAATATAGTCATAAGGTAAGGGAAGGAGTGCATCTGCCTGATAAAGGCCTGTGGCACTCAGGTAGTTAATCATCTTGATTCTATCTTCTTCCTTATCTACCTGAGGTTCTTGTTGAACCATATCCTCTTGTTCATGACTTTCTTGAATTGGTGAGAGGGTAGGCATACCTCTGTACAGTCTTTTTCTTCTTCTCTCTTCTTTGACTTGTACTAGGAGTTTTGCATCTTCTGCCTCCTTCTTCTCTCTTGACCAGTCTGTCAGCTTGTCTTGATTGTCTTGGGTTGGCAAGTGGCATGTTTACTAGATCCAGACCTTCATAGTAGTCCAAGTTCTGAAAATTAAAGACTTCTTGCTGTCCTTGAACTCTTATGATAATGAGGGCTTTCCTGTTGTTGTCATACCTCCACCTAATAATGTGATTGAAGGATAATGAAGGTGACATAGCCCTTGGTATCCCATCCTCAAACAGACTCTGTATGAAGGAGTCTGTGTAGTCCACATAAATGTGAACTAGATGAGGTTGCTGAGAATGCACAGTTGCAAGTGAGGATGGTGAGTCCTTAATGTCCATTCTCTCGGAGGAACTCTCAGGTTCTGTGGCTGGAATGATTTTCTCCCCCTTTTTGGTAGCATCACCCACTTGCATAGGTGAGCTGGAGGATAGGTCAATCACATCCACAGGTTCTTGTGTTCCTGGTTGAGCTCTCCTTAAGGGTCTCCCAGCTAGTTTTTCCTTAAGATATGAAATATCAAGTTGCTGATCATTGATCCTGTTTTGTAAGGTAGTCACCTGAGATTCAAGGTGACTGACCTTTGAGACTAGGTAAGTGCATGTTTTAGACAGTTTTTGCACTTTTAGTCTCAGATCCCCTCCCATCTTCTTCAGAAGAATCACTGGGAGTGGAGAAGATTGGATCAGAGTCCTTTCTCTCTTGACCAGTTCTAAGTTCTTTGCTACTGGATTTCCTCTGCTCACTGGCAGTCTCAGTTGAGATGTTAGTAGGCTGAGTTGCCATGGTTGAGGTCTTAATGATGTAATCACTTTCAGAAGTGAGAGCCTCTTCCATATGGACATCTTGATCAGGTTCAGTAGTGTCCACCTCAGTTGTAGGTGACTGATGTGGGATAGATGTAGGAGACTCAGTAGTACTCATCTCTCTTTGAGTAGAGCGAAAGAAGAGAGATTCATTATACTCACTAAAACCTATATCTTCATCAGTATAGAAGTCAAGGTTGGGAATGGGTTGGTTAAGATCTATAGGCTGGGTATGGTAACTGTCCCCTGAAGGTTGATCACTTGAGTGTTGAGACTCAGAGTGATGGCTTAAGGCAGTAGGGCTAATGAGCTCATCAGGCTGAGCATGAGGAACCTCAGCACTGATTCTTGAAGAGATGGGAGTGGTCTGCTCCTTAGGAGAAATGGGAGCTCCAGTGTCCATTTCTTCCTGTATGGGTGAGTATATGGGGACCTCCACAGACTGAATAGTCTGAGCAGGGTTTCATTTGTATTTTCTTTGGTAGGTGATGGATATTTGAGGCTGTGTGGGTGGTTGGGAAGTAGCAGGTGTGGGCTCAACACTAGCTTGTGCTGCTAGGTTTTCACCTTGAGCAATGAGCTCTAACATTTTTGGGACTAGGGCTGTTTCTACCCCAGAGAATCCAACAGTGGACTTTCTTAATATTTTAAAGATGACGGGCTTCATCTGTTCCAATTTAAGAATGTTACCTGTTTCCCTTAACTGTGAGCCCAGTTCACAGTTAAGAATGTACTGGACATATCTAGGAAACATGTAATATTCTAAGGAGTCTAACTTAGCAAGCAAATTTGTATAAACAAACTTAGAGTACCTGAACTTGACCCCTTGAACCATTCCATGGACTATGAAGGAGAGATCTTCAGGAATTTGGTCCCATCCATCATGCTTGTTTGATAAGCTGTGGATGACCACATGGAGCAGGAATCTCCATTGGGATGAGACTTTCCCTTTCCTGAAGGTCTTTACAGAGAAATCTCCCTCATACCCCATCTACTCAAAGGAATGATTAACAACTTCCTTTGGAAAGAACACCTCACCTTCTTCATCATCCAGCTGAAGATGTCTGTTGATGATGGCTGGAGTGATGAAGATTGTTCTCCCCTGCATTGTGGCAGACAGTGCCTTCTCCCCATCCATAATGACCTCTTGGCAGGTCTTCCAGAATTCAAGCAACTGATCCTCATAGAGTGGAGGATCAATGGTGAGGGAGGTGAAGTAGTTCGACCGAGACAAGAAACGGCAAACCTCTGAGAAATGAGGATCTTTCTCAGAGCGTAACAGAGCAATTTAATTGTGTTGTCTGTGTAGCTGCATGGTAAAGTTGGGATTATTTCTGTGAGCAAGGTTGGCCATTTTGAAGTAGCTTAAGAACGAAGGAAGAAGAAAGAGAAAATTCAGAGAGAAATTTGGGTTTTTAGGTTTGGAGGAAGAACAGATGATAGAAAGAGGGGGAAACCGTTGGGTTTATATGTGAGAGGGATTTCAGATAGTTTAATGAAAGATGATAAACTTTGAAATCCGGATTTCGGTCCCACCTCTGAAAAAGTAGTTTACTTTTTGCTCAAAAGTAGTTTTCTTGGAAGTCAAAAAGCTTTCGAAGGTTAATTATCTTCGGAAGTTTTAATTAAAAAGCTTCTGAAGCTAAAATGACTTCGGAAGAATTTCCTGAGAGATTTGAAAATTTTGCTTCGGAAGAAAAATTAAAGCTTGAGTGCTTTGTGTGTAAATAGACAAAGCTTCCGAGAGTTAATTTTGCTTCGAAAGTAAATGGTCATTAAAATTTAGTAAGTGTCTAAGACAAATATTTAAGCTTCGGAAGATAAATTTTGAAAACTCTTCCGAAGGTAAACTTCTCAGACAGTATTTAACTTGAAGGCATGATTTACTTCCGAAGTTAAAAACAAAACTTCCGAAGTATCAGAAATTTTAAAAAATCTAAGGAAAGTCTTCAAAAAGAAATTTTCATCCAAAGAAAACATGAGCTTATGAAAGTGATGAACCAGACAACTTAGGACACACATATTTTAAGAAATAATAGGAATTAGTTTTAAGAAAAGCTTACTCAAGGTTTATCATCCCAATAGCTGATATAAGATATTTAAATTTTTGTTCATCAAAAGCCTTTGTAAACAGATCAACATATTGTTCATCTGTGTGAACCTTGACTAGTTTAATTAATCCCTTTTCATAGTTATCTCTTATAAATGATACCTGATATTGATGTGCTTTGTCCTTGAGTGCTGCATAGGGTTTTCTGTGATTGAGATAGCACTGTTGTTGTCTATGTGAATGGGAGTCTCCTTGAAATTTAACCCATAGTCAAGCATCTGATTTTGAATCCAAAGTACTTGAGCATAGCAGCTTGCAGCAGCAATGTATTCAACTTCAGCAGTTGATGCGGAGACATAGGATTGTTTTTTGCATTGCCATGAGACAACCCTTCCACCAAAAAATTGACATCCCCCAGATGTAGACTTTGCAGTCATGTTGCAACCACCATAATCACTATCTGTATAGGCATACAGATTAAAGTCAGAATTCTTGGGATACCATAGGCCAAGTGTTGATGCACCCTTGAGGTATCTTAGAATCCTCTTGACAGTGATAAGGTGAGACATCTTAGGGTTGGCTTGATATCTTGCACAAATACATGTAGCAAACATGATATTAGGCCTGCTGTCACACCCCAACCATGACGGCGGAAACGTCGAAGTGTGAGGGTTAAGATTGTTCACAGCCACATAACGCTATGTTAAAATATAAATGCCATTAATCAATTGTTTTCAAACATCACATACATCCACGTCTTACAAGAAAAAATAAATAAACAAAAATAGGAATCCAAATGTTCATTTAAGTCTAGGTCCATATCCTATGCTTAAGCGTTTCTTCAGTCACCATTAAACTTGCACATTACCTGAAACATGTTGAAAATATAGTCAACTAGCAAGTTGGTGAGTTCTCATGGTTTTAAAATACAATAAGTATATATGATGAGAAAGAATGTGGCAATTCTAGTCAATGGTCACAAGATAGTAAGTATATAGAACATGCATAGTTACAATCAAACCTTGACTGAATAATAAGAGTAAGCATGATTAGCTAAGTGTATTTGGTTCCCTAGTGCACAAGCATACGGCTCCTAGGAGCCGGCAATCCCTCGGCTTTAGCACCAAATAGGCTTGTCAGGCCCAAAGATCTAAGACTTCGCCAGGCTAGTTATAGTTAATGATTGCACACGTATGTCACGTCTCATATACAACTTAACATATTCAAATAACCACGACTATGTAAAGAATTGCACGTGCGTAATAAGTATCAAAGCGTGTATGAGTATGTTTGTATAACCAACATGTTTCACCCCGAAAGGTGTAAAATATATGTAAATGGGGCATAAGAACTCACATGATAATAAGAGGACTTGAAGATGAAATAATAATAACCACGAATAAGATTTCCAACACAAACGTCACAAGGCACCTAATTAAGAATAAGGTAACGCGTTATAATCGGTTTGATGATTAATTATTTTGTTTTAAGGTTCTTACTTATGGATTGAATAGAGGTTGACATCTATTTATTTCGTGTTATTAATGTGAAACGGGTTAATGGAACGAAATGATAATTAGATTTATTGCGCGAAAGAGAAAGGCTAATATAAATAAAGAAAACTAATCGCACGTTACACCGATTTATGAAGGTTGTATATATTGATTATAATTAGTGAAGAAATATATATATATATACATACTTGATATGTTTATGTAATATAAGTATATATATATAAGAAATTAATCATTCTAATTGTTTGACAATATATATATACATGCATATATATACATACATATATTTTACAATATATGTATATAGGTAAGAATAAGAAATTATTCAAATTGTTTGCCAATATATACATGTATATATATACATATATATATACATGCATATGTCTAAAATATTTTTACACAACTATTATCTTTTCACATAACAACATTATTTTAAATAATTTAAAATAAGGAAAAAAAATATCACAATGCATTTTAAATTTAAACATATTCATAAACCTTTGATTTAATAAAAAATAATATAAAATAATAAATAAGTTCTGAATTTATAAAATAATTCTCAGAATTTAAATTTAAGCAAAGGGGTAAATAATAATAAATAAAACAGAAAAGAAAAGAAAGAAAAAAGAAAACAGAAAAAGAAAAAAAAATTTAAAAGGGGATAGGGGTTTGCCCGGGGTCGAACCCGGGTCTCCCCTAGGGAATGGGATGCGGGAACCAGTGAACCAGGGCCGTGGCCGTGGTTCACTTCGGTTTCTTTTAATTTTAAACAAGGCTTCCCCGTTTCCCCCAAATCCGATGAACCCTAGGTTCATCTGATCCAAAATCGACCCTCGATTCGATGTAAATCACTCGAATCATCATGGGGCTTTTGATCCTTGGACCGAATCGAGTAGATAACAGGTTCTAATTACCTGTTTTGATTAAGGTTTGAGTGATTTCAAGATCAACTCAGCTTCGGGCGATCGCGAATTAAGACTTTATAATTGGGAGGTTTTCTTGCGAAATTGAGAGTTTAGAGAGTTTAGGAACTTCAAAATGAATCCGAAGCCCTCAATTTATAGCTTTGATTTCACGGTTTCGGGCTTAATACGCTCGATTGAAACCGTGTTCGAAGTTTACCAAAATTGAGGGATTTCGAGCTGTTTAATTTGCGATGTTGATTGATTAATTGATTGGTTAGGCCGCGTATTAAGTTTAGGAGTAATTAATTTGGTCGAAAATGCGAATTTGGACAAATTTGATTCGGATTTTTACATGGTTAGCCTCGGTTTGATTTGGAAAGTTTGCACGAGCAGGAATTCAAATTGGGTAGGGATTCGAGTTCGAATCGCAAGGCCGAGAGGGGTTGGGCGGTTTAATTGGGTCAAATTGCGTTTAAAATAATGATTTGAAACCTCGCCGGAGCTTGGCCGGAGCTCCGGCCGAAGCCACCGGAAAAACGAGTTTAAGAAAACAGATTTTTACATTTTCAGCCGCTGAAGTTTGGGCTGTTGATTAAATGGTTGAAACTTGGTTTTTCAAGTTTAGAATTTGGCAGAAAGCCCCCTGAACTTTAATTTAAGATTTTTTTTTATTATTAATACCATTATTATTGTTATTATTATTATTAGTATTACTATTATTATTATTATTATTATTATTATTATATTTAAACATTTACTAACGAGGCCACGCACAAACATAAAAAATAAGAACGGAAAAATTACAGGATGTTACAAGTTACAACACAACAACACAAAGAGGAGATAAACTAAACTTAGATCAAACAGTAAACTGGATTAACCAAGTGATGACACTAAGAACACAATTAATATATGAGACAGAACATAAAGAACACAAGTGTTTGGTTTTCAAGAATGCAGTATATTGCCTTCTCTATGTTCTATTACAAGTGTTACAAAAGCATATTCAAAAGATACAAGAACACGAGATACTTATACAACATCCTACAGGCGGCTATACTTTGAAAGCCAGCTGGATACAATTGACTAGACACACACAAAATCAATTGTAGAGTCAAAAGGCAGATTGTCTTTTGACTAATGACTATGACATACCATAGCTCAGATCCTTATCTATTACAAAAAGGATAAAGTACATAAAGTAGAAAGTTACAGACTCAAGACCTCAATGTATAGTTACCAAAAGCATGGACCTTTTCACCAAAACATGTTAGTTGGTGACTTGCAGAGTTGCAGTGGAAAGGTGTCCAGCTTTATGGAACAGTACATCAGATAAAGCATGTTACTAAAAGTCTTCGGAAGAAATCTGTCTTCATGAACTTGAAGCTTCGGAAGACTTTGTCTCTGAGGCTTCGGAAGACTTCATCTTTGGCTTCGGAAGATGTTGGTCTTGGCTTCGGAAGATTTCACACTTAGAGTATTTATGTTGCACATGTGAAACTTCCGAAGCATTCCACTTCAATGCACTTGTGCAGCATGCAGGAAAGATTAAAGATGTTTAGGTTGCATCAGCCTCTTCATTAATCTCTACAAACTCCCCCTAGGCTGATGCTACCAAAACATTTAGAAAACTTTAGATATTAACAGTCCTCGTTAGGATGATCACCATTCCTTTCTTCATAAGATGATCAGGATCCTTCAGGCTGTCAAAGTATCTTCTCATGTCAAAGAGATCATGCAGAGGCAACTGAAACATATCTTGCCATGTATAGATGTTTTCAATGCCTTGATCTCTAATAACATGCCACCTTTCTGGATTTGTGGTGTATGTCCAAGAAAAGATGGGTCTTCCTGATGCTAGAGGAGCTACTGAAGTTGGAGTTGATTGAGCTTCCTCTGGCTGCACATCCTCAGGCTGTTCTGATTCATCCTGAGGTTCAGAAGGGGATTCAGGCTTCTTCTTCTTCTTAGACTTTGGTTTAGAAGCCATCCTTTTCCTTCTCTTTCCAAATTTTAACCGAGAAGACTGGCCTGCAGCACCAGATTGATCTTCACTATCTTTCTCAGTTGGGACTTCCTCTCTCTCAGGTTCAGATGGAGAAGGAGGTTGACCCTGCTGTGGATCAGAAGATGAAGCTTGCTGAGCATTAGCAGGAGGTCCAGGTTGTCTTGTGTCTGTTTGTTCTACCTTAACATCCACTTCAGGTGGGGCCTGACTTGGAGTGGAGTGTAAGTCAGTGAGCTCTCCACTCTTAATCTTCTGCTTGATTACCTTGATATGCTCATCCATAGTGGATAGAGACATGGGTCCAAGTCTCCTTCCGGAGAATCCATACAGCTTCAAGAAGCTCATCATCCTCTTCCTATCAGCAGACTTCTTCATGCTCTTTTGGATGATGGCTCTTGACTTTGCAGCTTCTTCCCTCAGCTTCTTCTTTGTTGTCTTTCTTTCCTTGACTAACTCAAGCTCGAGTTGTTTTAAGTACTCAAACTCAATATAGTCATAAGGTAAGGGAAGGAGTGCATCTGCCTGATAAAGGCTCGTGGCACTCAGGTAGTTAATCATCTTGATTCTGTCTTCTTCCTTATCTACCTGAGGTTCTTGTTGAACCACATCCTCTTGTTCATGACTTTCTTGAACTGGTGAGAGGGTAGGCATACCTCTGTACAGTTTTTTTCTTCTTCTCTCTTCTTTGACTTGTACTAGGAGTTCTGCATCTTCTGCCTCCTTCTTCTCTCTTGACCTTTCCAGATCAACCAGTTCATTCAATTCATCCAAGGGGAGAGAAATGATATTATCTTTGTCATAGTTCCTAGTCTGCAGATAGTTGATCCTGACTGCCCTTAACTCATCATTTTGAGTATTTGGTCTGGGGGCAGCCCTGATTGCAGACTCCATGAGTCTTGGAGACTCAGTAGAGGAACTTTCTCCCCTTAGCCTCCTTTTCCTCTCTCTCTCCTCCTCCTCAATCTCCTCAGATATCATCTTTCTTTTCCCTTTGTCACTCTCAGACCTTTGTGACTCAGGGTGGAGAGAGCTTTGGCCTTCATTGCTCGTTGCAGCATCTGAGCTCAGGCAAGAGAGAGGTTGAGAAGCACCTTCACCAGCAGGTGTCTCAGAAGGAATATGGATCTCTGCAGCAGTTGGAGATGATGAGACAGGGCTCTCAGGTTCTATCACTGGGCCTTCAGTCAAGGTTTCCCCTATGAAGCTAATCTTAGGGTCTGCCTCAACATCCAGTTGACCGATGACATTGCCTGATTGCCTTAGTCTCCTTCTTAGACTGAACTCTGCAATGATCCTGTCTTGGATTCTTTTAGCCAGTCTGTCAGCTTGTCTTGATTGGCTTGGGTTGGCAAGTGGCATGTTGACTAGATCCAGACCTTCATAGTAGTCCAAGTTTTGAAAATTAAAGACTTCTTGTTGTCCTTGAACTCTTATGATAATGAGGGCTTTCCTGTTGTTGTCATACCTCCACCCAATAATGTGATTGAAGGATGATGAAGGTGACATAGCCCTTGGTATCCCATCCTCAAACAGACTCTGTATGAAGGAGTCTGTGTAGTCCACATCAATGTGAACTAGAAGAGGTTGCTGAGAATGCACAGTTGCAAGTGAGGATGGTGAGTCCTCAATGTCCATTCTCTTGGAGGAACTCCTAGGTTCTGTGGCTGGATGACTTTCTCCCCCTTTTTGGTAGCATCACCCACTTGCATAGGTGAGCTGGAGGATAGGTCAATCACATCCACAGGTTCTTGTGTTCCTGGTTGAGCTCTCCTTAAGGGTCTCCCAGCTAGTTTTTCCTTAAGATATGAAATCTCAAGTTGCTAATCATTGATCCTGTTTTGTAAGGTAGTCACCTGAGATTCAAGGTGACCGACCTTTGAGACTAGGTAAGTGCATGTTTTAGACAGTTTTTGCACTTTTAGTCTCAGATCCCCCTCATCTTCGTCAGAAGAATACTGGGGGTGGAGAAGATTGGACCAGAGTCCTTTCTCTCATGACCAATTCTAAGTTCTTGCCTACTGGATTTCCTCTGCTCACTGGCAGTCTCAGTTGAGATGTCAATGGGCTGAGTTGTCATGGTTGAGGTCTTAATGATGTACACACATACACACATACACACATACACACATACACACATACACACATACACATACACACATACACACATACACACACACACATACACACATACACACATACACACATACACACATACACACATACACACATACACACATACACACATACACACATACACACATACACACATACACACATACACACACATACACACACATACATACACACACATACATACACACACACACACATACATACACACACACACACATACACACACATACATACACACACACACATACACACACACACATACACACACACATACATACACACACATACATACATACACATACATAATTATGTGTAAATACATAAAATTAACTTTTATAAATTATAATATAGTTATTTTATGAGTTATAACTATATTTATTTCTTCGTTTGTCCATGAAAACTCATCGTCAATTAGAGTGTTCATCAATATCTTTTTAACCGATAAATCAAGTAAAATCACATCTTATGTTATACGGATGATATTCAAGAGGTTGTGGTAGGAAATCAATAAGATCAAGATTTGACCTGGGTGCTTTGCTAGAAGTGTATTCGATACTAACCACTACCCTTGTGTCCCACCTCTTAAAGTTTATAGATATCGTTATTATTAAAATTATTTAGTATAAATAAAAAGAAACTTTTGATTTTTTTTCCTCTTATTTAATAAGAGAGATGTGACAAAATACATATTTTGAAGTCCTAGAAACTTGTCATGTGTCACTTGAGTTTTATGTTTATTATAAAGGGTTATTGAATTTTCATAATTTCAACTTTCATTTATTTACAGTCATTCGTAAGTTTAAACTTATTTTCCTCAAATGATTTCTTACTGACTAAGTTAACCCTCGTTAGTTTTTTAATAAAATGAGATAAACTTTAAGCCATTTTTCAACTCTAGCACCGCCTAGTCTCAATTAGGTTAGTTTTTCATTGTTTAACCTTTATTATCATCTGAAATCTACCTCCAACGAGTTCGATGGTTCAAATCAGGTGGTGAAGATTGACGGGTTTTTTGGTGCGGAAGTGTCAAATTGACGGACTTGATGATAGCTTTCAACTTTTTGTTTAGTGTTTTGGCCACAAAAACAGTCCACGTCATCAAAAAAACTAACGGGGTTAACTCTTAGTTAATAATGGATCGTTGGATTAAAATAAACTCAAAATTGATAGTATCTGTAAATATTAACTAGAGTTAGAATTAATCATATCCAATAATGAAACTTAAAATTATTAAAATCTAATAACGCTATATATATTAATTCTTTAAGGTTTTAGAGATTACGAGACTAGAGAAAGGTTGCCATTTGAACATAGTTTCATTTACGCACACATATATTTATTGAATAAAACGGTTTTATGTACGGAAAGAAATCATATAATTGATCGTACACGTATGTAAGCACAATAGCACATAACCATTTTTTCTATCATCTACTATATATATATTTTTTAATTATCAATTTATTTATGTATCATGGGTTATATTATATACTTGATGAACTCTATCTGTATTTTGTTTTTTTTTTTGTTTTTTTTAATTTCTTACTTTTTTTATCTAACCCCATATTTTTATATCTTTTACAATTTAGTTCTAATAGTCTATTATTTTCATCTTGGTTCACCATACTTTTCAAAATTTTAAAAACTTTTTGTTTTACGTTTCGTCTAAATTTTGAGAGTTAACATGTCACAATGTGTATTTGGTTAAAATTTTGCCCTTATTATTTCTCTATTTAACAGTCCTAACACAACACACTGGTCCTGATCAATTTACATATTGTGTTAGATGTCATACTTTTTGCCCGCGTGTTATCGTTTTTACATCTACTTTTCGTTAAAGTTTATCTTTTTCGTTTTCTATTTCTTTTTAGTACGATTTTTTTGGTGTTCATACTCACTAATGGTGATGTGTCGTTAACACAACTTTATATGGTTTTATGTCCCATCGCAACGCGAGGGGCTTAATATTAATTATATCTTAAAATGCATAGTGTATGAATGTTTATGTGATTTTATTGTTTTTAATTTAAATTTGTTCCATATTAAAAACGCCCTCTCTTGTCTAGAAAGTAAAATCATTAACATACAAGTGAAATAAATTTTGCATCAACTTTATATATTCGTTATGTTCGAGACCAATAGAAGACAACATAAACCACAAGTACCAAACATGAACCACATTTCCAAATGTCGGGATGCATGTAGAATATATTGAAAAATAATAATAATAATCACGAGATGCATATCTATAATATATATAAAATATTTAGGAGGGTATTTTAAAATACCTTAAAATTAAAAACAAATGTTTTTTTTCAATTCATAAGATACAACCATTTTTAAGGGTAAAATAGTACTGATATTATTATGTACGGATTACCGGATTATCCCCTTACAATTAATTACATAATAACCCTACACTTACTAATACTTACATAAAAGTTTAACAAATTTAAACTATTTAGTATTTTAAATTTACATTAGTTTAGGAATTTAAGAACCAATTTTTTAATCCTATTTACTATTTTAGAGATTTAGTAACCAATTATTGGAGGGAACTTATAAGCATTTTGATTACTAATAAATAAAGTTATTTTCTTTCTATTAAATCAACTTTAACCTATTAGATAATAGTTAATAAAAAAACTTTAAACCTTTATATTAACACTTACGTAAAAATTTAACAAATTTGAATTATTAATAAACTAATTGTACATATATATAGCATTGAGTAAGAAATAACTATAATATTTATACTAACTGTACATATATACTAAGTTTAAAGGTGAAATGTACTATCATTGAATAATTTAGGTAAATATTGATTTTTAAAATTTTAAAACAAATACTCATATCTTTCTTAAAATATTTTATTTCTACTATATATAAAGCATATGAGATGAATATTTTAAGATATCATAAAATTAATAGCAAATATTTTTATTCAATGCATAAGATACAACCATTTTTAGGGTAATAGTATTTATAAAAATTGATATATTACCACTTACAATTAGTTATATAATAAATTTACAAAACTAATCCTTACATGAAATTTTACATTATCTATTTTCAAACAAAAAGTAATAATTTGTTTAAAATTTTAGCTATATCTTTTATCTATCACATTTAAAATTTTTAAGACTACAATTATAACATTTTTTTAAACGTTTTACTGTAAACTTTTTGTTGAATTGATCTGTAATTTTATGAGTTACAATAAGTTAATGCGCAAATATACAAGTAGTCATTCAAAACCCATTTATTTGGTGTTTTAAATTTTAAATTAGAAAAAACATAATAGATTTTTGTAAAAATAATACAATAATAATAAAATATTAAAAACAAGTACCGAATGTAAAATGTCACCCCGCCGCATTACGCAAGGACTATTTTAATAAAAACTTAAGTGGTTTGATTTGCATTTGTTTTTCGTGGTCCATTCACTCCCACTCTTATCCATTTCAGAGTATTATTCACCACCCACCGATCAAAACATATAAATGACTATGCTTTAAGGTTAGGATAATTTGGGAGTTTATAAATATTTTTAGAATTCCGAGAACTCCCATCAAAACCCAACCCTTTTTTATATTTTATACAAAAGAGATTGAAATATAAAATTTAATTGTCTCTTTTGAAGTTAAAAAAGGAAACAATGAACAGATTTTTAATTTATGTATGTCATACGTATGTTACACTATATTTACACATGCATAGTTAACATATAAAAAATTAATCAATTGTAACATTAGTTTAATGAAATTTTATGTGCTTTTGATGGTTTTTAATGTATATATATACACACAATTATGTGTAAACGTATAAAAATTAAAAACGATGACCATTCATTTAGTTTTTATAGTTTCTTAAGATTAAGATATTTATGAGATCTTAATTGATCTTAACCCGCATGTGTTTGTGACATGATATGTACTTTTGATTTAGTTATAATGAAATGAATTGATGTTGTATTTCTTTTCATTAATCTTAAAGTTTAAGTGTTCAAAATGATTACTTGCTAAAATTTTAAAATAGATCATGTTACATATTTGTGAAAACAACATTTAACTTTTGAAAAATATAAAAAGGAAATCAGAAAGATACACACAAATATATAGAGAGAGACACTATAATATATTTATTATCATACGTTTAGCGCGTAGATAAAAATCTATACCAATGATTTTATTATTATTGTTATTCTTTTTGAAAGGTTTCAAATATTTACATAGAGAAGTATGAACTCGGGTCTTTTAAAAATTATTTCAATGATATCATTAGTTAATGGTTAAGATTGGAGCGTGACAAAATTATGAATAATACGTTGTTACAGATGGCTAAAGGGGTAAAGAGATGTAAGGGACGTTGTTTAACTTTTTTTCTAAATTTGTTTCACCAATTTTTTCAACACAATCTTTTTAAGTATTTCATTATTTGAAAAGATATATGCTAAAATCAAGAATGGTATTATTTTTAATTTAAGTATAATATTGCTTTATTTTAAAAAAGATTTCTAAATATATTTGTTACAATATATTGATTATAATAGTGTGTTTTACAATGACGTGTTTAAAATAACTACAACAATGCATTTAATATATAACGGTACATCCAAGTTGTTCATATGTAACCATTAATGATTTGTATGATTATAATGGTGCTTATAAAATCAACCTTCATACTTACCGGATGCATATACCCTCACTCTAGGAATATGTGTGCCACATCCTAAAAACTTTGTCCGCAACGATTTAAAAAAGAGGAGGTTATGAATTTAAATCTCACTCTGAGTAAAATACTCAGAGTTGAGCCAGGGGGTTTTTTGAGCAATGAGTTTTTTACTGTGAGGGTTGGGGGTGCGGTCTCATCTGGGAAACGGATTGATGGACCCGATTAAGATAACAGATTTCCTCCGAAGCAGGGTCATATATTTACCGTTCAAAAAATAATAATCTAAAACTACACTTGCTACTGGAAACCCCACCCCACCTCCCGACCCCATCCATCCACACACACACACACACTAAACATACATAAAAAGGAAGGTTATTAGACTCATTAACCGCTCTTCATCACCCTCGCCTCAAAACATCGTAAAAGGAAATTGACTTACAACTCTAAACCAAAGCCAATGACTTGAGTTTGAACTACTATCTATGTCCCATTATCGCGTTATGCTTAATCCTTGACTTGACATTCTCCAATCAGCATTGTGTGTGAGAAAAAGTTAACCTCATAAAAATCGCACTAAGTCTCCGCTTAAACATCCCACCACTAGACTACCTTAAAATATTTGATGTACATACATATATTGTAAGGATCAAGTATTGAGGGAACACCATTATATAATATGAATAACCCCATTGTCTAGCACCCAGGGTTCATTCCATATTTCCATGTATGTGGGTGCAGTTCAATTCCCCACACCCTACACACATGGTGGTGTCAAATACCTGCCTTATATTCAACTTTAGGATTAGTTCTTATCTATGCACATTGATTTGTTTTGATGAATAGTCAACATAGATATGTATTATTCTTTCTTCTATCACATAAGTAAACTCTAATAATAATTGTGGGTATGCTAACACTGGACCATATGGGTTCGCCGGCCACCGCTCTTCTTGAATAACAATGAAAGCGACCGAGGTCGGTCCATGAAAACACATTTGTCTAATATGACCATGAAAACATGAAAACGGAAATTTTTTTATTTTTTATAAATTTTTTTATATTTTTTTTATGAAAAAGGGAAAGTTGGGGAACATTTTTGTGTTTTTATTTTTTTTATTTTTATGTTATTTTTTGATTTATAAATTTTTTAAATATGTTTTTGTTAATTATAATTTTGTCATTAAGAATTAATGGTTGAGATTGGTTTCTAGAGTTAAAAAAAAACTAGTTCTCATCCCTCCCCTATATATATATATATATAATATATATATAAGTCTAAATTATTTGACAAAAAACTAACACTAACAACGGATAAAAAAAGAGAACAGTGGCCTCTCTCAGTCCTAATAAAGCTCTGCATATGCGTGTGTCTTATCTGAATATCAGAAGAGAGAAAATAAGATTATCGTTCAAACACAAGGGCGGAACTAGAAGACATTTTGGGACCGCTTGACCCTCTAGCCAAACATTTTTGTTTTTTTAGTTATAGAGACATTTTATTAAGACTATTTTTTATACACTTTGACCCTTCCAAATTATCAACTGTAAGATAGTTTTAGGAATATTAAAAGAATTATATTAGTACTAACTTTATTCAAAAATATACAATTCTCTAAAATTCAAGAATAAATTCTTCGTAGCAAGATTGGTCAAATTAACTGCATCGATATGATAATGATTTGCATAAAAAATATACTCCACGATGAGAAATGAGTCGGACCTTCTTTTCTCTTATTTGTTAAAATAGTTTGTCTTGTTTATATAGTTGTTTAACTGAGTAAAATGTTATTTTCATCTATGACGTTTTGTAAAAATTGTCATTTTAATATAAACATATTTTTTGTCATTTCAATCACTACAGTTTACCAAATATTATCATTTTTATTCATTTTACTAACTCCGTTAATACCTCAATTAAATATTAGGATATATTAGTCTTTTTCAATACCCTACTTATTCAATTAAAACTAATTAACCAATTAATATTCAATTAAAACTAAAAAGCATATGAACTTACTAGTGAGATGTGACGTTTCGATTAACTCTAACCCATGTTGTTCAATTGAGGTTTGCTTTAGGATTTCAATTAATCTTCATATTTTGTTGAACGTGTACCGTTGTTTGATTGAGATCTACTATTGTCACATTCGAACAAACGTCACAATAACAAACCTCAATCAAACAAAACGTGATAACAACAAACCTCAATTAAGATAATATGGTTGTATTAAAGGCTTTTGTAATATACGTAATTATTTTTTTTCATTCAATTTTTTCAATAATTATATTTTGATTTTTTATTTTACGTCATAACACACCGAGTCGATAATAACTAAAATCGAATTATCAAAAAATCACACAACAACCATAGCCACGCAACGTGCGAGCATTTCCACAAGTGTGTATATATATATATGTGTGTGTGTTTGTATATATATATATATATATATATAGAGAGAGAGAGAGAGAGAGAGAGAGAAAGATGGATAAATAAGAGGAAGACACGTAGGTATTGAAGTAGTCAATTTTGTCCTTGAAAAAGGGAATAAGTAATGGGATCTATCATCTGTGAAATTAATAAATGTAGTACGTACCAATTACCATCTTATTTTTTGTACTTCAGACATCAAAATCCAACCTTTGATATTCCCATCTAGCTATGTACCATCGTCGTACCCATTGCTATTTTGCACCCTTCATCATAACGACGAAACCCTATTAATTAAACTTACTCTTTATTATTTTACAATAGAATTTTATTTCAATCGAGCTAGTGAAAGTTTTTTTTTTCGGAATCATAAATATATAAGAACTTATATTACGGTACAAAGTGTTTATTGCATACGAAGCGTACGAAGTTATCACGCAAAAATAAACGTTACGACTGAAATTATAACGTAAGTGTATAAATTATCTACGCATGTGTGATAATACCACATGAGTGTAATCCGTCTTGCGTGATTATTACTTGTTTTTACATGATTAATAGTTGTTCATGTGTGATAGTTGTTTATTTATTTATATATTATTATATGATAGTTTTATGATCACTTATTGCATAATATTTTCACATGAATGGTAATTTCATACATGATTTGTAAAATATGAAAAACAACGTTGTAATCTAACATGTTTCTTCATATTCTTTAGCGTGATGATTATTATTATTATAATGATGATGATTCCTTTTGTTTTTTTCATTTTCATAAATTCGATCCTTACCATATAATTCTACAATTTTAAATGTAATGGAATATTATACCCAGCACATATCCTCAAACCTTTTGAACTTATTTGATGTCTATGCATCATGATGAAGCAACTAAAACAAATAGAAATTGTCATCTTTATAAAAAAATCTAGAGTAAATTACATGAATTGTCTTTATGGTTATGTTAGAAATTTTGGATTTAGTTCTTAAAATTTAAAATTATTGAATACAGTCCTTAATATTTCTTTCTCTTTCACATATGATTCATAGGTCTGTTAGTCAACCGTTCATGATGTTAAATATTATAAAAATTAGCATTTTACTCGTATTAGTCATCCATTTAATTTATTTTTTAAACTACAATATTATTTTTATTTAAGAAAATCTAATAGTTTTTTTTTCAAAATTTTTTATTTTTATTTTATTTTTATAATTTCATTATTAATAAGATTATTATTTAATAAAATACGTTTTAAATACACAAATAAATTGTTTACAAAAAACATGTTTTTTAAAATGTTCGGTTTTTTTAAACCATTCGTTTTTTATACGTTATTCTAACACGTTTTGATTTTTAAAACTTGTTGGTTTTTTAAAGTTTCTTTTAAAAGCATTCATTTTTAATACATCTTTTCTTAAACAAATTCTTAGTTATTTAAACATTTTTTTAAAAAAAGAATTCAGTTTTAAACGTCTTTATAAAATAAGATCTTTTTATAAATGTTAAAAAAACCCGCATATTGGTTTTGATAAAAATTTATAAACCAAAGATTTAAAAGAAGATATTTTTTAAAATATGTTTTATTAAATAATAAACATATTTATAATAAAAAGTTATAATAAAATGAAATTACATTGATAATTCTTACAAGTAAAATAGTTATTTTGACAAATTTAAAATCAATAACTAAACTAACCAGGTGTATGAACCATTGATAAAAAATAACTATAACATTAGGGACTATATTTGCAGTTCTAAAACTTTAAGGATTAAATCCAAAATTTTAACCAAATCACAAAGACCATCCGTATAATTTACTAAAAAACCTATGTTAGACGTGAAGAACATAAAATGCATCAAAGTGCATATGTTTGTCTACCTTATGACATAACAAAAATATTTTTAAAATAAATAATAAAATAAACGAGTTAAATAATGCAACCTACATACCTGTCAGTAAACCACACTTATTCAGTTAAACGTGTTTGTGGTTTGACCTAAAACATGGTGTTCGTCTTATAAGGAATGTCACATTTCCTTCTTCCTGAAGTCGCCAACAAACGACACCCTACAAATACCGATCTTGTCTTTGTCAAACTTTAAGCTAATGTTCAGTAGCTTTCTAGTCATAAACATTGTGTTTGGTACATACTCTAGACAAGCTACCGGTTCATATTGTTCATGAAATCGATAGAAACCAGAAACTCATACATATTGGCATGTGTTTCATTCATTTTTAATTACGTTACCTATATGTCATTTTAATTGTCTGTTTTATTTAGTTTATAAATATATAGTATACAAAAAACACAAACAAATGTTGCAAGATATTCCTCTTTATAATACATTTAGACAAAGATATCATTTAAGAAAAAAGTATATTTAAGGAGTAAAATTGTATAAAAATGCATTTAACTTTACATCTAGTAATATTTAAAGAGGTGCATAGCCGGTGCCTTCAAAGAAAAAAGAAGAGCTTTTACGGTTGTACACTTCTTTCTTTCGATCTATTATGTTATACTTAATACTTTTATATTATTTACAATTTAACGTTTATAAGTTTTTACTTTTAGCTTTATCTCTCTATACATTTATTTTTTATAAAATTTTCATTTTACATTTCAGTTTAAAATTTAAGAGTTACAACATTGTAAGATGTGTGTGTGGTTCAACATCGTTCCACCTAATTTTTCCATTTAACGGCCTTGTTGTACGTACGATTCCTAAATTGAATAAGTTATTGTTTTTAATATTTTATGTTTTTATGTTACTTTTCTTTTGATACAAGTTTTTTCAGTGTCAGCAGTTGTTGATTACTATATAACATTGATGTCATTTGAGATGATTTTATACTTCGCTTCAACACGGGGCTTAATATGTAATTATGTACTAGTTGGTATATAAAAGTCATATAGTATAGTAAACAATGATGATTATTTTTTTTCTCTCTCCTTTTTTGTTGTAACTAACTTCCAACTTATCATCCAACTTATCATAGATGTCTTGAATAACAATTCAAAACCTCTAGGGATATACAAAAAGTTCGTAGTTCGAAGCTCGCTCGAAAAAAGCTCGAATCTAAACGAGCCGGTTTAGCTCGGCTTGAATTCTAAACGAGCCGAACTCGAGCCAGGGTTAGTTCGGTTTGTTGGCTCGGCTCGTGACTTGTTGCATATAATATATGTATATGTGTGTGTATATATATATGTGTGTGTGTGTGTATAGTATCATTATTATTATTACTACTACTATTATTATTATTATTATTATTATTATTATTATTATATTATTATTTGTATTAGGATTTTAAAAATGTTTTCTTAAAAATAAAAATAGATTCTTTTTAGAAACATTAAGTAATTTTGTTTAAAAAATATATAACTTGATAGTAAATTGTTTATATTCAAAATAATGATCTTTATTCTCATAGGTACAGAGTACCCAACAAAATATAAAAGCCCAATATATTTTTTGTGGTTTTTTTATAAATTA
This sequence comes from Flaveria trinervia, assembly GCA_025506515.1. Classification (NCBI taxonomy): domain Eukaryota; kingdom Viridiplantae; phylum Streptophyta; class Magnoliopsida; order Asterales; family Asteraceae; genus Flaveria; species Flaveria trinervia. The sequence continues at coordinate 90,485,108 of CM046446.1, forward strand.
ATGTGAAATTTTTTTTAAAAATTAATCGAGTTGGCTTGAACGAGCCACGAGCTTTTCACGAGCCGAACTCGAGTAAGTATTTTGAGCTCGTTAATTTTTCGAGCCGGCTCGACTCGATAAGCTTCAAACTCGAGCTCGAACCCATCCTGACTCGGCTCGGCTCAGCTCAGCTTCAGTAATAAAAACCTCCTTGCTTTGTGTGAAAACTTTGCTTTTGATGTAATTAGGTCATGAAACATGTCTTCTAATATAGGTTCACTTGCATAAAATATTCAAACAATTATAGAAAAAGCATAGTGAATAATAATATTATTGAAAGATATGGTAATAAAAAAGTAAGGGCTATAATGTATCATTAGGTTAGTTTCCGTGTATTACACGGAATAAATAAATAAAATATAATAATTAGTAATCAAAATTTATGCATTACAAAATAATGCTTGCAGATAAAATATTATTATAATTATGTATAATAGTTACTTTAAGTAAATAAGCAATAATATATTTTTCGTAAACTTCGATTTATAAATAATTATGATTTTTAAATATTTTATTTTATGAAAATGATTTTTTAAAGAAAAAGTTCGTTGTATTATGTATTTTATAAAGTTTTATTTTTAAAAAGTGTGTTTTAATAAAAATAGTTTTTTTATATATTAAATTATATATTTTTTGAATTTGAAAATGGTAAGAATAAAACTATTAGTATTCATTAATGTTATTATTAATATAGAGAAATGAGAAAAAAATAGTAGGATAAGTCTTACAATTGTTTCATGTTTATTTTAGTTTTTTATAGATAGATATATAGACTAAAAACCCATGAATTAAATGGATTATAGTTAGTAAAAACACGAAGAGTTAGATTATAATATTTTATATAAATATAATTAAAAATTTTATATACGTAATAGTTCAAGTTTTAAAACAACTATCTTATTTATAACTCTCTTATCTAAATAGTTTTATTTTTAAACATTCATTTTAAGATTTTTTTATTATAAAATTCTTTTTTATCAAAATCTTTTTTTTAAACTATGATTTGTAATTATTTTGGTTGTTTTAATAAAACTATTTTTAAACTATTTTAGAAAGAAAATGATTTATTTGCTTAAAAAAGGTTTTGTGTTTTCGAAATTTTTTATTATTATTTAGATTTTGATTAAAAGATGTAATTTTTAACTTCCTTAATAATATATATACATATATATATATATATATATTTAAAAAATATAATTTGATTTAAAAAATATAGATAAAAGAGAGAATTATAACAATTAATAAAATTAATATTTAATAAGATAATAAAACTTGTATTAGTATTTAAATTACTATAATACTCTTTGGAAAGAAAAAAAAGATGTTTTAAAAAATGACAAGTGATAAAAAAAGTTTTCTATTAGTATTGATAGATATGATCACATATATAGAGTTGATATGTTTTTTTCTGAACGGTAAATTTATTATAAAACAACCACTAGTAAGATTATAGGACTAACAATAACGATTACAATGAAAAGTTAATAAATATATGAAGTTGATATAGAGGATCTTAAAAAGGAATGTGGTAATCACATTCACATTCACATGCAAATGCAAATGCAAATGCCGATGGATTATTTATCATCGGCTATGATACGGGTGCATGCTCCAATCATGAGGCCTATACCCCCTGTCACTTCTCACGTTTATGTACCCCATCCCATCTTCTATTAATTATTATTATTATTATTATTTTAAGTTAATTACATAAAAAGATATATATTCTTAGTTATGTTTTCACTTTCGATTCTTATATTTGATAAACTATATTTTTAGTAAAAAAGTTTAACAAGACGTTACACAATTGATCCCAACTTGAATGGGCCATTAATATTTCTGTTAAGTGCATGTATGGTCAAATTACTCTTGATTATTGTTTTTATAATAAAATAAAAGAAATGATAAAATAAAATAAAATAAAAAATACCATATGTGAGAGAGTGAGAGAATGAGAGTTGAAACCAAAACCTTTTTTTATGTGTTTTAATAAAGTTTTAATACCTCGGATGAGATCATTGGCTTTTATTTTATTTTCTAACAAACTATATTCTAATTCTTCAATCTTATTATACATAGACCTAAGATCTACACCCGGCACCTGTATTTAAAATAGTAATACCAAATTTGAAGAGAAGTTGTTTTCTTATTATACCAAATCCATCGATTTGGTAACTGTATGTTATTGGTATCGGTGTCGATTTTTTACTTTTACTTTTGATATTTTACCACTTAGTGTTTTTTTCTTTTTTCGTACGATTATATGAGAACAATCGTAATCTTGAACTTAGTATATAGAACATTCAAAATGACTCAAAAATGGTATCAAAATAGTAAAAGAAAGCCACGTTTTGGTATTCCATACAAAATTAGTATTTTTCGGTTTTACCATCATTGATACTAAAATTAGGCAAAAGCAAATACTAGTACCAGTATTGTTTTTGTTTGGTCGGTACGTTCGGCACGATATCAATAGTCTTTACAAAATGCTCATCTTCAATTATATAAACACATTTCTTGCTAAAAGGGTGTGAAATAAATATTAACTATTAAAAGAAATAAATATCTAGACAAGTTATAATGATGTTTATATAATCTTATGTTTATATTAGTATTATTAGTGACAAGTGCGACACATATGAACTAAAGTGTTTGTCGGTGTGATTTTATGTCTCTCACGTCGACCAAGCCACCAAGGGAAAGGCTTGTGTGGGGCCTAAATGAATGTATTTTCAATTAAACATACTATATAGTTGATTTTATCTTACATTTAATTTTTTTTAAATAACGATACATACACCAAATTACATCATTGTCTGAGTTTAAACTCAAGATCTCTCCTCTAAAAACAAAAAACTTTATCAAGTAGAATACCTCATATTGACATCTTACACTTTAATAATCAAATAGCATTAAACTTACTATACATTGATGCTCACACAACAAACAATACACAAAACATCGTTAACATAGATAGAAAATAGTAAAAGAAAACAACAGTAAAAACTAAAATCGAAGTTAAAGAGTAACAAATATTATAATATTCTTCTACCTATTAAAAAAGGAAAATATATTTAGTGTAAACGAAGACATTATAAAAGCTTAGGGTTGTACTGTTAGTTGCCTATAAAAATAAATAACTTCGATATATTTAAGGGTTGTATAGTAAGTTTATTAAAACAAAAAGTAAACAGCAATTAGTTAATCTTTAGATTGAAAAATGTTACAATTCAACTACCTTAGCCACTTATATAAGTTTTATAATAACAACAAATAAAAAGATATAATACCCTAAAAGCCAACTCAAGGTTTAACAGGTGATTTGCGTAAAGTGGTGGGGTCACCAGGTTCCGTTGAAAATTGGGTTCAATTGCTTTTGCTACCACGTTACACCTTGGGGTGGTCAGACCATCCACCAGACAAGAGCGAAGATCAGGGAACAGGAAATCTTTGCAGTGTAGTAACATCTTGCACGCGCTAACAGTTTGGAAAAATGGGTCCGGGTTTGACGCTTTGGTCTCGTCCCTGTTGGATAGCGTGGAGAGGCTGGTGCTATTAGGGGGAACGCATGAGAGAGGAAGACAAGGAAGGGACCCTAATGTTAAGCAATGTCTTCGGAAAGTCAGAGATGGGCATTTCACGGCTGCGATTAAGGTCCTATGCTCTAGTGGAGTTGCCCCTTTTGGTGAGTCGACCTTGAAAGCTCTTATTGATAAACACTCGGTGGTGCCACCCCCGTCCTTGTCTTCCAACCCTTTAGCCCAACCCACTCTTGTTGTTGATGAGGAGTGTGTGTTCAAATGTATCCGATCCTTCCCCAAAGGGACGTCATGTGGTAGGGACGGGATGCGGGCCCAACACTTGTTAGATGCTATTGGTGGCGAGGGCTCTGTGACTCCCTCGGGTTTGCTTACGAGCATTACTAAAGTTGTTAACTTATTGCTTGAGGGATCTTGCCCTAAAGTGCTTGCTGAGTTTGTTGCGTTGGCCCCCCTCACCCCCTTATTGAAACCTGATAAAGGAATTCGGCCTATTGCTGTGGGGTGTATTTGGCGAAGGTTGGTTTCTAAGGTGGTGATGAAGAAGGTCGGGAAAGACATTGCCCAGCACTTGAGGGACTTTCAATTTGGGGTTGGGATGCCTAATGGTGCAGAGGCGGTGCTTCACAGTGCAAACAGGTTTCTCAACTCTTGTCATGAAGACGGCTCCTTGGCCTTGCTTACTGTGGATTTCTCTAATGCTTTTAACACGGTCGACCGCACAACCTTCCTTCAAGAGGTTCATCAGCATTGCCCGTCAATCTATCGGTGGGTCCAATTTCTTTATGCTCAGCCTGCTAAGTTGTATGTTGGTAATAATTATATTGGGGCTACTACCGGAGTACAACAAGGAGATCCCTTAGGGCCCCTCTCTTTGCCCTTGCCTTACACCCCCTTATTCTTCGGGTCCGGGACCGTTGTAACCTTTTGTTTCATGCTTGGTATTTGGATGATGGAACGATTATCGGCAACGCGTCTGAGGTTGCTAAGGCCTTAGACATCATCAACGTGGAAGGGCCATCTCTGGGGCTTTATCTCAACATTAAGAAGACAGAGGTTTTTTGGCCGACATACGATGGGCGTAAAGTTCAGGACGGACTTTTCCCGAGGGGGATTGGTAGACCACAGAGGGGGTTAAGCTCCTTGGTGGAACTGTTAGCCGTGATCCTAGCTTTATTGAGGAGTTGGCTGGGCGGCGGGCCTCGGGAGCGGTTGACCTCATGAAACTCTTGCCCTGCCTTAGGAATCCCCAATGTGAACTACTTTTGCTAAGGTCGTGCATGGGAGTTGCTAAGTTACTTTTTGGGTTGCGCACTTGTCAACCCCATTTGATGGAGGATGCGGTATCTCGGTTCGATGATGGCCTTAGGGAGGTTATAGAAGACATAGTCGTGGGTGGTGGCCCTTTTTTTGGTGATCTCCAATGGCGTTTGGCATCTTTGCCAATGCGTCTCGGTGATTTGGGACTTCTTTCAGCTCGAGATGTTGGGGATTATGCTTTTGTGGCCTCTAGAGCTCAGTCTTGGGAACTACAAGATCATATCCTTCGAAACAGTGGGGTCTTCAGGATTGACCCGGACTATCAGCAGGCGCTCGAACGCTTATATGTCCTTCTCCCAGACTTGGATATTGGCGGTTTCTCTAATAAGGACACCGCCCCCTCGAAGCCACAAACAACTTTGGTGAATGCTCTGTTAGCAAAATCGCTCAAAGCCTGGGAGAAGTTTTTTCTTTGTCATCCCGCCAAAAGGCGGTGTTTGAGTGCCTGAAGGGCCCCCATGCTCAGGACTTTTTGACCGTTATCCCGATTGAAGGGTTGGGACAGTGCATGTCTCCAGTAGAATATAGAGCAATTCTCAAATACCGGTTGATGATCCCTATGTACCCGGAAGATGAAACATGTCCGATATGTCGTAAAGCTTATATGGATAAATATGGGGAGCACGCCCTTCACTGTAAAGAGCTACCTGGGTTCAAATATCGGCATGACTGGGTACGAGATGTTTTGGGGGACATCCTAAGAAGAGCTGGGATTTCTGCTAAGAAAGAAGCCCCTGTGAATTTCCTCACGGACCCTATGGAGGGGAGGTCTACTTTGCGACCAGCGGATCTGCTCGTCTTTGGCTGGGCTGGGGGCAAACATGCTTGTGTGGACCTCACAGGGGTTTCCCCTTTGGTTGGTTTACTGGAAAACGGTTTTGTAGCTGGTCAAGCAGCAAGAAAGGCAGAATCAAAGAAAGTGGATAAACATGCTAAAGCTTGCGCAGAGAACCAGCACGCTTTTGTTCCCTTTGCCTTTGATACATTTGGCTCCCTAGCGCCAGAAGCTATCAACTTTTTGACCAGGGTCCAACGGGTCATAGACAACCATTGCTCAACCCCGGGGAGGCAAGGATTTGTTTCTGGAAGGTTAGGATTTGCTATTCAGAAAGGGGTGGCGGCGCAGCTTGTTGCCCGTCTACCTTCTATTTTGATGTAACTTGACAAAACATTATTAATTGTAAACTTGGAATTGGATTATTAAAAAAAATCATATTTTTTTACTGTAAACCCCATGATAAATGTTTTAAGTGAACTAATTAGGTTTCATATGTTTAAACACTTTCTTGTCACTTATGATCGGTGACATGACGACTCATTTATGACCTAAACATGTTCGTCCGAGTTAAAGTGTTAACTTCACGACAAAATGCTATTCGTGTCATAAATTGTCTGACACTAGTTTTACTCGTAAATTACTATACACTCGTTTAATCTATTCGTCATTTTAAACCCTTTAACTTCTTTTTATCTTGATATTTGCATACATGCATACATGCCCCCAAAAACTCTTGCTTTATAATGATTTATAAGGAAATAAGATAAATACAAACTTTATCATACTCTCAATGATATAAAAAGATCGGTCCCTAAAAGACCACAACTATTTATTTTGATTAGTAAATTAACATATTGTTACATATTATTAACAGATAACTAACTTTAGTTATGATCATTGATTTCTAGCATTAAAAACATATGTGTATTTTGTAAATCTAAGTGTACGGATAAATTGTATGATAGCGACTAAAATCTTGGAAGCTTCTTCGTAGCTTATCACGTGATAGTGGTACCGTTTAGTGTGGGTATCGAATGGAACATGTTTAAAGACATGTCTATTTATTTATGTGTTTATTTATTTCTTAATTGATTTATTTATTTATATTTGACAAAATAGAGTTCAATGAACATGTTTATTTGTGATCCAAAGCTTTTCGGAGGTAGGAGCGTGTTTCATCAAATGTCATTATCTAGTATTTACTTTCCAACTATTCATCCTTTGAATATATTTTTTTATTTAAAGTAATATAAGTTTGTTGTTGAAAAATATATATCCACATATATACATTAAGAAAATACCACTTATAACAAAAACAAATTTAAAATACTCCCCGAGCAGGTAATAGATGTATTATATATGATACGTAAAATGGTTATATTATTTATTAAATAAGTACGTTATTTTTTTAACCTTTTCACTATCTAATCAGCTACATGTATAAGTTTTTATTTTCATTTTTAGAGTTTTTTTACTAAAAGTTAATTATATCTTAAACGTTATTATACATTATATTATACATACACACAACATATGTGTGTAAAATATAAAAGGGAAATTGAAGGTAAAGATTGTAGAGTTGCCAATAAGCATAATAAGTTAATAACTACCAATTCTACTAGAAATACCCTATATACAAATAGGATAACAAAAACAATTAGAAAATTAAAAAGCCCATTAAAATAATAATTAATATTAAGAGTCTCTACTAATGATAATAATAATTGAGAACATAAAATTCCCTAAATCCCAATCATCAATTTCTTATTTTTTTCTCAATTTTATTATCAAGAAATTGCCACCGACCCCCAGTTCGTAAACACTTTGTTTCTTCCACCCTCCTTACACCTCGTCAATCTTTTCACCTCCCCTTTTCCGCCCACCGTCCGCCGTTCGCCGTCCACATCCCACCGCAAACCACCGTCACTGCCACTCTCCTCCTCCTCCTCCTCCTCCACCACCTCGGCCTCCACGTCATCACTCTCTCACACTCTTCCATTTCACCCCCTTCACTTTCATAATTTACAAACGAGTCCCTCAACAAAGAAATCTTAAGCCTCCCACTTGTACGTTCCGCTTCGAAACTTGTACCACCGTTAAAAACACTCACAGCCTTTATCACCAACCGCCCACCTTCCCTATGGTGTTTCACCTTCACCCCACCGTCGTCGCCGCTGATGGAGGTCAACGGCGGCGGAAAGTCACTCCGGCGACTTTTCCGGTCAAAATTCCGGCACTTTGACCGTTGAATTGACCTCAATCTCACCCTTTCCTCCATTGAAATCACTCCGAATTCATCACCACTTTCACTAACATCACTCCCTGTTTCACTACCCAAACTCTCCGTACACATTTCTAAGCTTTTGGTACTCAATGCTGATGCAGAGCGTTTGACCATCGGATGAACGTACACTTCATCGTCTCCGGCGAGATTCTTGAACTCCGGTGACGGATTTTCAAGAACTTTGAGAAAACTCAACCCATTTGAGGCCATTAAAGATTGGAAAAAGATGAAATTTCAAGAAATTTGTTGAGGATATTTGGGATTGGACCCTTTTTTGAAGAGATTAAAGGGTGAAAAATTAGTAATTTAGATGAGATTTTGAGGTGTTGTGGGGGTGGCATGAAAACATAGGGGATTGGGTGAAGGGGGTATTTATAGGTGTGAAAAGATGAGAAATAAAGGCAACTTTTTGATGCAATTGGAATTTAATAGTTTATTATTGGTTTTTATATTTTTATTCATCTTTTTAACTTGTCCACACATTTATTTTTCAATTGAGTATCCTTATACCCTTATACAATATACAATTATACAGTTATACCCATTCTTCCATTTTAGGAGAAAAAGATTGAAATTTTCATTTGTTTTAACTATAAAATTGAATTATATTTGAATTTATTTTTCTAGGAATAATTTTAAGGGATTATTTGTTTCAACATTTTAATAGTTTAAATATCTAAATAGTTTAGTACTTAATATTTCTGAGTGTTTGTTTCGTGATTCAAACATTTACCTTTAAATGGTTAAACATTATACTAATGTTGAATGGTTAAGAACTTTTAACTGAATTAGTCAGACATTGACTTTAACTAGTTAAACAATATACAAGATAATAACTATTAATAGTTCAGAACTCTTAATGATTCAACATTTAATGATATTATTGGTTAAACAATTAATCATTCAGAAATTTGTCAAACAACCTCTAAGTTGCATTTGAGTATTAATGATATACATGTCATGTCGCATATTGTTAGAAGAATTAGCGTTTGTCTCGAAGTTAAATCGGTAGAAAAGAGTTTTTTTGAAGAACGGATGTGTGAAATGAAAATTGACATGAGTGTAAAATTTTGTTTTGTTGATAACTAGTGTAGTAAATGTTTGTTTGAAAGTAAATGTTTGTTGATAACAATTAGGACGACAAATAGCTTGGTGTACGTATTTTAATCGTAACACCCTCTTATTTATTTAAAGTTAGGATCCCTAGTTTTGATTAGAGGTTACACTAATATATGTAGGCACATAGAATTCAAATCTTGTAACTCATCTCTTCGATAGCGGTTAGTATATTGATTTTGATAGTAAACAATTGAACGTTTACTTTTGACTTTTGTCTATATACTCAAATCTTAAGTGTCTCTCTTAAAAACATATTTAATATTAGATTAGAGGTTACACTAATATATCGCGTTGTGCCTATTTTCATGAACGCTTCGGTGTTATTAATTTCAACAGTTTTTTTTTATATAAAGTTTCAAATTTCATTAATGTCCTCACATCAACACAAGGGTTTGTGACGATTTTATTTTATTATATAAAGTTAATGTCATTGATATCAAAAACTTGCAAGTTTCCTCTTTCATACTTTTGACGCGTAAGTTCATGTGGACGTTTTAACATTAATATTTTTATATAATTTTATTTTCTTGTCGTAACACAGAGTTGTAAATACAATGTTGTATCCATTTTCCATTTTTTAAAGTTAGAATTGAACTCTGAATATACGATCATTAATAAAACTTTTGAAAAAGTTGATAGCAAAAAAAGAAAAAAGGAAGCCATGACTAAGTTGTCGTAATCTATCAAAATAAGATTAAAAACTGTGAACTTGGAAATTGTGTGCAACTTTGGGAAAGGAGAAATTAGTTGGAGGCTATAAATGTGAAGTCTTTAAATTTGATTGGTTACATTTGGGAATTGGTAAATTCTATTTAAACGCAATTTGCAACAATTTGATGTGATCTTATATATTATTTTCATTTTGAGTTTTAATTTCACATGTATTTATTTTAAAGGAATCATGTGTGAGTGGTATCTTTATAGTTTGTAAGGAAAACGAAAATCACGTTTATACTCATGACATATGTGATTTCATTGTTGTATGTTACCTTTTTATCATTATATAAAACTTTAATCTCATAAATGCATATGTTAATGCATGTTTTGTGCGATCATATCATCATAAGTTCTCTATGACCCTTTACATCTTACGTGTGTTATGGATATGTAAATGTACGTGATATACAGCCAACAGTCGTTTATCATCTTTTTACTTGTGTATTATTATAAACCAACTATTTTATAATTTTCTATAATTGAGTTATATACAGTGGTGGATCCAAATTTTTTTTAATGGGGCGGATATTTTAAATGTCATTAGGCCACCACAATATAATATATATTTTATCGGTCCGGTTCTAGTCAGATGGGTCAGGTCGGTTCATTGACGTAAAAAATCGTTAAAATGGTCCCAAACTCGTGAATTTGCGTATATGTATAATATAACAAAAATCATATTGAAGCAGCTATACTCATGAAAGTGATGATATGTGATGTTTGAAACAATTATACTCATAAAATTGATGATATGTTCAACATGTTTTAGGTATATTATATCAAATATATTTATTTTGATATGATTTTTTTTCTTCCTACTAATTACATGATTATTTGAGAGTGAAATTTAAAAAATGCATTCGATTACAGACCCGGTTAGTAAGAAAATATGGTTCGTCGACCTGTCAGAAAATCACCGGACTCAATGTAATTCCGCTCCAAACAATGTATTTAAAATAATTTTGCTCTTTCTTTAATTTCAAAAATTTTAAGGGGGCGGTGACAAAATTCTATGAAGGAAGGTCAAAATTTTCATGTATATATAACACTAAAAAAAATTAGGGTGGGCGACTGCCCCCCTCCCTTGGCTCTAGGTCCACCCATGATTATATATCAAATTGTTTGTTTCAGTTTTAGTATTAATTAAGTAAAGTCAAACCAAATTTTAAAGTTATATTCAAAAGTGTTACTCTACCTTAATTACATAAAATAACATTGATCGATAACATCTAATTTAGATATGTGTTATGTATAATAAACGATTTTTAGTTATGTTACTTTACTACCTTTATCACACACTTTGTAACGTGGAAAAAATGTCTATCAACGACTTGAGTTGTTGATTTTGTACTCATTGTTAGGGATTTGATCTTTATCTTGTCATTTGAAAACATATTATATCTCATAAAAATAATAGTTAAATGATATTTTTGTTCTGGTTTTATGTCGTTTTTGTTATTTCAGTATTTGTGTTTTAGTTTTTATGGTTTCAATACCCGTGTTTGAAAAAATATCAAAACAGTCATTCCATCGAAATCCCTGGATAACGTCCGTTACCACCAGGGGTAAAACCATCTTTTCCTTTATTAAATTGCTATTTTTGTCCCATGTTTTATAGTAGTTTTATAGCATTTTCATCATTTCGGTACTCGCGATCAATAATATTCATGTTCATCCTTTCTTCTTGCTTGTTAATAACAAAAGCGAACTTTATTCATGGTATCCAACCGATCTTTTTTTGTCACCTCCTGCTTTCTAACTACTTTAGATAACCTTAGTAATTATACCCGGGAAATCATCTTAGTATTTCGCCATTGGTGATTTCATGTCCTTGGTAAGAGTTTAAATGAATTGTTAATGAAAATGAAAGGGGAAACAACAAAGACATAAAGCAAAAAAAAAAGAAAAAGAAAAAGAAGCCACATATATGAACACAGGGTAAAACCACGTAAGAACAAAAATGAAATAGATCGGTACAAAAGACGTATGAGATAGTCTTGAAAACAAGTTAGGCAGTAAAGAAATTAAAACCTAACCACAAATTAGACAAGCAACTTGCTATAAATTATAGCTATAAATTATAACTATAAATTATACAACTATTAACGAAAACTAGCAGCATTCTATTATTTTTGAAAGTTTTAAAATTAAATAGAGATAATAATCATACTTAAATTATCATTAGTGGTTTGAAGAAGAATAAAGGATCATGCTGAAGAATAAGAATTGATGAACGCGAATGTGATTGATCGCGAGTACTAAAATGATAAAAATGATATAAAACCAGGGATGAAAATAGCAATTTACTAAAGGAAATGACGGTTTTACCCCTGGTGGTAATAGACGTTATCTAGGGATTTGGACGGAATGATTATTTCGGTAATTTTTTGAAACACGGTTATTGAAATTGTAAAAACTAAAACACAAGTACTGAAACAATAAAAATTATATAGAACTAGGGAAAAAAAAACATTTAACTCTAAAAATAATATATTATTGATTATAATGCCGACCATAATAACTCTAGAACCCTTGTTGCGCATATATAATAATGATCAACGGTTATCATGTTAATCACTGTCAGAGGCTTTATGTAGTTGATGCAACTAGTAACAGTAAATTACTGGAGGATCAAACGAAGTACCATCCCAATAAGACTCAAACTACACGATGATGAACTCCTAATAAGATTGTGATTCTGAAATGCACATAGTATCCAACTTCAACTTGTTTTCTAACAAATATTATAGCTTCTATGAGATGGTTGAAATACGAAGATTATCTCTTATGAGAATACTACGACTCGAGAATAATAAGAAATCATATCTTTTCCATTTCAAAATCTAACTACTAACAATTTACAAGTGTAACTCGTCTATTTAACATAGCGATAGTGTATAAAATCACACATATCACCATTTGCATGAGTAGTAATTTCAAGCGGCATTAAGAAGAAACGTGAGATGGTGAGTAATAAATTAATAATGGATCTTGTGATCATAAGGCCCTCCAATAGTACTTCGATTACTATGTAAGATATATGTAGCTTATTATTTGGATACCGGACCATGTGATTGCGTATGTCATGATTGTGGATATGATATAATTTTTCTTTGATATAGTCAGAAGTATATATAACACACCTAAGAAAATAGTTACTTTTGTAGTTCTCTCTTTATTTTTCCCTAGGTACCTTAGGTTAGTAACAACTTCGTTAAATATAAATGCATGGTTATAATCTTTTATTTTTATGTGCATTTAAATATCAGTTTTATATAATATAAGTTATATCCAACATATATACACCATATAGTTTTAAATTATCATTTTTCAAATCCATTATTCTCTAATAACATGTATGTTATGGTCGCTATAAACTAACATTTATTATTTTAAACCTTTTTTTATTACTTATTCATTTTGTATATTAATGTTTTATTTTTGTTTCTCCTCCTAATATATATATTAGCTTTAGTGAACCCTTGTATTACACGGGTTGAATAAATAAAATATTAAACGGAACAAAATGTTATTAATTATAAAATAATATGTGATTTAATTATGTCTGAGTAAGTACTCTAAATAATAAAATAATGATATCAACTTTTTAAAAATTTGTTTTTTATACTTTCTTTTGTTTTTTCTAAAAAATAAATCAAACATTTCGTTTTAAAACAAAACATATTACAAAAATGTCATTTTTAATATATTTCATGCTTTAAAAAAAGTATGATGTACTTCTTAGAAAATTTTCTTTTTATAAAAATTTGTTTCTATAGAAATAAACATTAAAAAGATCTATTTCTTAATAATTTTAAAGATAGCTTATAATAAAAAAATAGAATTAAATACTATAATTAATAATTAATAGAGTCATTTAATAGAAGAGAGAAGCGAAAATTTTTTGTTAAGAGTGAATGTGATGTTACCATGTGACATCTCTGGTTACTATTTTATGACATATAACATTTTTAGTTACCATTTTATTATAATAAGAAGATGATAAATACATTGTGGTAAAAGAAGTAAAAAAACAACACGAGTCATGAGTGCTTCTCCTATAGTAAGCTCGAAAACCATCTCCACACGTAGCGTTCTTACGCCAAAACATCCCTCCCATAGTCTTCATATTATCTCTTCACCTCCAAAAACGAACTACTATTATGGGTGCTCAAAGTGTTTAATATGAACAATACACATCACGTACCAATAAGGTTATATCGAACGTTAATATAAATTTGCATCAAAATTCAAATACATATAAAGTATAAAAAGTTAAATAATACACTAGAAAGTTAATGAAAATAAAAGTTGTCATACAAAAGCAATATCATTGGTACACCCATTTTTTATAAGCAAAAGTGAGGCTACAATGGGACAAGATCCCCTTAGTGATTTTCTAGGTCATTACTTTGCTTTGCATCCTCCTGTTAAATGACTAACTTTTATAACAACTTTTTCATATGTGTTTTCATGTCCACTGAGGTCAAAACCTATGTTGGAATGTTTGGTTTAAAATTTAGATACGTATGAGCATCTCTAATGCTATAAAAACGTTATCTCTCTTTATTGTTGTCTTATGATGCGTTATCATTCAAAAGTTATTATCCTACGGACAAATCAATATATGTGACCAACACAGTTGTCTATATATATTTTCTGATTGGGTCTCACTTTCTACTTTGATATACATATATTTCAATAATATTTGAACTTTTTGATATTTTGTAAGCCAATTAACAACTTACAAATCATGTGGGTTTGGATATATTTTTATATTATATTAAACTGAATATATTTAATAGTAATTATTTAGTAGGATACTTTCAAGGACAAAATAATTTGTGTTGTAAATTGTATTATTATGAAAACAATATGAATTTATAACGTTTGTGTATAATTCGAAAGTTTGAGATTTGAAACAAGTTGATGATTATAACGTAAAATAAAAATGTGTGAATATAAGAAAATATGAATACATAGTTTTAGTTTACCAAAATTGTCTTCATTTATTTAAATACAACACTTTAAGATGGTGGTCTGCCCAAACTTTCTCAATTTTTCTTATATTTTTATCTAATATTTTTTTTCTTCTAAATATCATCTAATTTTATACTTGCAATGTTTTGAATACACAACATATTTATGAGAGACGAAAATACCACCATACTATAACATCATTTAAATACTTTTTGAAAGTTGGTGATGACAAAAGGTGTTATTTTTTATATACTTGACAATTGCTACCCACGGTAATAACACTACCCTTCTTATTTTGAGTATATTTTTAAATTTTTATTTAACACATATATTTGTTTTTCTTTTTATAACATGTAATATCTAGTATTAAAAGAAATACATAGTTTTATTTTACACCTTCTACGTTTTGTTCCACTTAGAGGTTGTTTGGCAACTTCAAAATGATTAAGTGTTGAACTAATAAGATTTTCAAACCATTAAGTGATGAACCATTAAAAGGTCTGAACCATTAAGAACTAGTATATCGTTTAACTATTCAAATGCAAATGTCTAACCAATTCAGATAAGAGGCCTTAACCATTCAGCATTAGACCTCTTAACCATTCAACACTAGTATAATGTTTAACCATTCAGAGACAAATGTTTGAACCATTCAAACATCTGCTTGCGAAACAAACAGTCTGAACCATTAAATGTTGAACCATTCAGACATCTGAACCATTAAAAGACTGACTAAGAGGCTGCCAAACATCCTCTTACTTATATATCCAAATAGTTTTCTTTGTGTCCCACTGTTTTCTCTACATGGGTATCGGTCAATTCGGACAAAATGCTCCTAAAATCACCAAAAGGAATGTACCTTAACAATAACGTAAGCGAAACAACGGCTGTCTGTGACACATGTTTTTGTCTATGGCTACCCATCACTGGTGGTCTAAGTTATATCCTTCATTACTAAATATAGAGAGAACATACATACAAATTTTATGATAGAACTTGATCATTTATATACGTTCGATCAGCCGATTGACATCGTGATTTTACAAAGTAGAGTCATTTGTGATTTAGACACACATAATGACAACAAAGAATATGGTAAACAATTGTTTTCACTCTTTAACAGACAATTATGTCATTTTACAAAAGATGGAGCAACAAAGATTAATGTTGTCACCTCTTTATTTCTTTGTCTACAAGTAATGACAAGAGTGATTTGATTTGTTTTAAGATCACATGATAATTTTCACATAAAAATCATGGTTTATTAAAGTTTCATTGGCATTTGCATGTTGTATACATTGAACCAAACTTATTATATTTTGAATTTTGAGTACCAAACTTTCAAAATACGTTACATTGTATTTAATTATTAGAATTTGCGGTTTTGACTCATCTAGCAAAATATAATAGAATCAATCCCATAGGCAAAATGGCAACTAACTTAGGCAAAATCACTATGAATATTCGGGTTTTTCGGAAGGAAACTTGGCCTAAGCAACTCATTTAGACTTTATGGATTTCAACTTGAGAAATGATTGTAAGATTGAAAGTATAAATTAAGATATAACAAAAACTAAAACAAACAAAATATAAAAAACACAACAATTAATATGTTTTTGTTATAATAAGTAACTAACTTAGGTTGTTACTTGTCGACTTTTTGTTAATTCAATATTTTCTTTCACTTCTCTATATCATGTTAAATAATAATGATTTTTTAATAATTAAATTAAATAAATAAATATCTATAACTTATAATAAAAGACTAACTATGGGTACATATGAAGTCTTTCTAGCACGTCCACCTAAACGCCACATGTGCATTACCACATGTCGCTATATTCTTTAATCTTAAGTTACTATAAATTTCAAAACTATTAACTCATATCAATCACAAATTAATTCATATTAATTACAATAAATATTATATTAATGATCAATTATTACTTTTAATTTTTTTGATATTTTGTACAACAAATTGTTATTTATGTTAACAAATAATAATTAAGTTATTAATTTTAGTATAACCGTTAACCAATTTTGTTTTATTAAAATAAAAGTTTCTGTCAAAATTTTCTTTTGAAATAATATTTTTCTCTTAATTAATTTTTAATTCATGATATTATTCATATTTTTTATATTGTTTGCTTTTAACAACATTTTTTTGCTGTGACTTTTACTCATCCTTTATAAGTTTAATTATTATTAGATAAATAAGTATTTACATCTTTATGAACAATAAATTTTTAATTTTAATTGTTCCTTATCTTAGTTACATATCATTGTTACATACTTTTGTAGATTTTATCAATTTTGTTTATTAGTTAAATTTTTTTATTTTGATGTTCAGTTGTTCTACCTTCATATATTTCAATGTAGAACATCGTAATTTTTTGATATCACTATATAAAAAAATATTATTATTCTAATTTTATCTTTTCAACATCATATATATATAGGGTGAAGTTCTATTGAAAACTCATGGTTATTGTAAGAGTTTTTTAACCAAATGTGAATCCTTGATAAAACCTTTGTGGCATGAGATGATGCCTAAGTGTCTCTTTTTTTAATTGAAAAGAGCATAAATGTAATTAAACAAATTCACCAAATTCAGATTTAATAAAAACATGAAAAGTATCCTCTTTATATCCACCTATATCTCTTTTCTTTATATTTAAAAACTGTACCCCCTTTTTATTTAAATACTTATAACTTTTTATAAATTGTAATTTTTTTATAAAAATTTCACCATTAAACTTATCATATTTTTCTCTTTATTTCTACTATAGTATTGCAAAAAAAAAGTTTCATCCGTACAGACTATACGTAGTTACATCATATTACAATGTTAATTCTCATGTTATCTTGCAAACGATAATAGATCATATAATCTTGTCCTACTGTACCAAAGTTTTACACCCGATATTACACCATTCCAACTAACAATAACATCTTTGTTACGACAACCTAACAACCAAACGACATTACATCATGTTATACTAAGATAATCTTTAGCAAAGATGTAACAAAAAAATCTAGTTACATTGTTAAATATATGATATTACATCACTCCAACTAAAAGTATCATAATCATTACAACAACCAAACGACATTACATTAATATAAACTAATGTAAACTAATGTAAACCAATATTAACTAATGTAAAATGATCTTTAAACACAAACGAATCATTAACCAATGTAAATCAAATGTTTTTTAAATGTAAATTAGATGACATTACACCGTGTCCTAATGATTTAGAATTACATCTGGAACAAAACAGCCCAAAATATTAACCAATGTAAATAAAAAAAGTATTACTCGTACATAGTTACATCAAGTTACACTGTTATACTACTATAACTTATAGCAAAACTGTCACGAAAACCAGACTGTAAACCAATGTAAACTATTGTAAACCAATGTAAACTATTGTAAACCAATGTAAACTAATGTAAACCAATCTGTAACTTCGATGTAAAATGGTATACTACAGATTTTGTTAAAAAAATTTAATGGTAACAATCAAAACATTACATCATGTTATACTAATGTAATCTTTAGCAAAGTTGTAACAAAAACATCTACTTACACTGTTAAATAATCTTTAGCCAACAATGATGCAAAATCCTAATGTTTATAGTAAATTACATATATTTATAATTATTTACGATGAATTACATCGAAGAAGCGTATATAAAACCAAACAAAAATAAATTCTTGGACAAAATATATATCGTGTTTCAATAAATAAGTTATACTTATTTAGCAACCAATTAATATTTATACAATATTTATTAGAGGAACATATAGTTACATACACCTGTCAACAAAAAAATTACAATTATATAATATGTATTAGAGAAACATACGTAACTATCACCGGAACCCAATCCGAGGGTCATCGGAAAACCATCACTAGCAACCCTTCCACAACATCTCTAACCTTGTAATCTTTACCAGATCTTGGAACTATATATCATGTTTCAATAAATCAGTTATACTTATTTAGCAACCAATTAATATTTATATAATATTTATTAGAGGAACATATAGTTACATACACCTGTCAACAAAAAAATTACAATTATATAATATGTATTAGAGAAACATACGCACACTATCACCGGAACCCAATCCGAGGGTCATCGGAAAACCATCACTAGCAACCCTTCCACAACATCTCTAACCTTGTAATCTTTACCAGATCTTGGAACTATACACCACTGCCACTTGTGGTGAAACCCTAAACAACCACCTCCTTGAACAACTATCGTATCTCCACCTCCCAAACGACACGATTTATCAGATCTGAAAACCGCCAAGGAGGGTTTTGTTGGAAATGGTAAATCTGAAATCCGTTGGCGGAAGGGGGGGGGGGGGTGATGAGAACCACCATCTGGTCTTGCCTAATAGATCGTCTTCCTTATCGTGCCAATGGTAGATCTAAAAGTCTTGTACACTTCCTTGAACCTAACAGATCATTCGTCTTCTTCATTATTCAGATATGCTGCAAATGATAGAGGTGGAGGGACTCCGAAGATGGAGGGTTTCGTTGTAACGATCGTCGGAGTTAGAGGGTCCCGGAATAGGTCCGTGAAGACAATAAGATGGAAGGGGTGTTGGTTTTTGAATGAGGTTTTGTGGAGGAATCATTCTACTGATGGTGGGTTAGAAAAAAAATAAAGGTACTAGAGAAGATTACAAAAGTACATAAATCTGATATGTTTCAGCAAAAAGACAAAATAAGAAAATGACCATATTACCCTTAATATCATCGCATCCCTTAAATTGGAATCTAATATATTTTATATTAAATCAAAGGTTGTGATTGAGTTAAAGAGTTTTTACACTTGAAGAGAGTTAATATGATCTATATCATATATATATATATATAAGGGGGTGATCAAATGAAAACCACTATTTTAAAAGAAAACTAAGAAAACTAATTTCCACAATCATATAATTTCAAATATATTTTTTCTTTTAGTTATTAAAAGGGTATATATGTAAAATTAGCACCATATTATTTTTGGTAATTTATTAATTCTACTACTTTTATTTCAATAACTTCTCTCATTTGTTACACTCTTTAATATATTGAATAAATCAAAAGGGCAATCAATTAGTATTTTCTTTTTCTCATTCTTAGTTAAACGAACACATGAGATAACAAACCCAATCTTTTTCTTTAAAATCAATCAGAATAGGTATAAATTAAATCGATCAATCTTACGAACAAATTTAAGGGAATGAAATTCAAAATGAGCAGAGAAAGTATATTATTTTATTTGACTATGGATTATATTTATACTTAACAAAGCAAACAAGGACATACTTTTATGATGGGTCAAGTTTGTTGGAATAGCAATACTGGTAATCCTATTTGATTGACAAATTATTTTTGTCTGATAATAATCGCAGTTGTTCTAATAAATTTATATTTGTTTCAAGAAGAATCGAAAGAAAGATTGCAACTTTCCGTTGATCTCTTCAAGTATTCGCTTAAATCAACGTTAGTTAATCTTTATGAGTTTTTGTTTCATTTGATTAAACATGTTCGCTGTATTTGATTATGTGTATGTAATTATTTAAATTATTGTTTACATATTTGTAACATTGTTTGACCAACCCAATATATAAGCATATAACTAATGATTACATATACATAACCCATATATTTACATATGTAAAATAATAGGTTACACATATGTATCTTTTTCAATGCAATATATGTAACCTCATTGTTACATATATGTACCTCACAAATGGTTTTTTATATATGTACCGGGTTATAGATATGTAATCTTGTGAAATACATATATGTAACTTTGATAGCTACAAATACATATATGTTGTTTAACGTGGTTACATATATGTAACACTACGAGTTATAATATGTAAGCCTGACATTTATTTTTACCAAAATAATTAATATGATTTGATATAAAAAATGTTGTTTATCATGTTTCTTCTTAATACAAAAACTAATGTGATTTTGTTTTTGTGTTTGTTAAAAAAAGTATTAGTCAAACTAATTAGGAGAGAGAATAAAAGATTTTAAGAAAGTTGTTAATGCTTATGAAAGTTTATAAAAACTAAACAAATTTGTTACCCATTATGCCCCTAACCTCTCTAATTATGACCATTAACTTAGATAAATTTACTAAATTAGCATTAGTTAATCTCAACCATTAATCAAACAAATCAAGAGTGAAAAAATGATTTTCTTAGTTTTCAATTATAATGTGGTTTTTATTGAAACCCTCCATATATATATATATATATATATATATATATAGGGAATGATAAAAATGAGAACCACCTTTTTTGTGAGAATTCTAGGAACCAATTTAAGCTACTCATTTTTTATCACATGCAAATCACATGTCATTTCCTCCTTTTTTTTAAATGTTCGTAACTTTTTTTCACGACATCATTTTTTCAAAAAAATTCATCATAAAATTCAGTATTTTTTTATCTTTCCAAGGCCTACCATATTGATATAGTTTTCTAAAAAAAATCGTACATCCGTTGTTTACATATGTGTAAATCTAGTTATACACATGTGTAGTACTGGATTTACATATGTGTAAATCCATTATTACACATGTGTAAAAGGAATTTTGTTAAAAAAACAGGAATTTTTTTATTTTTTATAAATTTTTTTATATTTTTTTATGAAAGAGGGAAAGTTGGGGAATATTTTTGTGTTTTTATTTTTTATTTTTATGTTATTTTTTGATTATAAATTTTTTAAATATGTTTTTGTTAATTACAATTTTGTCATTGAAAACTAGTGGTTGAGATTGGTTTTTTAGAGTTCTCACAAAAAAAGTTGTTTCTCATTTGATCCATCTCATATATATATATATATATATATATATATATAATATATATATATATTACTGTAATTTATTTACTCATGTGTTATTTTAAGTATTGGTCCACCCATGTAACACACGGGTCACTAACCTAGTTTATTATATAGATCTTCTTATTATGATAATTTATTAAATCATAATGATATTTAATTACATACTTAAAATATAGTTTTATAATATTAAATCTTTATTTGTTTTCCTTATTTCTTTAATGTCTGATGACATTCAACAAAGAAGTCTTCATAAAAGTTGTTGTTTAACGACATGTTGGATTTATATAATACATATAAGAAATGGGTGAAGTAAAATCAATTTGTTAAAAATATTAGTTTATATTAAAATTTTGTGTGTTAGATGTCACCAACCATTGGAGAAACAAAATTAATTAATATTTAAGAAATTATAGTGTAGATTAAGAATTATAAAATTATATTTGATAAGATATAATTGAAAATTTATGATTTATTCGTTCTAATAAATTATTAAAAAGCTCTATTTGCCTCTGCCATTCTATGAGTGTCTTTCTTTTTGCGTATGGCATCGCCACTCTCTTTGGCAGCATCCACTAATTCGGAACTTAATTTGAAAGCCATATTTCAACCCGTACGTTTTCGGGATGCCGCTAATAACTAATGAATAGCAAGTGCTTTTTCTTGTGTGGATCCTATTTCAATGGGAACTTGATGAGTCGATCCACCTACACGTCTTGCTTTTACTGCTATACCCGGAGTTACTTCATGTATTGCTTGACATAAAACATAAAAAACTATATTTTAGATATTTATATGTATACTTTTATTATTTAATTAATTATCATTTAATAAAGAAAGACTAAAAATTTAACCTTCAGTAGTAACTTTTATTTTTATTTTTTATTGAGCAGAATTTAATTTATTAGAAAACATAAAAAACTAACAAGAAGCTAGTCAATACAAGTGATGAGTTTTTTTTGACAGCCTTCACCAGTAGTTGCTACATGCACTTTTAGTGACTCATCTATTATATAGCATATTTGAGACAGGGTGTTGAGGGTTTAGTTAATTGGATTTCGTGGTTAATCCGTTCGTGTTATATACAGTTTATTTCTCTAAATTATAAAATTTATTTATATAATTGTATACAAACAATTTGCTTAACTTAAACATCTAAACAAGTGTATACAAACAATTTACTTAATTATAATGGGTGTTGATCGGGTTATTTAGATTTCGGGTTAACCGGTTTGGGTTATGGGGGTTTTGAGGTTATAAATTCCATCTAATACCTAACCCGAATAAGAATCGGTTTAATCGTTTTGGGGTATTCGGGTAGGAGTTTTTTGGGGTCGGGGTTTCTAAATTTCCTTACAATAGGGGGAGGTTTTGGATTTAAAATCCACATGTGACAAAAAAAATAGGGGTTGCAGGTTGTTATAGGGGGTTTGTCACTTACGATGGGTTTCCTCCTGATGACGATCTCAAGTCCATAACTAATAGGAACAGATTGATGTACAAGTATTTTTTTTCATGGACGTACTAGTCCTAGCGACCCAAAGTTTCATGCTCAAGTAATGAAGATGATCGGTTAAATCGCTAGCCTGTTAGTGATCCAGTTAACCGTTTAAAAAAACTATTATATAACATATATATCATATAGGTATAAATATATATATATATATATATATATATATATATATATAATATATATATATATATATATATATTAATATTGTGGATTCTTGGATCCTAAGTGCTAGTGGGCTCAAAAGCTCTAGCAAGTTCAACCCATCACCCATGGATACACATATACGTTTTTTTCCTCTTATTTTGAATCTTTTGTTTATATTTATCTATAAATGTGAATGACAAATACAAAGAAGAAACTAAATGACTTCATGGTGTTTGACTTGTGATTATTTGGATTACTTGTTACATCTAGATACTTTAGATGCTTAAGAAATAATCATCACAGCTTTAAAACAAGAAAAAAATAACTGTTCTGATATAAAAAGAATAACTTAATGTTAATTAAAATAAAATATAACTTTATTGGTTCTAAATTTTAAACAAAGATACCTTGTCATATGCATTAAGAATGTGTTCTAATACTAAAATAACAAAAGGAGCCGACATTTATTTCCTGTTAGGGATGGATCCCCACTACAAATTGTCCAATGTTTTTTTTCTTAAAGAAGTACCAACAAGAGTCAAACACTCAATTAAAATCAGATTATAAAATTAATCAACAAGTTTATGCTCTTTAATGTGATTAGGGGTGTTTGAGTTTCCCTAAATGTTAGGAATTTATCATCTATAATTTATAAATGACATAATGATACTAAATTAAAACTGCTAAAATTGTTTAATTTTATAAGCAAGATAAGCATACGAAGGAGCGATGTGTGATTTATTTTCTTTTTTGGGTATGGGCAAGTTACTTTGATAGTCTATTAAGCAAAAAAGTTGCTTGTCAAGTATGAGGTATACAAGAATAATTAAAGTTTTGACTTTTGATATTAAAGTTTAAAGAAATATTTTTAAATACTCACTTATATAAAACTAACATATATACGACACACACTTAAATATAACATTGACCAGAAGATATTGAATCCATGATCAAAATGATATAACCACTTGAAAAATAAAAATAAAAGCGAACATTTAATCTTTGATGATCCATAGAAAAACAGATAAATGAGAAATTAGAGAAATATAATAAATAAATAAGAAAACATACACAAATAAGAAATCATAAAATAAAAATAGAACCCTAGCCTTTTGCTATATTAATTATTTAATTGTCTACAAAGACAAGAATATGCCCTTATTTAGAGACACCAGCCTCTAATTTGCTTTTATAAACTATAGTTTAACTTGTACAATCCACTTAAAATGTCACGATTTTAAAGAATCCATACTCGTTGTTCTTTAGAAAAGATGTTTTTATATGCATTTAGAATAAATATTTATGATTTAAAATTAACAATGATCTTAGTTAAATACTAATTAACATTGCAAAATATATTATTCTAATTACTTTACTTAAGAACCCTACAATTGTCAATACTGAAAAAACAATAAGAATAAATAGTTATGAGAAAATTATATGAAATTAGTAGGTATAACCCTCTTGGATGCATGGACTGTTTTGGGTGTGTCTCACCTAAAATAGAAACACAAATTTTAGGTTAGATTCCAAACAATCAATCATGGATCACTAATGTAACACCGATGTCATTATAAAATCTACTTATATTTGATATTCGTTTTGCTTCATAATTTTCATTAAATTGTATTTGGATTTTTTTAAAATTAAACATGTAACGTAAGTCTTTAGAAGAATTTACAAATAATCCTAACCAAACGTTAATGTATTATGACATCTATACAATCGAAAGTACAGGGTGGAAATTTATATCATAACATGTTTAGTAAACTCGCTAAACTTATAAGTAACGTAATTAGCTTATAGTTGATACAAACATTTTTGTAGTGGATAGTGAGATGCATGACTATATGATTCCTACATAGATAGTCATATTGTGATAGTGCATCTGACAAACCATAGTACCCGGCTATATGAGCCAGATCTATTTAGCCATTATATGAGCCAGATCTATTTAGCCATTATATGAGCCAGATCTATTTAGCCATGTAACTCCTTAAAATTTATATTTCATCCGCTCAATAATTTATAACTATGTGATTGTTGGAATTTTGGACACAAAATAATTATATTTATATGTTTTTTTAATAGTATCTATTTATTGGTTTAAGTTCTCGTTTTGTAATGAACTAACCGTGTTCAAACTGAAGCTAAGATGAATTAGATATTGATACTCGAAGTTGAGTGGTCGAAATGAAGAAAGTAAAACTTGGGTGGTTATTGTAGGAAATTTTGTAATTTCTTGCATAATGCTAATAAAGTCATGTTTTGATTAACATGGATGTTTTATGTTGATCAAGTCTTTTAATAAATATTATGAATATCTATTATGGATCATAATGTTTATTAAATTGGTATTAAACTTGTCATGAATAAAATGAAAGTTTTAATTTGGTCTCATAAAACATTTCATAAATCAAATGGGAGTTTTGGTTGTGAATCATAAAACTCACATTAATATGAACTTATTAGCATGAGTATATAAACAAACTCATGATGATGAGAAGAGAAGAAGAAGAAATTTATTCTCTTGAGTATCCAAGTTATACAGAAATTTAGAGATGAGCACTCTCTAAATTGTTCTTCCTATATCATCATCTTTAATCTTGTTCCATATAACTTCATAACACATATACTTTACCGGTGATCTCTTGGGCCGAGACACTTTCCGGCAGTACATACTGCTTTGGCTGTTGTACCCTGGGAAACAAACACGTTGTCCCCTGGGAAACAAACACGTTGTCTTGTGTAGAGACACGGAATCTATTTTAAGGGACCCGTGTCTAACACGATCCTCAGCCACAACCGTTAATCTTTTGTTTGTAATTTGTTGTAGTCAAGGGGTATACTTGAAGACTGGAACGTGATGAAGACTCGTGTCAAAAATACTTTATGAAGAATCGTTAGAGTATATACTAAAGACTAATGTTCGAATCAAGTTTGGTATATAAATATTGCTTGTATTTATTTTTTTAGTCGTATTTGTAAACAGTATTGTACTATAATATTTCACATGGTTAACGAGAGTAGCGTTAGAATTAATATTTTTAATATAAAAGTGAACCTATTTCCTACAATCTTAAAACAGATTTCATGATTGGATTTTTAAAAACCTATTATTATTTTTTTGGGTTCACGAAACGTTAAAGAAAATATTAGTTGAGATTTTTGTTGAAAATCAAATAATATTTTGGGAAATAACATAAGTACAATAACATGTTTGGATTTTATTAAAGATTGGAGTAAAATCTAAAATCAAAATAAAGAGTTACCAAACAAATACTTTGATTCTATCATATGTTAAAATATTTACGTAAATGTTTAACAATCTAACATGTGTGTTAGAGATGGTTTAATTACTAATAGTCATTAAAAATCATGGGTTTATAGTTTCAAAACTATTTATGATTACAATGATTTAAGCAAAACCAAATTTTATTTTAAAAAGAAATTAAAACTAGTGTTATGCAACAAAAAAAGAGAAATAGTCTTTCTTATATGAGACGAGAAGCTTACAAACGATTTTGTAATCGTTTAGTTCTAACGAGTATGTTAGAAGCGGGTTTATTGTATATAAACCGATAAGCTTAAAAACAATGTTTTGTGTAGTTGTTTATTTCTAACAAGTGTGTTAGAACTGGATTATATTTTATATAAAAAACGATTTATGTAATCGCTTATTTCTAACGAGTAAGTTAGAACTAGATTTATTTTATATACATCGGAAAGTTTTTAAAACGATCTTTGTATTCGTTTATTTCTAACGTACGGGTTAGAAGTGGTTATTCTAACCAATAAGCTTAAAATTTATTTGTGATCATTTATTTCTAACGAGCGTGTTAGAAAACGGTTTATGTAACAAGAACCGTAATATTTAAAATGATTGTTGTAATCATTTGTTAAAAATGATTTGCAGGATCGATTAAGGGTCACTTAACACTTAGTTTTTCTCTCAAACTCACTTTGAACAACACTCGGATGAAGATAGAGTCAATAAGAGTTGATCACAATATAGTAAGTAATAAAGAACACAGAAAGTAATTTTCAAGGTACTTGCATATATTGCTTCTCAACTCAAATATGACAAGACTCTTACAAGCTTATCTTTTCGAGTTACAATGAGAAACTATATATAATACTACCTACAGCCGGATATATTTTGATACCAGCTGGGATCCTATAACTAAAGCCTATACTACAAGACTATAGTTTAAGGTATCTCGGATAAAGTCTTATCTGAGATAGGGCAGTCAGGACATGTCCCTGACTTACCTTTTATCACCAACTAAAGTTGGTAACATGTACTATCATAAAAAAGGTAAACAGTGGAATACAGTATGGTCAACTGAATGACTCTTTAAGAAAACACCATACAGTATCAGAGGTTTGCAGCGGAGTGTCAGAGACCATACTTATGTCCATTGGTTCATAGCAGTGTCTTCCGAAGGTTAAATGGCTTCGGAAGAACAAGTACTTCCGAAGCCACTTATACTTCGGAAGAGGCTAGTTCTTCTAAGGCTTGGGAACTTCTTCTTTTCTTCATACTTCAGAAGTAGTCTTCTGATTGCTCTTCTAAGACTTGACCTTCGTAAGCATGCTCTTGACTTCGAAAGTAGAGTTCTGTCTTTGGAAGTTGATCTTTCACTTTATCTTCAGAAGAACTCTACAACCTTCGGAAGTTCTATGCTAAGCTTCGGAAGCCTTTGCATGTAGCACCAAAATTATCTAAGTGATTTGGTTTTGGTTGCATCAGCCTTCTTCTTGATCCAACAAACTCCCCCTAGGCTGATGCTACCAAAACCTCACTTGTTTCTGCTTCTCAAAACTTTCAGCACCAAGGAAAGTAGATATTTATCTGTTTCCTTGTTCTTCCTGATGTGGTGCTGAGAAGTTTGTACAAATCCTTGGTAGACAGTAAGTACAGTCTGTCACCTTGGATGATATGTACCCTCTGTTGTTATCCTCTGAAAAGAGTTAGTTGATGGGAACTGTAATCATATTTCCATCTAGCTATAGGTTCCAATTCGGGACCCTCTACCATCTGTAGAAAGGCAGTGCCCTTGGTAGGAGGTCTTTCCTTGTCTTCCTGTCTTCTCAACTTCAACTCTTCTTCAATCTTGGCTTTTGCAGTTAGCTCGGCTAGATGAAGACTGCTGAGATGATTTCTGATGGATGCAGCAGTTTCAGAGTTGGAGGGGTTAGAGAATGGCTTCTTTGCTAACTCAGCAATATCAAATCTGCTGGAGTGTAACAGAGAGGTTGCATTAAGTCTGTTGACTTCGTCATTCTCCCTTTCCACAACAAAGCTGTGAGAAGTTTCATCAAAACTCCACTGGATTATTCTCTTTCTAGGCACAAGAGACTGACTAGGAATCTTGTCCTCTTTCTTTGTATCCAGCAGAGTCACCAGTTTCCTTCTAAGTTTCTTCTCTTCATCATTTAGTGAATTTGAGTTGAGACCTAGAAGTCTAGCTTCCTGGTCCAATGTTCCTCTAGGAAAATCAAGGAATTGATCTCGCATGAGGGAACATGAAGATCCATCAACATAGGTGATATTGACAGAGTCTTCTTCACATGAGACCTCGCTCAAAGTTGTGCAGTTGGTGAGCTTAGCCTTGATTGCCTTGAACTCCTCAAGAGAGAGATGTTGAGAAGGCTGAGGGGATGGTTTGGATGGTTGTTGGGTAGGTTTAGGTTCAGAGGTTCTGGGAAGTGTTTTTGGTTGAAGGATGGGAAGTTTAGGTGGTTGAGGTGATGAAATGGGTGAGGTTAAGTAGGGTAAGTATGTGGGTTCAGGGGTGAAGGGCTCAGTTTTGATAGTGAAGGGTAAGGTTAAGGGATCAGGTTGTGGTTGAGTAGTTGCAGTGAAGGTCATCCCCTTTACCCTTCTATACATCTCTTTTCTCTTTCCCAAGCGGATGTCAGCCTTGATTTCGCTGACAATCTGTTGGAGTGTCCTCTCTGACATGGGACCCACCTGCCTTCCAGAGAAGTCATGAGCCTGGAGATAGTCCTTCATCCAGGCCTTCTCACTGAGCTTCCTGGTTGCAGTGACCTTTGCTTCTTCCTCCTTCTTTTTCCTTTCCTTTAGCTTTTCTCTTCCAGCCTTTCTTCTCTCTTTCTCCATTTGATCCTGCTCTTTGTTGTAGAGCCATAGGATCGTTT
This sequence comes from Flaveria trinervia, assembly GCA_025506515.1. Classification (NCBI taxonomy): domain Eukaryota; kingdom Viridiplantae; phylum Streptophyta; class Magnoliopsida; order Asterales; family Asteraceae; genus Flaveria; species Flaveria trinervia. The sequence goes on from CM046446.1 coordinate 90,514,581, forward strand.
CATTGTTGTGTGGAGAAAGTTCTTGAAGATTGAAGCCTCTGGAGATTAGGAACTCTATCCTATCTCTCCTCTGCTGCAAGGCAACCTCCTTCTATTCTTCTTCTTTCTCTTTCTCTAAGGCTAACCTGACTGCTTCTAGTTGTTTCTCATGTTGCAGTCTGGTTGCCTTTTCCAATTTCACCAACTCCTCTAGTGGTAGCAGGAGTGTTTCTTCATTGGCAGCTCCCAATTGGATGAGCTGATCAATTATCTCTTCTCTCCTTTTTTTGTTGACAACCTCGTGGTTGGTTGCAGCTGCTTTTGTACTAGCAGCTAGCAACTTCTCGGTTGGAAGTCTTTCTTTCTTCTTTAACTTCTCAATCTTCTCCTCTTTCTGAAGCTCTTTCGTATTCATCTTCCTTTTCCTTTGTTATCTTTTGAAGAGCCTGACTGTGGTTGTTCTTGGAGAGTGGATTCTGATTGTGAGAGAGGCAGAGAGGGTGTCTGGGATAGAGGTAGATTCAGAAAGTCCTCATTGTTCACCTCAGATGCCATTTCTAGGATTGCATTTGTGATGATCAATTCCTCGGACATCTTGAACAGTCCTTCTGCAGCTTCCATTTCAGATTCGGAAGATTCATCTTGTTCTTCCGAGGCTTGAACTTCAGCTTTGGAAGTTTGAGGAGATGCAGATTCTGTCTCGACTGTCTTAGTTGTTGGGCCATCAGTCCCCATTTCCCCTTCGAAATGAATCTTAGGTTCCATGTGGACCTTAGGTTGACCAACTTCTTCCACAGTGGTAGAAGGTGCAGTAAGCCTCTAAAGCTCTTTAGCTCCGAAGTAAATCATTGCAGCATCTGGGCTTGGTTGATCAGTAGAGGATCTCAACAGAAACTTGGTGAAGAGTATGTAGAGATCTCTGAGCATCTTTGGGTCGATTTGAAGTACAACTTGAGATGGCTCAGACAAAGTGATGACAGGAGTAGAAGATGTTAAAGTTGAAGTATGAATCTGTGGGTCCTCAATTGTTTGTCTCTAAACATTCTCCCCCTTTTTGGTAGCATCATCTTGAGAGCTAGATGAGCTGGAGGAAGAAGTCAATGAGACCTGAACAAGTACATGCCTATCAGATCTCTCGGTTTGTTTCTCAGCTAGTAGAGCCTTGAGATTGTCAATCTCAAGTTGCTGAGTGGCGGACCTTTCTTCTAAAGTCCTAACCAAGGATTCAAGGTTTGAGACTTTAGACAGAAGGTCTTTTATGAGGAGTTGCATGCTTCCCTCATCTTCTTTTGAAGAATCACGGGGAGATGAGGTAACATACCTAGTATGTTTAGCCTCACCATCAGATGTGGTTTCTTGGCACCCTGGTTTCCCTTGCTGAATGATGTCTCTTTCAGATTCATCAAACGGCATGGTTGCCACAGATTCAGTCTCAGATATGTTACCACTGTCCATAGGGTTCATTGAGGCACCTTTTGTAGTGGTAGCTGAATCTGCATGAGTCCCCTCCATATCACTGGGACTCACCTCAGTTATGGGTTGTTGATGGGGGCTAGAGATAAGGGATCTCGCTGGGCTCTGTTGATCTTGGAGAGGGTGTTGTAGATCAACTTCATTGTCGTGGAGAGATGTTATCTCTTTATCAGTTTTAAAGAGAAGGTCAGTGAAAGATAGGGATGTTAAGCCTACTGACCCAGGACCTTGGTCAATGTCTACAGGCATTGAGCCTTTGGTGGGGCTGTCCCTTGTTGGCTGCTCAGAAGAGTGTAAATACTCATCCTGAGGGCTGTTGGTTTGGGTGTCGGGCTCATGGGTTTGAGACTGAGGAGACTCAAAACCCAAATTGAGGTCGAATGTGAAAGATGGTGAGACCTCAGACTGAGTGGGAGCCCATGTTTCCACTCTAGTCTTTTTGGATTGAACAGGAGGGGCTTGCTCAATCAAAGTAGATTGAACAAGGATTTGTTTAGGGCGTCTCTGGTATGTGATGGTGATGGGTAGAGAAGGTAATGTTGGCATTGTGGAGGTGATTGTTGGTGTGGGTTCATCACTTGTGGGGTGAACAGGGATGTCACCAGGAGTTATGCGCTCAATCATACCTAGAAGTAGAGAAGTGTACCTTCCATTGAAGTTGGTGGACACCTTCTTCAAAGTCTTGAAGATGGTAGGCCTCATGTGAGGGACAGTAAGAGCAGCTGCACAGACAAGCGTACTCTATTCCAACTCACAGTTGATTATGTGTTGAATGAATCGGGGATACATAAAGAATGTCTCCCTTTGAAGATTCCCAATCAGATTGGTGAGCACAAATCTTGAGTAATTGAAGCGGAGGCCTTTCACCGGTCCATGAACTAAGCATCCTAGTTCATACGGGATTTGATCCCATCCCCCAGATTTGTTTGACAGGCAGTGGAGGACAACATGCAGGAGGAACTTCCAACTGTAGGAGAAGTTGTACTTGTAGACTGTCAACCTGCTTACGTCTCCACCATATCCCATAAGGATATAAGTGTTGTCTAAGTCTTCTTTGGGGAATTCAGTAGGAGCTCCTTCATCATGAAGCTCGAGATGCTCCCTGATGAGTTGTTCAGTAATGACCAACTCTTGTCCACAAATGCTGGACCTTAGTACACGAATCCCATTTAAGGTTTCGACTTGACCATTTTCCCAAAATTCTACCATTTGATTGGAGTAAACAATGGGGTTAACGGTAAGGGTTGTGTAGTAAGATGATTGGGTGAGAAAGGAGATGATTTCAGAGAAGTCAGCATCTCTTGATGAATCAAGAAGTGCGACTTGGTTGTGCTGAGGGTTGAGTGCCATTGCAGAAAGGTGAATGAGAATGAATTTAAGCTTGGGTAAAGTTGGAGTGGAGAAAATTTCTTGGGCAGTAAAAATTTCAAGTAAGAAGATGAAATTGAATAGTCGAGATTATTTAAAGGTGGGTGGGAAGGCGGTAATAGAGGTTAGGATAAGGTGATGTGATGTTTTAGTGGAAGAAATGACAGTGGCGGTAAGGTTAAAATCAGTTAAATAATCCGACATCATTAAAAAATCATTGCTTTTTACAGTGTGGGGCCCAAGAGATTTCCGTTACACATTAAAATCTCTCTTCCGGATATAAAGTATACATTTCCGAAGGTAATTTTTCTTCCGAAGGCAATTCTTACTTCCAAAGAAAAGACTTTGCATTCGAAGGTCAGGATTGCTTTCCGAATGGAGAGTGTCTGTAAGCCTCGAAAGTAGATCTGATATAAAATCAATCGCTTCTTCCGAGACCAAGACTCCTCCGAGAAGAAAATTATCCTTTGAGAAATTTTGCTTCGAAAGATATGAAAATTACTTCCGAGGGTTAATTTCTCTTCGGAAGAACTTTATACTTAGAAAATTTTAGAGAGACCTTTTGTAACAGGGCTTAAATTGTATTGAAATAAGACATTACATATTAAAAAGGTTTTCAAAAGAGGTAATCTATCAATGTTTATCATCCCAATAGCTGTTATGAGATACTTAAATCTTTGTTCATCAAAAGCTTTGGTAAACAAATCAGCATATTGTTCATTTGAGTCAACTTTAATTAGTTTAATCAGATTTTTCTCATGAATATCTCTAATGAAATGGTACCTGATATCAATATGCTTTGTCTTGGAGTGCTTCACTGGATTTTCAATAATGAAGATAGCACTGTTGTTGTCAATATGGATAGAAGTACTCATAAAGTTGAATCCATAGTCTAACATCTGATTCTGAATCCATAGCAGTTGAGCACAACAGCTAGAAACAGTAATGTATTCAGCTTCAGCAGTTGATGTAGAGACACAGGATTGTTTCTTGCACTGCCATGAGATGATCCTTCCACCAAGAAATTAACATCCTCCTGATGTTGATTTCTTATCAATGTTACAGCCGCCATAGTCACTGTCAGAGTATCCATGGAGATTCAAATCCTTGTTCTAGGATACCAGAGACCTAGTTTGGGTGCTCTTTGAGGGCTGCGGATTCTCTTAATAGAAGCTAGATGAGACACCTTTGGAGCAGCCTGATATCTTGCACAGAGCAAGTAGCAAACATGATATCAGGTCTACTGGTTGTGAGATAAATCAGAGAACCAATAATTCCCATACTGAGTTGATCAGTATCCTCCCTCAAGGTCAGGAAAAGATTGTGGTTTCTGGGTAGGGGTCTTGGCAGGCTTACCTCTTTCATCTCATCTTATAAGATGTTAGAAAACTTACTTAGATGAATTAAGAAAAAACTCTTCCTTCATTGGCTTCACCTGAATTCCAAAGGAAATGTCACACCCTCAAAATCCACTTGCGGAGTTTTACCGCGAGGCGTGTGAACAAACCAGGATCACAGTCAATAGTTACTCAGAACGACTCTAAATGCCATAATTTAAACAAAATCAACCAAAATACCAACTTTAAACAATGCGGAAGCGTTTTTGAAAACAACCCAAGTCAATAAAGTATAACTATGGCAAAACAAGTGCCAACCAAAGAGTAAACTATAATTATTAAAATGTCAAATTGTCTTGAAGCATAGTGTCTTAAAATGCAATGAACCGTGCAGTGCTCCTATGGCAAGCAAGTAAGGACCTGAGAAAAGCATACTAAAATGTCAACACATAGGTTGGTGAGTTCAAGAGTTTGAGTTCAATAAACATATAAACAGTTGTGATAATATAAGCAGTGTATGGTAATAGATAGCTAGTCTATTATCAGTAAATATTATACATAGTGATTTTGCAATTGAAGCTGACTGTGATAGTTGTTGCCTCCTGTCACGACTTACCATGTCGTGACAATGTTCAATAGGACAAATTGCACCCGGTTGACCTCGAGTCACACAGGTGGGGCTCGTCAGACCCAGTAGTACTACCCAAGTTTCCCCGCTATTAAATATTAACAATTCAAAAGTGTGAGGACTTTTCCCATGGTAAACAGCACTATATTAATATTATACACAACTTAAATAATAAAAGCGTTCGTATAAATACCAGTATGCTATCTCCCCCAAAAGAGATTAAGTAAAGAGTGGGGCATGAACTCACCTGATGTATGCAAAGGTACTTAGGGTTTATTTTGAGAAACGAGAGGATAGCCAACCTTCACAGGTTACCTAGATCATGTGAGTACATAAGTACGTGTAAATAAAAGACATGTGAAACCCTAATCATACCAAAATCAAAGACTCAAGCTTCCAGACAAATAGACACGTTTGACCTAGTTGACCCGTTTGACCCGTTGGTGACATTATGAGTTATAATTCAAATAAAGCCAATGAGCACATACAACATACATGATTAACATTCAAATAGTATCATACATATGCTATATCAACCAGGTGTATCACTTAGATCATCATACAATCAAGTACTACACAAGTCATGCGAATCTAGAACATTAACATACCACTAGTTATAATACAACTAACATGTCACACAAGGTTCAACCATTCATCACATGCCATGTGAAGCCACTCACGACTTCACATCCTAAACCCTGCCAATCCTACTAAGTAGGGGCCTCAGATCCGCACGCGTGTATAATGATCATAACCAAATTCTTTAAGCATATGCATTGCATTCACAACATCACAACAATCAATTACCAGACCCAAGCATGATGTCCTACTACTACACAACATCCAATCCATACATGATTACCAATTCAAATATCACCCATGATTATCCAAACATGCCATACAACTAATTTAACACGTTCTATCACACTAGAATCCATCCTTGAACATAATAGCAAGTTCCTATCATCCCAAACATGATCATAACATCATACTTCAACGTTTACACAAATAAAGTTTCCCTTTTGGGAAAGAACATCCCAAAATCTATCAAACATCCAAAGCATACATGAATTCATCATAATATACCAATTCAAGCTCATACTAACATCCAAGCATATCAACCACATCCAAACATCATAATTCACCAAATCATATCCAAAAGTTACTATCTTTAGTAATGTATGAACTATAACATGTGTTCTTGAATTTCCAATGATCACAACAACAATCTAACATCTATTATCACCATGAACACATCCATAACATCATAACATCCATAATTCAACATTTCATGCAAATAAAGTTACTATTATTAGTAACCTATGAACATCAACCCTAAATCATCAATTTCTTGCAAGATTCATGATTCCTAACATTCATACAACTTATTAATCACCACACATTCATCAAACAACATCATTCATCCATAATCATGCCCAAAATCGAATTAGGGTTTGACTAGAATCAAAACCCATGATTAAACCACTAAAAACATGTAATTCATCCATGATCGACGTTAACTAACATGTATTCAACCTAACTAACATATAAACATCATCAATTGATCAAAACTCACACCAAGAACACCATTGTGATTTAAGGTTCGGCCATAATGAAGAACATCACAAAAACATGAAAAATCTAACCTTTAAACGTGTAATGTAACAAAATTGAGACTTGTAATGCGTTGTATGCCTTGAGATCGATCAAATCCAATGTGTTCTTGCTTAATCTTGATCAAAATCGCAGGTTTGAGAGGGAGGAGGAGGGTTACGGTCGCACAGGGGGGTGGGGTTTAGGGTTTATGTTTTACTTAATTTAATTTACATATTTACCCTTTAAACCTTGTGTTTGGTATTTTATAAAAACTAGACTTTAAACTCTTTTTAAAATGCCTTTAACTTAAAAATACAAAGATATGAACTAATAATATTCATTACATATTTATCTTTGCAAAAACACAAGACATACGAACAAATAGGCACGTTTCCGCGTTACGCGATAATTCTACAATAAGCATTAAAATGCGTAAACACATAATTTTAACCAACAATCACATAATCATTTAATTAACATAGTTTAACATTATAAATATTATTAAGTCACCAACGTTAAACGACAACTAGTGTGCTCACGACACGTGTATACAAGACTTAACGGAACTAACGGAGCTTGGTAACGGAAATTTACCGGATGTCACATTATCCCCATGTTGAAAGAATTTTCGTCCCGAAAATTGCGTTACATGGTGAGAGTGTTCCATCACTGTCCTGGTTCCATCACTGGTCTACTGCATTGGCACACAGAAATCGAAATCGTGTGAGTTTTGGATGAGTTGTCACATCATCCCCATGTTGAAAGAAATTTCGTCCCGAAATTAAATCAATACCTTCGTCTGCTGGCATCGTTCCTTCGAATAGTTGAGGGTACTTAAGCTTCATTTGATCTTCCCGTTCCCATGTGAATTCCGGTCCACGTCGCGAATTCCAACGGATTTTAACAATAGGTATCTTGCTTTGCTTAAGTGTTTTCACCTCACGGTCCATCACCTCCACTGGTTCCTCAATAAAACGCAATTGTTCATCCACTTGAATTTCTTCTAGTGGTACGACCGTCGTTTCATCAGTTATGCACTTCTTCAAGTTTGACACGTGAAATACATCATGAATTCCACTTAGCGAATCAGGTAGGGCTAATCGATAGGCTACTGGACCTACTCTTTCCACTATCTCAAATGGTCCAACGTACCTCGGATTTAGTTTCCCTCGTTTACCAAACCGAACTACGCCTTTCCATGGTGAGACTTTCAACAAAACCTTGTCACCAACCTGAAACTCTAAAGGTTTCCGTCTCTTGTCAGCATAACTCTTTTGCCTGTCTCGCGCTGCAGCCATACGGTTCCGTATCTGTATAATTTTCTCAGTCGTCTCATGAATTAACTCGGGACCTGTTATCTGACTATCACCAATTTCTGCCCAGCAAACCGGTGATCGACATTTTCTCCCGTACAACGCCTCGAAAGGTGCTGCCTGTATACTAGTGTGATAACTGTTGTTATAAGAAAACTCCACCAATGGCAGGTGAATTTCCCAGTTATTCCCGAAGTCAATCACACAAGCACGTAGCATATCCTCCAACGTCTGTATAGTACGCTCACTCTGACCATCCGTCTGTGGATGATATGCAGTACTCATATCCAAACGTGTACCCAAAGATTTCTGCAATGATTGCCAGAAATGTGACGTGAAACGAGCGTCACGGTCAGAGATAATTGAGATCGGTACCCATGTCTCGAAACGATCTCCTTGAGGTACAGGCGAGTTAACTTCTCCATCTTGTCGGTTTCCTTTATTGCAAGGAAATGAGCAGACTTTGTCAATCGATCCACAATAACCCATATCGTGTCACAACCAGTACTAGTCCGGGGTAGCTTAGTAATAAAATCCATGGAGATTTGTTCCCATTTCCACATTGGAATCTCGGGTTGTTGTAATAGTCCGGATGGTTTTTGATATTCCACTTCACCTTCGAGCAGGTCAAACACTTGCTCACGTACGTAGCTACATCCGCTTTCATGTTAGGCCACCAATAGTGAGCCTTTAGGTCATGATACATCTTGTCGGATCCAGGATGTATAGAATACTTAGATTTGTGTGCCTCGCTCATAACTAAATCTCTCAGATTTCCATGAACAGGCACCCAAAGTCTATCCATGAAATACCGAATTCCATCCTCTTTCATCACTAGCTGCTTATCCATTCCCCTTAACAATTCAGAACCAATATTTTCCACCTTTAAAGCTTCATTGTGCCTCCTTAACTTGTTCGGGCAGTTGGGTACTGATAGTAAGCTGTAAAGCTCGCACCCGTCGGGGTTTAGCTGTTTCCTTCCTGCTTAAAGCATCGGCAACTACGTTCGCCTTTCCGGATGATACTTAATTGCGCAATCATAATCATTTAGTAGTTCCACCCAACGTCGCTGCCTCATATTCAACTCTTTTTGCTCAAAGATATGTTGAAGACTCTTGTGATCGGTGTAGATAGTGTGCTTGGTACCGTACAAATAATGTCTCCAGATCTTTAAGGCAAAAACTACTGCGCCCAATTCTAAGTCATGGGTAGTATAGTTCTTCTCATGAACCTTTAGTTGTCTCGAGGCGTAAGCTATCACCTTGTCTCGTTGCATCAAGACACAACCCAATCCTTGAATGGATGCATCGCAATACACCACAAAGTCATCTGTTCCCTCTGGTAATGCTAATATCGGGGCAGTACAGAGTTTTTGTTTTAATAATTGGAAAGCTGATTCTTGACTCTCAGTCCATTTGTATGTCGTTCCTTTGTGAGTCAAGGCTGTGAGAGGTTGTGCGATCTTAGAAAATCCTTCTATGAATCGGCGGTAATATCCTGCTAATCCAAGAAATTGTCTTATCTCGCTTGGTTTGGGTGTAGTCCAATTCTTTATCGCCTCAATTTTGGCAGGATCAACGTGTATTCCTTTCTCATTAACAATATGACCTAGGAATTGTACTTCTCTTATCCAAAAGTCACACTTTGAGAATTTAGCATACAGCTGCTCATTTTTCAACAGTTCCAAGATCATTCGTAAGTGCTCTTCATGCTCCTCCTTGGTCCTAGAGTATATCAGTATATCATCGATGAACACAATGACAAACTGATCAAGATAAGGTTTGCACACGCGGTTCATGAGGTCCATGAACACAGCAGGTGCATTAGTCAACCCAAAAGGCATGACCAAGAACTCATAATGACCATAACGAGTACGAAATGCAGTCTTGGAATGTCTTCTTCTCGAACTCTGAGTTGATGATAACCAGATCTCAAGTCAATCTTCGAGTAATAGCTTGATCCTTGAAGCTGATCGAACAAGTCGTCGATACGAGGTAAAGGGTATCGGTTCTTGACTGTTACTTTGTTTAACTCTCGATAATCGATGCACATCCGGAATGTGCCATCCTTCTTCTTAACAAAGAGTACAGGAGCTCCCCAAGGTGATGTACTAGGTCGAATAAAACCCTTATCCAAAAGCTCCTGAAGTTGTGACGACAACTCCTGTAGTTCGTTTGGTGCTAATCGATAAGGTGCTCTAGCAATCGGAGCTGCCCGGGAGTCAACTCAATCTGGAATTCCACTGGCGGTGCGGTGGTAATCCAGGAAGATCTTCTGGGAACACCTCCGGAAAGTCGCGTACTACGGGAATATCCTCCATTCTCTTTTCTTCCTTTTGCTTATCGGTTACAAGTGCTAGGATAGCCACGCGGCCCTTTCGTAACAACTTTTGAGCTTTCATATACGAGATGATGCCTATCACAGCACCACTCCTATCACCTTTGACGGTAAGAATTTGATCACCAACCGGGATCCGTATAATCTTCTCGTGACATATGACTTCCGCTTGCTTGCTAGAGAGCCAATCCATGCCTATCACAACATCAAAACTCCCCAGCGTAACAGGCATGAGATCTATAGCGAAAGTATGACCAGCAAGTTCTATCCTACAGTCTTTAAGGATATGCGTTACATGGATTTGTTTACCGTCGGCTAATTCCACAGTGTATTTAGATTCTAAAGCAGAGGGTATATCACTTAAAAGACTACAGAATTTAAGGACACAAAACTCCTATCGGCTCCAGTATCAAATAGTACCGTAGCAAAACAACCATTAACAGGGAATCTACCAGTAACAGTTGTGGGATCATTTAGAGCCTCACCTGAGCCAATGACGAAGGCTCTCCCTTTGGCTCCATCTCTATTGCCGCCATTTCCAGTGCCATTTCCACCATTGTTGTTATTATTGCCATTGTTGTTGTTGTTCCCATGATTGTTGGTGTTGTTGTTGTTGTTGCCATTTCCGTTCCTTCTTAGTTGTGGGCAGTTTCGCTTGTAATGCCCTTCTTTCCCACACTCAAAACAACCCTTGGGGGTTTCTTGAGATTGTTGTGGCCTCTTCATTAGTTCACCACGGCAATCCTTCGCAGCGTGTCCAATCTTTCCACAACGTTGACACTTGAAGCTATCACACCGTCCCACATGGTGGTAGTTACACCGTGGGCATTTGGGGTCTGCCGCCGTAACCGCTGGGTCCTTGGTTATTTGGGGCAGTTTGGTTGAAATTGCGGTTATTATCGAACCGCCGCTGCTGCTGCTGAACTGGCTGTTGCTGCTGTTGGGATTGTTGTTGACCGCCAGACGATGATGATGATGATTTGTTATTGCTGTTGCTGGGAGCATCCCACTTCCTTTTGTTGTCGGGCACGCTCACCACAGCGCCCCGTTTGGGTAACCGCCCTTGCTCTACCGCCTGATCAGTAAGTTATGGGCAATTTGAATGGCCTGCTGAATCGTAGTCGGGTTAGAAGCTGTTACCATACTTTGGATTTCAGGCACAAATCCTCGTATGTAGTGCTCGATTCTCTTATGTGTCTCATTAACCATTCCTGGACACAATGTGGCCAGCTCATGAGTACGGGTCGTGTAAGCCTCAATTTCTGAACCCTTCATCTTAAGCTGCCAGAATTCCATCTCCAACTTTTGCACCTCATTTCGAGGACAGTACTCCTCGATCATCATATCCTTGAACTCATTCCAGGGGAGTCCATTTGCCATCGCTTGTCCAAGCATCTGGACTTGCGCGTTCCACCAAGACAGGCAGCACCCTCCAAAGTCCCGGTGGCATACTTTACTTGATCCGCCGGTGGACAGTTACATTTGGAGAAAACGGACTCAGTCTTCTCAAACCAGCGTACAAGCCCTACAGCACCCTCTGTACCGCTGTAGGTGTGTGGTTTACAGTCCATGAAGGACTTGTATGTACACACTGGTGGTCCTGTTTTAACACAACACACATTAATCAAACATCCCCTACAGTTATAAAGGATATCAGATTTGTTTTTCTGTCATTGTTTACCTGCGGCTGACCCGCGTGGGCAGCAGCCACTGCCGCCTGAACATGCTCATTAATTAGAGCAGCCAATTCTGCGGAGGATCATGTTAATAGCACCACCACCCTGTTCTCCGGTGCCACGTCCACGTCCGCGTCCACGACCACGTCCACGTCCACGTCCACGAGCGTCCATTTTTTTCACTTTATATTCACAATACAATAATGAGTAACATCATACACATTTAACTCATTGAAGCGTAGTAAACAGTAAATGAAAGAAATAACGTATCATCACAACCACAACATTCATAACAAAAATAATAACCAAAGTAAATAAATTGCAATAAGTCACAATGTATTTAGCAATGTCAAAATTGAAGTTTTGTCGTTCGTGTGGGGAACAACCCTTCCCACATAGGTTTCAAAAAGAAAACACTACGTAGTCTAAGTCATATAAAGAAGTCAATCGACAATGTCTGACCCATCACTATCATCCTCCATCTCCTCCGGTTCCTCTTCCTCGGGTCCCTCCTCGGGATCCTCCTCATCCTCAGAGTCGGCGGAGCAGGAGCTATAGCAATCTGGAGTGCTGCTAGTTGAGCTTCTAGAATGGCAATCCTATTATCGGCTATGGCGTCCCGCTGTTCACGAGCAGTCACGCGTCCTTGGAGTGCCATAACACCATCTTGCATATGGTGACAACCGTTCAGCGTCTTCCCGTGTTCTTCCTTGAGTTCGTCCAATTGATGTCTCAGGTTGTACACCTCTTGCTGTAGTGTACAGACATCACCCGTGAGTCGTCTCACACGATGCTGTTCAGTATCCAGTGCAGCCATTAGTGCAGCAATCAATTGCTCGTTGGACTGCGCCGTTCGTGGGAGTGAAAACATGGGTTGATTGGCATTGTTCCTAGTCCTTGGCTTTAGGACAGGTACGCGTTCCTAAACATGATGTGGTCAACAAACCTAGGATAAGAACGCCAGTCACGCGGAGGGTCACGCTTCATCAATGCGAATGGTTGATCCCAGTCAATCTCCTCTCGGGGATAAGCCAGTCTGGGCCAATCGAATCCATCATCAGGTACAGGTGCGGGAGGTGGGGATTCAGATCGTGTAGGTGATTCGGGTCGTTTACCCGGAGCTCTTGAAGACGATGCCATGCTGCAGAGAGTGTGACGTGTATGCCAATGAGTATACAGTAGATGAGAGTAAGGCACAGGTAACTAATTAACTGTGTGCGGTTATAGTCTAGTGTGTATGCAACCTAGTTCCCTATAACCAATGGCTCTGATACCAATCTGTCACACCCTCAAAATCCACTTGCGGAGTTTTACCGCGAGGCGTGTGAACAAACCAGGATCACAGTCAATAGTTACTCAGAACGACTCTAAATGCCATAATTTAAACAAAATCAACCAAAATACAACTTTAAACAATGCGGAAGCGTTTGAAAACAACCCAAGTCAATAAAGTATAACTATGGCAAAACAAGTGCCAACCAAAGAGTAAACTATAATTATTAAAATGTCAAATTGTCTTGAAGCATGTCTTAAAATGCAAGTGAACCGTGCAGTGCTCCTATGGCAAGCAAGCTAAGGACCTGAGAAAAGCATACTAAAATGTCAACACATAGGTTGGTGAGTTCAAGAGTTTGAGTTCAATAACATGTAAACAGTTGTGATAATATAAGCAGTGTATGGTAATAGATAGCTAGTCTATTATCAGTAAATATTAATACATAGTGATTTTGCAATTGAAGCTGACTGTGATAGTTGTTGCCTCCTGTCACGACTTACCATGTCGTGACAATGTTCAATAGGACAAATTGCACCCGGTTGACCTCGAGTCACACAGGTGGGGCTCGTCAGACCCAGTAGTACTACCCAAGTTTCCCCGCTATTAAATATTAACAATTCAAAAGTGTGAGGACTTTTCCCATGGTAAACAGCACTATATTAATATTATACACAACTTAAATAATAAAAGCGTTCGTATAAATACCAGTATGCTATCTCCCCCAAAAGAGATTAAGTAAAGAGTGGGGCATGAACTCACCTGATGTATGCAAAGGTACTTAGGGTTTTTTGAGAAACGAGAGGATAGCCAACCTTCACAGGTTACCTAGATCATGTGAGTACATAAGTACGTGTAAATAAAAGACATGTGAAACCCTAATCATACCAAAATCAAAGACTCAAGCTTCCAGACAAATAGACACGTTTGACCTAGTTGACCCGTTTGACCCGTTGGTGACATTATGAGTTATAATTCAAATAAAGCCAATGAGCACATACAACATACATGATTAACATTCAAATAGTATCATACATATGCTATATCAACCAGGTGTATCACTTAGATCATCATACAATCAAGTACTAACAAGTCATGCGAATCTAGAACATTAACATACCACTAGTTATAATACAACTAACATGTCACACAAGGTTCAACCATTCATCACATGCCATGTGAAGCCACTCACGACTTCACATCCTAAACCCTGCCAATCCTACTAAGTAGGGGCCTCAGATCCGCACGCGTGTATAATGATCATAACCAAATTCTTTAAGCATATGCATTGCATTCACAACATCACAACAATCAATTACCAGACCCAAGCATGATGTCCTACTACTACACAACATCCAAACCATACATGATTACCAATTCCAAATATCACCCATGATTATCCAAACATGCCATACAACTAATTTAACACGTTCTATCACACTAGAATCCATCCTTGAACATAATAGCAAGTTCCTATCATCCCAAACATGATCATAACATCATACTTCAACGTTACACAAATAAAGTTTCCCTTTTGGGAAAGAACATCCCAAAATCTATCAAACATCCAAAGCATACATGAATTCATCAATAATATACCAATTCAAGCTCATACTAACATCCAAGCATGATCAACCACATCCAAACATCATAATTCACCAAATCATATCCAAAAGTTACTATCTTTAGTAATGTATGAACTATAACATGTTTCTTGATTTCCAATGATCACAACAACAATCTAACATCTAATTATCACCATGAACAATCCATAACATCATCATCCATAATTCAACATTTCATGCAAATAAAGTTACTATTATTAGTAACCTATGAACATCAACCCTAAATCATCAATTTCTTGCAAGATTCATGATCCTAACATTCATACAACTTATTAATCACCACACATTCATCAAACAACCATCATTCATCATAATCATGCCCAAAATCGAATTAGGGTTGACTAGAATCAAAACCATGATTAAACCACTAAAAACATGTAATTCATCCATGATCGACGTTAACTAACATGTATTCAACCTAACTAACATATAAACATCATCATTGATCAAAACTCAACACCAAGAACACCAATTTTGTGATTTAGGTTCGGCATAATGAAGAACATCAAAAAAACATGAAAAATCTAACCTTAAACGTGTAATGACAAAATTGAGACTCGTAATGCGTTGTATGCCTTGAGATCGATCAATCCAATGTTTCTTGCTTATCTTGATCAAAATCGCAGGTTTGAGAGGTGAGGAGGAGGGTTACGGCGCACATGGGGGGTTGGGGGCTAGGGTTATGTTTTACTTAATTTAATTTACATATTTACCCTTTAAACCCTTGTGTTTGGTATTTTATAAAAACTAGACTTTAAACTCTTTTTAAAATGCCTTTAACTTAAAAATACAAGATATGAACTAATAATATTCATTACAATTATCTTTGCAAAAACACAAGACATACGAACAAATAGGCACGTTTCCGCGTTACGCGATAATTTCTACAATCAGCAATTAATCGCGTAAACACATAATTTACACAACACAATCACACATAATCAATTTAATTAACATTAGTTTAACATTATTAAATATTATTAGTCACCAACGTTAAACGACAACTAGTGTGCTCACGACACGTGTATACAAGACTTAACGGAACTAACGGAGCTTGGTAACGGAAATTTACCGGATGTCACATTATCCCCTGTTGAAAGAATTTTCGTCCCGAAAATTGGTTACATGGTGAGAGTGTTCCTCACTGGTTTCATCACATGGTTCCATCACTGGTCTACTGCATTGGCACACAGGAATCGAAATCGTGTGAGTTTTGGATGAGTTGTCACATCATCCCCATGTGAAGAAATTTCGTCCCGAAAAATTAAATCAATACCTTCGTTGTGGCATCGTTCCTTCGACGAGTATGAGGGTACTTAGCTTCATTTGATCTTCCGTTCCCATGTGAATTCCGGTCCACGTCGCGAATTCAACGGATTTTAACAATAGGTATCTTGCTTGCTTAAGTGTTTTCACCTCACGGTCCATCACCTCCACTGGTTCCTCAATAAAACGCAATTGTTATCCACTTGAATTTCTTCTAGTGGTACGACCGTCGTTTCATCAGTTATGCACTTCTTCAAGTTTGACACGTGAAATACATCATGAATTCCACTTAGCAATCAGGTAGGGATAATCGATAGGCTACTGGACCTACTCTTTCCACAATCTCAAATGGTCCAACGTACCTCGGATTTAGTTTCCTCGTTTACCAAACCGAACTACGCCTTCCATGGCGAGACTTTCAACAAAACCTTGACCAACCTGAAACTCTAAAGGTTTCGTCTCTTGTCAGCATAACTCTTTTGCCTGTCTCGCGCTGCAGCCATACGGTTCCGTATCTGTATATTTTCTCAGTCGTCTCATGAATTAACTCGGGACCTGTTATCTGACTATCACCAATTTCTGCCCAGCAAACCGCGGTGATCGACATTTTCTCCCGTACAACGCCTCGAAAGGTGCTGCCTGTATACTAGTGTGATAACTGTTGTTATAAGAAAACTCCACCAATGGCAGGTGAACTTCCTGTTATTCCCGAAGTCAATCACACAAGCACGTAGCATATCTCCAACGTCTGTATAGTACGTTCACTCTGACCATCCGTCTGTGGATGATATGCAGTACTCATATCCAAACGTGTACCAAAGATTTCTGCAATGATTGCCAGAAATGTGACGTGAAACGAGCGTCACGGTCAGAGATAATTGAGATCGGTACCCATGTCTCGAAACGATCTCCTTGAGGTACAGGCGAGTTAACTTCTCCATCTTGTCGGTTTCCTTTATTGCAAGGAAATGAGCAGACTTTGTCAATCGATCCACAATAACCCATATCGTGTCACAACCAGTACTAGTCGGGGTAGTTAGTAATAAAGTCCATGGAGATTTGTTCCATTTCCACATTGGAATCTCGGGTTGTTGTAATAGTCCGGATGGTTTTTGATATTCCACTTTCACCTTCGAGCAGGTCAAACACTTGCTCACGTACGTAGCTACATCTGCTTTCATGTTAGGCCACCAATAGTGAGCCTTTAGGTCATGGTAATCTTGTCGGATCCAGGATGTATAGAATACTTAGATTTGTGTGCCTCGCTCATAACCAAATCTCTCAGATTTCCATGAACAGGCACCCAAAGTCTATCCATGAAATACCGAATTCCATCCTCTTTCATCACTAGCTGCTTATCCATTCCCCTAACAATTCAGAACCAATATTTTCCACCTTTAAAGCTTCATTTGTGCCTCCTTAACTTGTTCGGGCAGTTGGGTACTGATAGTAAGCTGTTAAAGCTCGCACCCGTCGGGGTTTAGCTGTTTCCTCCTGCTTAAAGCATCGGCAACTACGTTCGCCTTTCCCGGATGATACTTAATTGCGCAATCATAATCATTTAGTAGTTCCACCCAACGTCACTGCCTCATATTCAACTCTTTTTGCTCAAAGATATGTTGAAGACTCTTATGATCGGTGTAGATAGTGCACTTGGTACCGTACACATAATGTCTCCAGATCTTTAAGGCAAAAACTACTGCGCCAATTCTAAGTCATGGGTAGTATAGTTCTTCTCATGAACCTTTAGTTGTCTCGAGGCGTAAGCTATCACCTTGTCTCGTTGCATCAAGACACAACCCAATCCTTGAATGGATGCATCGCAATACACACAAAGTCATCTGTTCCCTCTGGTAATGCTAATATCGGGGCAGTACAGAGTTTGTTTTAATAAGGAAAGCTGATTCTTGACTCTCAGTCCATTTGTATGTCGTTCCTTTGTGAGTCAAGGCTGTGAGAGGTGTGCGATCTTAGAAAATCCTTCTATGAATCGGCGGTAAATCCTGCTAACCCAAGAAATTGTCTTATCTCACTTGGTGTTTTGGGTGTAGTCCAATTCTTTATCGCCTCAATTTTGGCAGGATCAACGTGTATTCCTTTCATTAACAATATGACCTAGGAATTGTACTTCTCTTATCCAAAAGTCACACTTTGAGAATTTAGCATACAGCTGCTCATTTTTCAACAGTTCCAAGATCATTCGTAAGTGCTCTTCATGCTCCTCCTTGGTCCTAGAGTATATCAGTATATCATCGATGAACACAATGACAAACTGATCAAGATAAGGTTTGCACACACGTTCATGAGGTCCATGAAACCAGCAGGTGCATTAGTCAAACCAAAAGGCATGACCAAGAACTCATAATGACCATAACGAGTACGAAATGCAGTCTTGGGAATGTCTTCTTCCTCGAACTCTGAGTTGATGATAACCAGATCTCAGTCAATCTTCGAGTAATAGCTTGATCCTTGAAGCTGATCGAACAAGTCGTCGATACGAGGTAAAGGGTATCGGTTCTTGACTGTTACTTTGTTTAACTCTCGATAATCGATGCACATCCGGATGTGCCATCCTTTTCTTAACAAAGAGTAAGGAGCTCCCCAAGGTGATGTACTAGGTCGAATAAAACCCTTATCCAAAAGCTCCTGAAGTTGTGATGACAACTCTTGTAGTTCGTTGGTGCTAATCGATAGGTGCTCTAGCAATCGGAGCTGCGCCGGGAGTCAACTCAATCTGGAATTCCACTTGACGGTGCGGTGGTAATCCAGGAAGATCTTCTGGGAACACCTCCGGAAAGTCGCGTACTACGGAAATATCCTCCATTCTCTTTTCTTCCTTTTGCTTATCGGTTACAAGTGCTAGGATAGCCACGCGGCCCTTTCGTAACAACTTTTGAGCTTTCATATACGAGATGATGCCTATCACAGCACCACTCCTATCACCTTTGACGGTAAGAATTTGATCACCAACCGGGATCCGTATAATCTTCTCGTGACAAATGACTTCCGCTTGCTTGCTAGAGAGCCAATCCATGCCTATCACAACATCAAAACTCCCCAGCGTAACAGGCATGAGATCTATAGCGAAAGTGTGACCAGCAAGTTGTATACAAGACTTAACGGAACTAACGGAGCTTGTAACGAAAATTTACCGGATGTCACAGAAAAAATCCATTTTTCCCATGGAACTCATCTCAAACTTTTTCTTCATAATGCTTTCAAAGTCCTTACACATTTGGTCATTTGAAGAACCAAATATGATGTCATCGACATAGACTTGAACAAGCAAAATGTCCTTTCTAGACTTTCTGATGAATATAATCTTGTCAATGGTACCTCTAGTGTAGCCATTTTTCAAAAGAAACCGAGACAAAGTCTCATACCACAGCCTAGGCGCTTGGTGCAGCCCGTATAGAGCTTTATCCAATTTGCACACATAGTTGGGGTGTTGTGGGTCTTCAAATCCTGGAGGTTGACACACATAGACTTCCTTATCTATATCCCCATATAGAAAGGCACACTTGACATCAAGTTGGTAAACAGTGAAGTCCTTGGATGCAGTATAAGCAAAGAAGATCCTAACTGCCTCAAGTCTTGCAACAGGTGCAAAGACATCAGTATAATTGATTCTTCCTCTTGGGTGTATCCTTGAACTACAAGTCTTTCTTGTTCTTGATGATCAAGCCTCTATCATCTCTTTTGTTTTTGAAAACCCATTTAGTGCCTATAGGTACTTGACCAGATGGTAGGGGACATAGGTTCCATACCTTCTGTCTCTTAAATTAAAGCAGCTCCTCTTGCATCGATTCAAGCCAGCTACTATCTTTCAAGGCATCTTCCACCTTCTTGGGTTCTATCTGGGATAAAAAGCATGAGTACAAGCAAACATTCCCATGATGAGTATGTCCTCTTGTTCTCACACCTTCAGAGACATCCCTTATGATATTCTCAGTTGGATGAGTGTTATGAATCCTAAGACGAGGAATCACTTCCAGCTGCAGAGATAAATCTAGGTGGACATATTCTACTCAGGAACTGGTAAACTCGGTCCAGCTACTGTTTCAAAATCATTCAATGAGGACTGATTGAATGAGTAAGAAACATCATCAATGGTTGGCTGTGAAGTAGATTAACAATTCCCTATTCCTTCAAAACACTACTTCCTTCTGCCTGGTGTTGTGGTGGATCACCTGATAAGTTTTGAGGCTCAGCAAGTGATTCGCTTGTTGAAGCTTCACTATTCCTTGATATGGTTAAGCTATCAGATCTATGAATGGAGGAAGCTTGATGTATTTCAACTCTTGGAGAATTTGGACGAGGTCTGGGAAGCTCAAATAGTTTATCATCAGCAACAGCATCAGCATCACTTTGAGCACCTGTTCCAATTGAAACATTCTCACAAGAAGGTTTAGAATAGTTTGGAAATAATTCTAAATCAAAGATATGATCAGGGCCATTCCCCCTAACACAAGGAGTGTGATTATTAACAACTATATTGGATGACTCCTCAAATTGTTGATTCTTGATGTTGTATACTCTGTAAGCTTTGGAGCTAGAAGAATATCCAATAAAGATAGCATCATCCGACTTTTCAACAAATTTTTCTGAATTGTCTTTTGTGTTAAGTATGGTATACCTGCTGCCAAATGACCTTAGAAAGCCAATGAATGGTGGCCTCTTGTTTCATAGCTCATAAAGGGTTTTTCCATGTGGCTTAACTACAAGAACTATGTTCTGCATATAGCATGCAGTGCTAACTGTCTCTGCCCAGAATGTTAGAGGTAGTTTGGAATCAGCTAACATTGTTCGAGCAGCCTCAATAAGTGTCCTATTCCTCCTCTCAGCAACACCGTTTTGTTGAGGAGTTCTGGGAGCACTATATTGTCTGGCAACCCCTTTTGTGTTACAAAATGAGTCAACAACGAAGTTCTTAAACTCAGTCCCTTGATCACTTCTAATAATCTTAA
Organism: Flaveria trinervia; assembly: GCA_025506515.1. Lineage (NCBI taxonomy): Eukaryota > Viridiplantae > Streptophyta > Magnoliopsida > Asterales > Asteraceae > Flaveria > Flaveria trinervia. Next base: position 90,535,419 of record CM046446.1, read on the forward strand.
CCTTGTGATCAATTTGATTTTCTATTTTAAGACAAAAGATTTTAATGTTTTAGCAGTTTCATCTTTAGTTCTTAAAAAGAATACCCATGTGAATCTTCTAATCATCAACTATCACAAGGTAGTATGATTTCCTTCCAATACTCATTATACTTGTGGGACCAAAAAGATCCATGTGCAATATGTGTAATGGAGTAGTGATAGAGTTAACAATTTTGGATTTGTGAGATGTCTTGTGTTGCTTCCCTTTCAAGCATGCAACACAGTTATCTTTGTAGACAAATTCCTTTTTAGGCAAACCATGTACCAAGTTATTTTTAGCCAATTTATTCATTGTATTAAAATTTACATGACACATACGTTTATGCCACAGTGTTGACTCATCACTATCAACTTTGGAAAGAAATCATGATACTTCACCCATTGGGGAAGCATTGTTCATATCCAGCTTGTACATATCCCCTTTCCTAGGAGATCTAAGAAGCACCAATTCGGAGGAATGGTCATCCCTGGTTTAAGGATAATACACTCATGTTCTGTGAAAAGCATCTGGTGCTTTTGATCACAGAATTGTGAAACACTTAACAGATTGTGTTTAAGCTGTTTGACAAAGTGAACTTTGTCAACCTTTAACTTACCATTGGATATACTCCCTCTGCCAGAAATATATCCTCCGACCTCACCTCCAAATTGGACAGGACCTCCATCATAGTGTTTAAACTGTTGAAGGAGAGATATGTTCCTATCATGTGCCTGGAGCATCCACTGTCAACAATCCAGACATGTTGTTCTTGTTATATGGATGTCCCTGCACATAAGATGAGATTAAGATGAGATTGTTAGTTTTGATTGGAAACCCAAGCCTTGTTGGTCTTGGTTCTTCCAAGGATAATGACATAATTGAACCAAAAGATATGCATGGGGTTCAATATAGATGTCTTGAAAAGAGGTTAGGGCTGCAACATCTTCCTTGATCTTCCAGTCCATCCTTTGGTTGGTCTTGGAGGATGAGCTTGTTGAAACTTTTGCAGCATGGCCTTCTTTCGAAGCTTCTTTCTTTTCGGAAGAAGCCTTCACCACCTTTTCTTCCGAAGCAGTCTTCTTCTGGGATGGTTTCAAAGGAATCTTCTTGTTCCAAACTTTGGCAGCATTAGCTTCCGAGGTCATTTTCCCTTCGGAAGAAAGAGTTTCTTCCTAAAGCAACCTTGCTTCAGAAACCAGCTTTCCCTTCTTCATCACTTCAACCATTTGAAAAGATCCAAATGTGAAACCTTCCCTGACTCCTTCTTTTCTAACATTATTTGCATAATGTGTGCTTGCAGGATTGTAGTAACAATCTTTTGCCATGTGGTTGTGTAGACCACACATTATGCATGCAATGTTAGTCTTTTGGGATTGTGAGGGTTGCTGTTTCTTGGGCTTTTTCTCTTTATCAGCAACATTTCCCTTCAACTTCTGATCCTTTGGTAGGACAGGTGTGCTGGTATTACACTCCTTTCCTGAATCAGAAGTACCTAACACTTGGAATCCAGCTTAGATAAAGACACCTTTCTGCTTTGGGTCAATCTTTAGCTTGGACTCAGCCACTTTCTTGGCAGTTCTTCTAGCAGCTTTAGCTCTGCTTCTTCTGGTCTTAGTGGCTAGGATTTGTTCTTCACAGGAGGAGATGGGTACATCTACCTGTTCCTTCTCTGTGGTGGCCACTATTGTTGCTTCATCCTTCAACTCTAGTAAGGAAGTGTCAGCAGTTGGAACCTCTTGCTCCTTAGTACCACATCTAGGTTGCCTAATAGACTCATAAGAGTGTGGTGGAGCAATTTCATTGGTTCCCAAACCTCCTTTGTCTGATAACAGAGTTTGCAGTGGGAGGATGATGCAAGAATAGCTTGGAAGTTCTGCTCAGAAATAGCATGCTTCCTGGCCTGAGCCTCAGCAGTGACAAGTTGGGCTTGAGTCTGAGACAATTTGGATATCAGATCCTTGATTTGAGTCTTGTAGTTGGTGTGTTCATGTTTTAAAAGAGACACAATTTTCTCTAACTCCTCAATTTTTTTTGGTAGTCAGATTCAGCTCTCTTAAAATCGGATTTTAAAATATTTAAAGATTCAATATCAGATCTAATTTCCATATTGTAAACATGATAAAGTTTAACTTTAGCTATACAGGCTGGAGTACAGAGATATTCATATACCAGAGTATCATCTGTTCCGGCCATGAGAGCTTGAGCAGGAGTCACGTCCTGTACCATGTAGCTCCAGTCAACTTCTTGAGCCATTGCAGTTGTTTCAGTTGACTTTCCTGTGGGCTTTGAGGTTGAGGGATGTGTGGAGGCATGTGGGGTTCCCAGATTGGTCTTGGGAGCCTTGCATTCCCTTGCAAAGTGACCGAGTTAGTTACAGTTGTAACACTTTTCTTTGGTCTTGTCAAACCCAAACTTGTTAGTAGTTGGGTTTTGAGGGAATTGCCTTCCAGTTCTCTTGAAGAACTTCTTTGCTCTATAAGTTAAAAGAGCCATCTGTTGGACAATGTACACATACTCTACATCGTTTGGATTAAAACACTCAAGATCATCAAAACAATATTGAAAATCACCAGAGTGTCCACTTCCTGAGACAAAGGCACAACTTTCCTAAAAGGAATTGTGTTGAGCCTGTTGAAACCTTGGAGTCTCAGAAAAAGTAATGTAAGATCCAGAAGAGTAGGATGGTTGCTGGTAAGTCAGGTAGTGTTGAGGTTGTGGGGGTGTTGAACCTTCTGCAACCATTAAAGCGTTGCTATTAGGAAGACTCAAAGGTCGGCTTGCTTGGTGGCCCTTCTTACTTTCCATCTCTAAATGATATCCATCGATGATGCCGTAAAGTTTAGTCATAGTGAGAGTGTTCAAGTTTTCTGTCCTTTTGATAGAGACACAGTAAAATATCCACTCGTTTGGAAGAGCACTCATGAACTTTCTCGTGAGATCTCTGTGTTCAGGAGTGATCTTCACAGATTGAAGAGAGGAGATAAGATCCATATACCTGAAATACTGCTGGCTGAGGGTCTCTCCAGCAATATAAGTGAAGTTCTCGAACTGCTACTTCAGTGAGTCCTTCTTTGAGTCGTTGGAGCTTGAGTACATCTGAGCAAGAGCATCAAATAATTCCTTTGCAGACTTACAATGCTCAAATCCCACCATGATGGAGTTCGGTATTGTAGTCATGAGAATGGTCATAGCATTGTTGTCGATGTCTATCTTCTTTCGGTCCTCGTCAGAATAGTCTTCAACAGCTTTTTCTATCATGGCACCGTTTCCACCAAGTGATGCCACCTTTGGCTTATACAGGTCTTTGACAATGGAGTTCCACATCTTGCTGTCTTGATATCTGATGAAGCCTTCCATTCTTCTGCTCCACGACCTGAAGTTTTCAGGAGTAATGATGGGAGCCTTTGTCATAGTTCCCATCTCTACTTCGGATATGTTAAGGGCCATTTTGAGTGAGTGAGTTGTAGGTAGGAGTGAAAAATAGGTTGATTTGGATGGTTAGATTGCGCAATCAAGAGCCTAAGTAGCTCTGATACCAATTGCAGGATCGGTTAAGGGTCACTTAAAACTTAGCTTTTCTCTCAAACTCACTTTGAGCAACACTCGGATTAAGATAGAGTCAATAAGAGTTGATCACAATATGGTAAGTAATAAAGAACACAGAAAGTAATTTTCAAGGTACTTGCATATATTGCTTCTCAACTCAAATATGACAAGACTCTTACAAGCTTATCTTTTCGAGTTACAATGAGAAACTATATATAATACTACCTACAGCCGGATATACTTTGATACCAGTTGGGATCCTATAAGTAAAGCCTATACTACAAGACTATAGTTTAAGGTATCTCGGATAAAGTCTTATCTGAGATACGGTAGTCAGGACATGTCCCTAACTTACCTTTTGTCACCAACTAAAGTTGGTAACATGTACTATCATAAAAAGGTAAACAATAGAATAAAGTATGGTCAACTGTATGGCTCTTTGAGAAAATGCCATACAGTATCAGAGGTCTACAGCGGAGTGTCAGAGACCATACTTATGTCCATTGGTTCATAGCAGTGTCTTCCGAAGGTTAAATGGCTTCGGAAGAACAAGTACTTCCGAAGCCACTTATACTTTGGAAGAGGCTACTTCTTCTAAGGCTTGGGAACTTCTTCTTTTCTTCATACTTTGGAAGTAGTCTTCTGATTGCTCTTCTAAGACTTGACCTTCGAAAGCATGCTCTTGACTTCGGAAGTAGACTTCTGTCTTCGGAAGTTGATCTTTCACTTTATCTTCAAAAGAACTCTACAACCTTCAGAAGTTCCATGGTAAGCTCGGAAGCCTTTGCATGTAGCACCAAAATTATCTAAATGATTTGGTTTTGGTTGCATCAGCCTTCTTCTTGATCCAACACGATTTATCTATATAAACCAAAATGTGTTTTAAAAACGTATTTATTATCATTTATTCTCTAATGAATGTGTTAGAAAACGGTTTCTTCTATAAATCCAAAAGTATTAATCAAAATATTAAAAGATAGTAATTAGTATAATAATACTATTTTTGGATTTTATGGTCATGACTTTTGTGATCAAGACATAAAATAAATACGATATATTTTTAAAATAGTTGCAAAGCTATGAAATGTTTTGAATGAATAAAACATATGTTTTGCAATCTAAAACGGTTAACTACTCATGGGAGAAGTAGCACGTCTCGAATCATATAATAGTCTCGATGAGATTATTCAAGAAAAAAAAACAACTTGAGGTTGTTGTGAATAGAAATAATTATTCAAATACAACTACTTATGAATAAGATAATGTATACATAATGTTGTTTTTTTTCGGTTTTGACTATTTTAATTAGAGTTTCAAGATAAGATGAGAAACTTGATCGTATAAGTGCATGAAGTATATTGAGGGAGTATCTCAAGACGTGCCATGAAATCTTTAAATTAGAGTTTCAAGATAATATGCAAAACTTGATCGTATGAGTGCATGAAGTATATTGAGGGAATACCTCAATACATGACATAAAATTGATATCATTAATAATGATAAAAGTGTTATAGATAGTAACACTTTGAGATTTGATGTCTAGATGTAACTTTTTTCCGTTTAAATTATTATTCAAAAAGTGTTTTACACTTTACGTTTCATTTTCTATGTATATTATTTGTGTTCAATATCTTAAGATAACACATGTAATATTTACAACGAAATAAATTAATTTCTCTTATGAATTTCAAAATGATTTTGTGAGAAATAATTTAAACGGATATATATATAACTTTAAACGGATATATATATAACTTTAAACGGATAGTGCAATAAGAGATTTGCATAGAAAACAACTTGAGAGTTGTTGAATTGTTTTAAGTGTCGAATAGACATCAAATGTCATACAATATCATGAGATCAAAAAAAATGATAAGTGTATCATGAGATCGAAAATATGATAAGTGTATTGAGATGAAATACACAAGTATGAGATATACCGATAAACTTCATTTGAAAGCAATATATGTTATCTTTAATGAATTTTGCTAAATTTATTTTGAAAGATCTAAATGTTGATGCGTCTACCATCTTAATATTGTTAAAGTTATGTGGAGGATTTTTATTTTGTTTGGGAAAGTATCCTACTTATACATAGCTTAAAGGGAACAACAATACATATGTGCTAATAACTCCAGGCAAAATTTATGAATTGCATATTATATAGTGTCAATGTGTTTGACCCTATCTTAATGTAATATTGATTGTACACGAGTTTCATTTATCTTGTTAATGATAAATGTGTTCATCAAAGTGAAGTGAATCAAGACTTATTACTAAGTCTTTACAAGTCAAAGGGAAGATAGTGCCCTTTGCACTTCGCACACTCGCGTTGTTGCTTGAAAGTCGGTTGAGTAGTTTTGAAAGATACTACTGAGAACTTGGTCTTAACTCAATGCCAAATACTGAAGTATGTGTACGCTAGATTGGTACCAAGCTTGCCTTTGAGTTGCTACTAACCTATTGTGGTAATGTCAAGTTCCGGTAGTTACTACTGACTGGCTGCTGCTGAGGCGACTACCGGGTTCAGCATTATGCTGGTAACTTTTTTGTGGATGAGAGGTTTAAAGGAAACGAGTTATGTTCCTGAACCAAATGATGATGAATAAGTCTCATGATTTGTCTATAACAAGATATGGATATGGACAAGGGATATGCGATATTCCTTAAAGCTGTGAAGGATCAGAATGATGCATCTCCTGTTCACATGCTAAAGTACTGTAGTCTAAAGCATGCTAGCCTAGTAATTATCAATTATAATGCTCTAAGGAGGTCAATTATGTATAGACAAAGTTGAAAAAGGATACTCATTCGGTTCAAGGAGGTTGATATAACCTATGGAAAACTTAACTAACTAGATAATGTTATCTAGTATACAAAGCCTAATGAGGAGGACTCAATCTTCTAGGTTTGTCCAATAAAAACCTCACTTTGAAATCAAATTGCAAGAAATGTGGGGGAGAGGTCATTTTAGAAACAACCCTTTAGGGGATGTAGAAATGATTTTGTGAAAAGTTTTCTCAAACACTTAAATGTGGGGTCTTTCAAACCTATTTAGAAAGGGATAACCTTTCATCACCCCATATGAATGTTATCCAATAACACTTAAATGTGGGGGTTTCTTGCATTTGAAAATAAAATGTTAGCAATATGGATTTTGACAATCCAAAGATATTGCAAACACACGATCTATTGTAGTACACAAGGTCATAAGAAGTCTATGATAGACTCAAATTCTAATTGGTTAGATTTAGAATCTTGATAGATGTCTACTACCAAAGACATAAAAGAGATGTGTTCGTCTTGAAATAAGAATTGTATTTTTCAAATACACTTAGAAGTTTCACAAAAGACATTATTAACTTACGACTTAAGAACACATCATAAAAACTTATCTCGATTAAAGTTATCTATATCGACTTGACATAGTAATAGATAATAATTTTGGATCCAAACAATCAGTGGATTGAAATGAGACGAGATATAAAGGAATTGGACTAAAGCCCGTCGGAAAAGGGGAATATGAGGGAAACCTAACTTAGCTGACTAGAGATCCCAAGATCTAGGTTCAATAGGATAACTTAATCATATGAACAACGGAGTCACTACAGGGGAGTACCCTAAAACGAAAAAGGAGTGACGAACTTCCTAGTCCATTCACTCTGGGGGAGTACCCCGAACCAGTGACCAAAGAAAGGTTAAGCATATTCATGTTAGATGATTATGGGAATCAATATAACACAATGCTTTTAATGATTCATGGAATCACCTATGTTAGAGAGAAGTGGGGTCGCTTCGAATGGATTTGTGGGGTGGCACAAATCCTAGAGCTCTCGCAGAACTAGGATAGTGATCCATGACCATAACGGACACGACAATGAGGGGATGTGCCCGACTAGGGAGAGTCTTGTGTGAATGTATATTGTCGTTTACACCAAACGGGGTCTGTTCAAAGACATCGCGTCTACACACCACCAGTAGGCTAAATATGCTTCACAAAGGAATGTTCAATGGGAACACCAACCTATCCTGCAAGACTCAACTGTCGAGTTTTCATTGGGAATTTTATGTGTTTTGAGCGATCTCCATTCATATGAGGGATTGTTGGAATTTTGGACACAAAATAATTATATTTATATGTTTTTTTATAAATAGTTATTTATTTATTGGTTTAAGTTCTTGTTTTGTAATGAACTAACCGTGTCCAAACTGAAGCTAAGATGAATTAGATATCGATACTCGAAGTTGAGTGGTCGAAATGAAGAAAGTAAAACTTGGGTGGTTATTGTAGAAAATTTTGTAATTTCTTGCATAATGCTAATAAAGCCATGTTTTGATTAACATGGATGTTTTATGTTGACCAAGTCTTTTAATAAATATTATGAATGTCTATTATAGATCATAATTTTTATTAAATTGGTATTAAACTTGTCATGAATAAAATGAAAGTTTTAATTTGGTCTCATAAAACATTTCATAAATCAAATGAGAGTTTTGGTTGTGAATCATAAAACTCACATTAATATGAACTTATTAGCATGAGTATATAAACAAACTCATGATGATGAGAAGAGAAGAAGAAGAAATTTATTCTCTTGAGTATCCAAGTTATATAGAAATTTAGAGATGAGCACTCTCTAAATTGTTCTTCCTATATCATCATCTTTAATCTTGTTCCATATAACTTCATAACACATATACTTTACCCGGTGATCTCTTGGGCCGAGGCACTTTCCGGCAGTACATATTGCTTTGGCTGTTGTACCCTGGGAAACAGACGCGTTATCTTGAGTAAAGACGCGAAATCTGTTTTAAGGGACCCGTGTCTAACACGATCCTCAGCCACAACCGTTAATCTTTTGCTTGTTATTTGTTGTAGTCAAGGGGTATACTTGAAGACCGGAACGTGATGAAGACTCGTGTCAAAAATACTTTATGAAGAATCGTTAGAGTATATACTAAAGACTAATGTTCGAATCAAGTTTGGTACATAAATATTGCTTGTATTTATTTTTTCTAGTCGTATTTGTAAACGGTATTGTACTATAATATTTCACATGGCTAACGAGAGTATCGTTAGAATTAATTTTTTTAATATAAAAGTGAACCTATTTCCTACAATTTCACTACACATAGGGGTGTAATTTGTTTATAATACACAACTCTATGATTGTTGTTCACACGATTGTGTGATTCACTATTACATTTCGGCTCCGCTCGAGACATGTTTATATAATATGATCATACATGTTTATGTGTCATGCGTTCTGCTTCACCTGAGTCTAATTTTCCGTCTTATGCTTAGAAGTCCCATTATGAGCGGTTGACTTCAAGATACACCTCATACAACAAATTATAATACGATCAAACACCTAAGTATTTAAATCACATTTGTGTTTTAATGGGACAATTTGATGTTGTTTTGCTTTTAGAAAGATTTATCTACTTACCTTAACAATATAAGCTCCCAATTTTCGAGCTTTTGCCCAAAGACAATTGTGATGTTTATCTACACAAATACAATTAGCATGCTTCTTTAAGCATAATTAACAACCTATTGATCTTCATTCTTATCACCAAATTTATTAACCACATTACCATTTATTGATGTTTAAACACTTAAAATAGGATTTGAGTCTATTGATTAAATTACAACCCAAACGACTCTTTTGTTTCTAACCATAGATAGAGTAGAAGTGAGTTTGAATACCTTGTTTCACCTTCTGAACTTTTGACTCTTTCACCCTCCTAGGGCATTGCATGACTTACACACATAGAGTTCCTAGTTATAAGTATTAACTAGACCCGACTTTAACCATCAAAACTCCCAAGAGACCTGAGTTCATATCTTCCTAAGTAATTAGATGTCATTGTCGTTTAGAAAATGGTACTAGACCCGACTTTACCTTACAACTAATGACAAGATGTTAAAAGTCATTTTTCATTGTAGGGTGTGCATAACACGGTCTAAATTATCTGTAAACCAAAGAACGTACCAACCATGTATGGTTTAATACATGAAATTCTTGTTACGTTTTAGTTATTAGTAAATGTGTCATGTTTATGATTGGCGGGTTTATTCAGACATGAATCCGGGAATTGATACGAACTCAAACACGATATGAATCTATAAAGTTGAACGAAATCCTAACATAACACAAACTGAACATCATGTCAAACATGTCAATTAAGACATAACAAACATTTTCATGAGTTGACATGAACATAAACCATTTAACCTAAATTTTATTTTTTAATTATTTTTTGACATTTTAATATTCTAAAATTACAAATTTAGAATAATATATATATATATATATATATATATATATATATAATATATATATATATATATATAAATCATACAAAATAAGTTCGCATAAGCTAGAAAACTAAGATTTTATCTTTTAAGTTTGGACATATAATACTCAATTAGTTTAAGTTAGGACTTATTTTTATAGAAAATAAAAGGGTTAAATGGCCCAATCTGTGACCCACTAAGTTGGCTTGAACACAACACGTTTAAATATATGTGTTCGACGAACCAAAACCCACGAATTTAATGTTAGATTTGTATTGTGTTAGAAATTCATACTCTTAAGTCTAGTACAATCCGTATTTTTAACAAGATTAGATCGATTATGTAAATTGAATTACTTTTGGGATCAAACTTGTTCTCAACCTAAACTATAAGGAACGGGCGGAGGATGGTGAAGACCGAGGGGGAGGGGCTGTTTTTTTGTCGGTAGTGTTAAATTTTAGTCCGTTAGTTTAAAATTTTGGGCCGGTAGTATAAATTTTTATATACATATTAAGTTCGCCTCTCTTATAAATATTTAATTTCGCCCCTACCCTTTCTACGAGAATATTCAAGTTTCGCCACTGACTATAAGATGTTCTCACCTTCTGGGTTCCATAATATTCAAGTTTTATTTTTGGTGTTATGAGGACTGTCTTTAAACCATTGCACACCTCTGGGATATTAAAGCAAAATGTGAAAACAAATAACATACATTTAAGTTAGAGAATATAAAGGCATTAGATAAGATTTGAGCTCACATATAACTATGTGAGAGAGAAGATACGGCTCATATGGAGGGAGAGGGGGAAAATACGTTTTTGTTCACAAACGTCGTTTGTAAGCGGGGCTCATGTAGTCATGCGAAGAGAAAAACGTTATTTTTAAAAGAATCCTGATCAACACTAACGAAATACTCTAAAAATCTAAAATGTTTAAATTACATAGCCAAAACAAAAACAGTTTTATCACTTACATAGCCACATGGTTACAACTTAAAAGTGTATGTTAAGATTAGAATAAATACACCCTTTTTTAAGTAGTGACAAAATTGTAACTTTCTATGCAACTTGTATTAGAAACTATTTAAGATTTTATTATTATATATTGAAAAAACTTAAGACCAAAAACAAAAATAAATCCAAAAATAAACTAACTAAAAGTGGAGTCAAATGGAAACGAATTGAACAAGTTTAATATTCACCTCCCTAACTGTTTTACTAAAATTCGAACCATTATTCAAACAATATTTTTATTCAAATAGTTATTATAAAGATAAATAGAAAGAATAAAAAATTAAAGATGGGTCAACTCAGTAACTCACTATAACTCACCTCACCACCAACTCGTTTTGACTCTTTTTGGCACCTATAATTGAACCCATATCCTTATGGTTCTTACTTTTAAAGAATCTTGAAAATGCTCATATTAGAAACACAAACCTTATCATTTTTGCTTCATTTCAAGGTCCTTAAGCTTTAATTCAAGTTGTTTAAAGTTGTCATTATCACCATCTTCATCATCCTCCTCGCCATGCGGATCGTTCTCGTCAAGCGGTCCAAGCATACGAGGGGAATTCGAAAAGATCTCTCGAACCGCCTCGATGCCTTTATACGATAAAAAGTTACCGTTAATATTTAGCAGCCGAAACCCTGGTTTACCCACAACCGCTTTAGCCAATGCCACGGCTCCGTCTTTCAGGATCCCATTTGTGCTCATATCAACAACACACAATCGCCCAAACTTGTCTTCAAGTGCCTTTGCAATCACTATACAACCCGCGTCTTTGAATTCATTTTCGGATAAGTTTATTCGGGTTAAAGATTGTTTCTTTGAAGTTATACAACTAGCCAAAGCATGAGCTGCTTCTGAAGTGATGTTGTTTCCAGCCATCTCAACGATTTCGACGGTAGATATTGATTCTTTTAGAGCATTCGCAATGGCTACGGTCCCTTCGTTTTCCAAATTCAAGTAACTGAGGTAAAGTTCTGTGAGATTCAAATGTGTGGATAGAGAATGGCTCAATGCAACCCCGGGTTTTGGTCCAAACATGTTGTCCCGTAAGTCGAGTTTTTTCAAAGGGGTGCTAGTTTTAAGCGCTTCTGATAGCGCGATCCCGCCTGCTGAACCAATCCTTGAGGAGGAACACCTGAAATTTGAAGACGAAACTAGTTTAACGTCGTTTTTTAACATCTTTGGCTTGTTTGGGTAACGGGTCAAAACAGATTTTGTTGGTCTACCTGAAGTCCTCTAGATTTGGAGATCCTTTAATAAGTTGAGAAATGGCGATTGCACCTTCGTCTCCGGTCATATTATGATGAAAATGAAGAACCTTAAGTTTATCGGTCGAAGGTAACAACTCACAAATAGCCTTTGCAGCTTCTTGTGAAATCCCAGCATTCATAAAACACAATTCAACAAGATTACCTTGAGACTTTAAAAGACCCCAAACGCTCGAATCCCCTTTTCACCCAAAGCATTATTCGACAAGTTCAAACAGTTCAGCTGAGAACCCTCGAGTGCTGATGAAAACATCTTCATAACTTGAACAGCTTCGGGCTCAGGCCTCCTTGAAACAATATCCGATAAGTCAACTTCGGTTAACTGATCTTTAACAGATGACAGAACTGATGCAGCAACATGGGCTGCAGGTAAGCCGAAACTTCTATTGCTAAAGCGTATTTTTGTGAATTTGTTCCCAGGCTCTTTTAACGGTTTTAGTAGCTCTTTAGCCTCTTCTGCTTCAATGAACGCGCGACGCCCTCCAGAGATATCAAAAACGTGTTCGTTGTCTGATGCAACTAATTGTGGTAAAGTTTCGCGGTCTTCTTTTTGTGCAGGCCCTGCTTTGATGAACTCTACCAACAATTTACTTGATTCTTTAGCGTAAAATTGGACAGCGGACGCACCATCACTTTGGGGATCTTTTTCAAAGTGTTGGGCTGCAGCCACAAAGGCTGCAGATTCGATTTGTTTAGCGTCTTCCTCTGCTTCTTCTTTACTTAAGAGACCGTATTTTCTTGATAGAATTGTCGGCGTTGTGAGGTTTTTTACGATACGTTCCACGAGTATTAGCCTTGTGCTGTGGCTAGGAGGCCATAGCTTGATTGAATCCATATCAAACTATCCTGCAATGCAAATATATGTTCGTCGATTTATGTTCAACTTATGAAAGATCATGATTCAATGATTATTCTAACTTTCAAACAATCCTCATAAGAACTCAAGGTGTATCAGACTCAAGAAAAGTTGAAACATATCATGGGAAACCATAAGGATATTGATGTAAATGATGAGCTATTTGAATCTTGGAAGAACTATGCAATATGCATTAAGATCAATATATAGACATCAAAATTGTGCACTTCTTACAGAAAGTTAAACACGATTGCATAAGATGATTTTCGTTCAATTCGAAAGTAACCAAAATAATTGCATACAAACAATCAATGTGAGCAATTTAAATCCAGTTACAGAAAGTAAGGTGCAGTTGTATTTTCAAAATTTAAATATTTGTAGTCTGCGTACCACATCTGCGGACATGTGTAGAAGAAAACATGGATCAAACCTCTACAGTCAACAAAAAGAAGACTGTTTGATTTTTAACTTCCTATTAAAATAAATTGATATTTAAATAAATAGATTTTTTGAACTTAATAGAGTTTTTCAACAGAGGCGATGGGGGCGACGGGTCTGCATGAGGTGGTGGTCTACAGCGGAGATGAGGGCCAACGAGTCTCGGCGTGAGGTGGGTGACAGACGGCAAACTTAACGTCTGCGCGGCGCAAAAAAATAGGTGGGGATGAATTTTTCTTAAAAATCAAACACAACCTAAATCATGCAAAATCATCACTAATCAATGAAAATAAGACAACAACTCTACAAATTAAGAAAGTTTATCATCTTTAACGATGAATAAAATCACCATAGGCACGCTAAATCACGAAATCTATAACAAAACATACAATATCAAAGATCTGAATATATCCTAACGTTAGAATGCATTAATGTGCAGGATTTGAAACATGCATTTAATAAACACAAATGATATGATTTTATTTGATTTGATATATATGATTTTATTTGATTTGATATATATATATATATATATATATATATATATATATGTGTGTGTGTGATTTTGATTTTGATATTGAAGATGAACAAATGGAAACCGAAATAACGATCATCATACCGGAGAATAACAGCCGGTGGATGGATAAACGTCCGATGCAGTGGTAGACATGAAAATGAGACCGTTTGGGGAGACGTTTGCAGAATGTAATTAACTAATTAAAACATATAAATTATCATCTAGTTTTATAAAAATAAATCATAAGATAATTTAATCTTTTCTTTTAACATCAAGTTTATATCTAGTTCTATATCTACTTTTAAATCATAACGTGACTTGAACCTTTAGAGAGGGACACCATCTTAACACAAGTGCACCATTACACTAAGAAACTTTAGATAAATATTTGTATTTGAGTAAATTGTATTTTTCATCTTTTAAGTATATACGTTCAAAGTTTCACTTTTTTTCATTAAACTTATAAAATTGCACTAAATATCATTTGTTTAAAAAATTGCAACAGTTGTAGTTCTTTACAATAGAGGACGTTAAATGTTATTGTTAGTTGTGTGTAGAATAACTAAACTATTCTAGAATGACAAACCGTTATTTACTCTAATAATAACTAATAGATCACCATCATAGCGCATCCCCTCCTCATCCACCATCACATCACTTTCTAGTTCAACTTTGACAAACCAACTAGGAAAAAAGATGCAACAAACCTCCAATTATGGAAAAATATGTGTTGATAAAGGGGTGGTGATGGCTGGCAATGGTGGTTTAAGGTGCGGCTGTGGTGGTTTGTTGGTTGTGACTAAAAGTGGCTAAGGGTTAGAAAGTAGCGGTGATAGAGTGGCAAGGGGGTGACGATGGCTAGTTGTGATAGTGATCTATTAGTTATTAGTGTAAATCATAGTTTTCGTATTTTAAAGGTAATTTGATGTTGAATGTTTATATTAGTTGTTTGTAATGACTATTCTTAAAAAATAAGTGTAACTTATGCTAATAATAATAATAACTAGTAGATCACTATCATAACCCACTCCCTCCTCATTCGCCTCTCCTATCAACCCTACCTTCTAACCCTAGACCATGCTCACGTGCACCAACATCCTACCCTATGTCAACGATTAACCTACCAACCGTTGTCATAGCTCAGACCCATAACCATCATTTAATTTTTGCATCTGGATCTTAATACTCCCCCCGGCAGCCATCATACATTGCCTTCTAGTTAAACTTTGATAAACCAAGAAGGAAAAAAATACAAGCAACAAACCTAGAATTTTGAATAATATGTGTTGACAAATTGGTGGCCATGGTGTAAAATTATGGTTTTGGTTAGATCATTTTACTCAAGTAGCAAAAAAATTAACGTCTTTAAAATTATGACAATTGTAAAATAAAAGGTTAAGAACAAAAGATAAAATTTGAAACATACTTAAACATGTAATTTAGTCTTTGAATAATTGTCTAGCTTACAATTGGAACTATTATCATATATATAATTATGACAAGAGAAAATTGAATAATATATAATTATAACTATATACATATAAACCTCGGTAGTAAGTGGAAGTTGATAGCAACTTTCATTATGATACTAATTGTGAGGTCGATAGTAGTTGCGAGATCGGTAACAACTTGAAACCTCAGCATTAACTATAAGGTCGGTAGTTACTGTGACGTCAATGATAATTTTGTTAATATTGATGGTTTGATGATTGATGGTAACACAAGTTAATATTGGAGTAACTATTAGTAGTTGACATTTATGATAGTTATGATATCAACGATCATGACGTTTTACAAAGGGTGCGATTGTTCATTCTAGTACCAATTTTAGGTATCAAATGTATTGTTAGTCTTCGAAACCACAATATAGTATCACCTAGGTGACCATGTTGTTGGCACCAAATGAGTGCCACTCAAGGAAAAGGGGACAAACGCAAAAGCTACAAGAACAAACATAGAATAACGGTTACATGTATCTTTAGGGATCGGAGTTGTCATCAATCTTGATGAAACGCTTAATATCGGTATTAAAGCAACTTACATAAGAAATAGGGTGTAGCTACATGGTGTGTTGTCTCCATTTGCAGCATTATTTTGAAATAAGCAAACAAAGGTTAGTTCATTTGTATAAGACAAAATGATGCGTATAAAAACTGAAACATGTGGCCAAAGGTTAATCCGTACAAAACAACCATTAAGTTCATGTTCTGTGAACCATGAAATCAACCGAAACCAAATCATTGGTACAGTTTGATTTGCTTTCGATTATGCAACAGTTTGGTTTGTTATAAAGTTAAAGAACGATCAGTAACAGCATAAGCAAAAAACCATCAAAACTGAACAGTGAACATCTCTAAATTGCAAGCTACAGCCATACAATCGAACGTCTCTTTCTTCGTATATTCTTGCATAACACACACGGTCCACAGCCTGGGTTGATATGGTCTTCCTGTGTAGAAGATAAAGATGTTTCTTTTAGCTTGTTTGGTTGATGGAGGGAGTTAGAGCCAATCATATGATCATATAATTAACTATACTATACTTGTATGATCTTATCTTAATTATTATGCTAGTAATTATAATTTAGACATGCATACCATATGCGTGCCAAACCACATGAATATGTATTCACAACACCATGTGATATATCCTATGTAGCACTAATGAGGGGGGCCACCCGTTAATTGTGAAAATAGAAAGCTTTATTTAACCCAATTCAGATGTTATTAGGAAGTAATAGCTGTCCAGAATGCTACCTGGGGTGTGTAACTCAGAGGAGGCTGAAAAAAAAAAGACAAAGCCTGAGCTTTATATACATTGCTCTAAATGAACCGAGCTTGCGCTCAATTAAGCTAAAGGAGTCGAGCCTGAGTCTGCTTTCCCTACTTCCTACCCTTTGCTCTTATACATCTTTCACTATTTTTTAAAGTAAATAGGTTAGCCTCGGAACATTCACATATCATTCCTTGTATCAACTCAATCATTTGAGAAAAAGAGTTAAAAATGCATTAACATCTTATCTTAAATGGCTAATTAGCTACGGAACCTGAATCTAATTATAAGTGAAGCACTTAATCTACGACCTTTTACAAAATAAAATCTAATAATTTGTTATGTCAGCAACCAGATGTCAGGGTGCGGCCGGAGACTTGGTTGCAATGCTGGAATGGCCGCGTTATGGCAGCGCTGCCAATAAACTAGTCATTCTCCAAGAAATATAAGGAAACTTTGCTGACGCAAGTTTTCTAACAAGACAGTGATTAAAGGGTTACAAACTTCATTTGGTGAAGTGACAAATTATCATGATTGATTACAGACCATGATTTCTAGGGCTTGTTTTGGTTTCTTACTGATGACCAACACAACTAAATTTTCAGTTCTAGCAATATCATGTGACAACCTAGACAAATTGGTCTAAAAGGTATGTATTGGCAAGATTTAAACAATGTAATTTCACATCATGACATAAGTCTGATATAAGCTATCATTTACATGATTAGATCCAATTTCTGTCTTCTCTTTTTCTAAAAATAACATGCTTAGAAAATGAAATAATGAGAACAAAAACTTAAAGATGCCAAAGGCAGGGGATATATGCATGCGTTAGATATCATATTCCTATGCATTTGCATGATATGCTATTGGTTTTAAAAAGTGCGCCTGAGGCGCGAGGTGACCTCAGACAAAGGCTGGCTTGCTTAAGGCTACTTAAGGCGCGAGTTGTACAGAAAGCACGCACTTCAAAGCTATTCAGGGGGAGGCGGTGGGCGATGGATACACATTCTTTCACAAAAAAACAGCATAATAGTTCACTATTTACGCTATAAGGCCAGTTTTTATTTATGTTTACGTTTCATGCAACTTGTTTGTTGTATAGAATTCAGAGATTTCCATGTCTATGCCAAATGATTATTACAAAACCATATATAAAGTAACCCACGTCTCAGAATCCAAATTTATGGTAAGCAAGTACTACATTTAGTTTACATGGCACACTCTGATATTCAGATTCAATGAAAAGATAATAAGCCAGAATTCAATAGCAAATACTTAAAACAACTGATGACATATAATATTTCAGAAAAAACAACTAGTTCAAGAAGGAAGACGGCATACTCTGTAATCATGCATCAGGATCCTCTGTTGCTTTTCCACCAAAAGGATCATGAGATGGCCCCGAATCTTCTCCAATGTGTCGCTGAACCAACCGCTGCAAATCAGCCATAACTTTCTGTTCACGCTTTGCTTTTTCCTCATAGTTAAACATGGCCAGAGCCCGCTTATCCTCAGCACTATAAACTTGATTTTCTTTCCTAATACGAATGGCATTCATCCTTTGATGCCTACTACCACTCATAACATAACCAAGATCTTCAAACTTGCTAATCTCATCAGCCGAAAGACCGACTTCTCCTCTACGAGGGATACGCTTCCCTTGCTGCACATATTGTGCAATGGCATCACCTTCACCAGGCCTGAGTGCACCTCCATAGCTAATATGCCCTTCGGCTCTTGGTAAGGGCATCGGTCCCACCTCTGGTTCATCATCCAAAGCAAGCTTCTTTCTTGACTCTAGCCTCTCTTTGAACATAAGCAACTCATTATCAACCTCAATTTTCTCCAAATCATCCACCTTTGGTTTGGTTTTTAGCTGGGTTTCAGAATCTGAATTCTCATCTGAGGCTGCATTCTCACTACTGTCTTCACTCCTTTTCTTGCTCGATTTTGAAGAAGACCGTCGGCTCCTCTTCGACTTCAACGATTCTTTACCTCCATCACTCTCAATCTCCTCTTCAGAATCACTATCTTTACTTTTTCTCGAACGACTTCTCCTACTCCTCTTACTGCTACTCTTTCTTTTAATGGATCTCTTCGACTTCTTCTTCTTCCTCCTCCTATCATCTTCAGAATCCTCCGACTCACTCTCACTCACAGAAACCGATTTCTTTCTCCTACGTCTAGACATCGAACTCTCGCCCCTCTTCCTCCTATCACCCTCTTCAGACTCCTCACCAGATTCATCCGACTCACTCTCACTCACAGAAACCGACTTCTTACTCCTACGCCCAGACCTCGATTTCCTCCCCTTCTTCCTCCTCCTCGATCTCGAATCATCCGAATCAGACCTCAATTCATCCGACCCCGAATCAGACTCAGACTCAGACTCAGAACCGACTTATCCGAAGCAGACTTCTCTTCTTCAACCTCCTTCTCTGCAGCCTCATCTTCAACCTCATCATAATCATTCTCCCCTCGAGGAGGACTAGGAGTAACATTCCAAATACATCTCTTCAACGACTTCCTCAACTTCTGCCGTTTCAACCTCCTGTACTCCTCATAACTCGCTCCTTTCAACTCCTCATCACTATCAGAATCCCCATAACCATCACCGTTACCGTTACCATAATCACGATCCAAATACTGTTTACTCCGAATCGATTTCCTATTCGGATCTACCATTTGTCCCCCAGGGCTAGGGCTTTTTCTAAACCTAGAATAATCAGGCGACCTACGATCTCTTCGATAACTGTTTTGGTTATCGTATCGGCTGTAATCGGGACTACGGCTACGGCTAATGTTGTGATTTTGATGCTTTGATTTTGAGTAATCGGGGGAACGACGGTGGCGTGAGGGATTGAGGTCGTTGTCGTACCTTGAGTGGTCGGAGCTGCGACGGGAGGTGTGGTTTCGATGGTCGAGCTCCGGCGAGTGGTGGTTAGTGTCACGGCGGTGGCGACGCCGCCCGTCGGAGGGTTCGACGGTGGAGGAGGTGTAGCCCATAGGGATGGTGTGGGTGAAAGGATGTCCAGATAACGGAGAATGATGGACTTTAACGCGATATTAGTATTCAACCGACTAATATATCAAATTTTAATCATTAAACACTAATCTTAATGTTAAATGTTAAATAGTTTAAAGTTACTATGAAAATGTTACTCTTAATCATATTGGGGTAGACTCCTAATTACTATTTGAAGACTATCAAACAATTCTTAATATTAGGTTTTTTAGTTTTGTTGGTTTATTATGTTCGTATCAAATCGTAATTTCTTTTGATGCATGAGAGTTTTACTCATGTTTTACAAAGAGTTGTTTAGTTTAATTTTAATTTTTTTCCGTGACACTTGTCCTTCTTCGATGATTAAACAAGGCAATGTACGTATCAATCAAGCCCGATGAATATTCGTCGGGTCAATGACTTATTTTTTAAGTTTGGGTTAGAGAGGTGGTGTTCATACCCAAGATTGGGTAATCTCCACTTCTTTCTGGTTCTTAATTCATGCCCTCTCTTTTAAAGTATGATGGAATTCTTATACAATTAGATTTGAGATTGAAATTAGTAATGCTTTTGCGAAAATCATCATAACGATTTTGTTAATATCGGTATAAAAAATCTTTCTTTTTTGTTCAACTATAACAAGAGCCCTTGTACCGATCTCACAAGTCAAAACATCTAATATCTTAGCATTCGAACCCATATTTTTTAGTAAAATTTTCAATCGCTTTTAGCTTGATGTGTAAAATAGAAAAAATTGTATTTGTCAAAGACCTTCCTGCTTAATGGCACAATGGTCATAGTTTGAGTTTAAGATTTTTATAATATCAGGTTTAAGTATGACTTCAAATTTTTTCTATAGTATTAGGTTTATCTTCTTAATGATGTTTTTAGATTAGTCAGTTCTAAATCATTAAAATAAATAAAAACGGTTGACATTACGTCTCAAGAAAGCTCCATCGGGTACTTATGCCTCGAGGTGGGCATAAAACCGGGTTCGGACCCGACCCAGACCCGGGTACGGGTAGTACTCGATTTGAGGTATACCCGGGTTGGACCCATTTAAACCCGTAGGGTTGGAACCGGTTTTAGTTTTTGAGATTTTTAGCAAACCCGACCAAAACTCGACCCGGTCTAAACCCGAATTGAACCCGATAGTGGACATAAAAAAGAAAAGAAAATAAGAAAAAAATAAACCAAACCCGTCATTGGACCCGACCCGACCCTACCCGGGTACGGCGGGTAAGGCTTTCCCGCAAGTGAACCTGACTCGGGTTCGTACCCAGATTCACTAATACCCGGATACAAAAAAACCCGGATACAAAAAAACCTGATTGGACCCAACCCAGTTTGAACCCGGTTCGGGTCCGGCCCAAAACCCGAAATATGCGTCTCTACTTATCCCTAAAGAAAATGCTTTGCAAAAATACATTCATTGGGTCGAAAGGCCCAATTTGTTTCCGGGGCTCTAAAACCGAACGAGCCCATTACATAACTGAAGCATATTAATGCCCACCAAAAACCTGCTTCACCTAGGGTTCACTTTAGCGACATTGAGCATCTTGTAGCATTCGCCGCTTGAAGAAGAAACTCAAATTGCAGCTATGGTAAACCTCTAAATCTTTCTTATTTTGATCATTTCATAGCATACTGTGCTTCATCTGCACTTGTGTTATTGCTTTTTTGAACTTTATACGAGTGATTTTAGTTGTTGTTACGAGTCCTGATTCGAAGGTGTTGTGATGTGATCTGTTTTGCAGAGCCTCGTAGCGAATGAAGACTTTCAGCATATTCTTCGTGTGCAGAACACGAACGTTGATGGTAAGCAGAAGATCATGTTCGCTATGACTTCGATTAAAGGTATTGGTCGTCGTTTCGCGAACATTGTCTGCAAAAAGGCTGATGTTGACATGAACAAGAGGTAGTTTTTTCGCAATTTGATCTGTGAATATTTGTGTTTGATGCGATTTTATCGTTATGGTGGTTGAATTTGTTATCCTTTTGGATGTTCTGCGTTGATCTCTGAAGGTTTGGTGCATTAGTGTAAGGATTGTGATAGCTTCAGAACCATGAATTCTAGGGTTTGCTGTTACTTTGATAGGTTAAACTGTTAGCTTTGATAAAATCATAATAATTTGAACTAAAGTGGATGAATTGTATGATAGGATTCAAGATAAATAACTGTTTACTTGCAAATCTAGTAGAATTTCATTTTAACAATGAATGGAATGTCATATATATTTACTATGACATTATCTGATTAATTTCATTGTTGAATGTAGGCATGTAGCACAAACAACGTATCAAAAGTCTTTTCACTTTTAACAAATAAAGTAGCATCGTATACATTTACACTGACATAACTTGACTGACCTCAATGTCAAACGTTAGCACAATTAAGGTTAAGTTTTGACTAACATATGAAAATATATCTTATGCAATCAAAAGTTTACACTGTTAGGGTTTTATTAATGTTACAAGTGTTAAGCACTGCCATACGCATTTTAGTTTGAATGTTAAGCAATTGTATTAGAACTTTATTCAAACTTATGTTATCAGGCATTCAGGATTGTGATAAACCTATATTATGACTTGTTAAAATACTCTTACAATCAGATTTTTTCTGTTACTGTATGTTTCTCTTATTGATTTGAAATCCAGAAAGTGCATAAAGTTCTTGATATTCTTAATTTTCATCTAAGGCCATAACGTTTAAATATATTTTTTAATTTGCAACTTGCAGGGCGGGAGAACTTTCTAGTGCTGAGATTGATAATCTCATGACCATTGTCGCTAATCCTCGACAATTTAAAATCCCAGACTGGTTTCTCAACAGAAAGAAGGATTACAAGGATGGCAAGTACTCTCAAGTCACATCCAACGCCCTTGACATGAAGCTCAGGGATGATCTCGAGAGATTGAAGAAGATCAGGTCACTATTCTTTCATTTTACATTGTTATAACAAGTCAGTTATCGTTACATTTGTTTTTGATGGGTCAAGCGGTTATAAAATGGATAGAAATGTTCAAAAGTGTTTTTGTTTTGTTTTGGTGACAGGAACCACCGTGGTCTGCGTCATTACTGGGGTCTGCGAGTACGTGGACAGCACACCAAGACCACTGGTCGTAGGGGTAAGACCGTTGGTGTGTCCAAGAAGCGATAAGCGGTTTGTTTTTGTTTTTATTCACATCAGATTTAGAACGCGGGGAAATTTGTTATGTTGTGTTATGTTATCTTTTTCAAGAGTTCCTTTACATCATGAAAAGTTGCGTATTTTTGGATTATGATATATGTTTTGTTAAGCACTTTTTATTTGCTTTGAGTAGACTAATGTTTTGGGTTTGGAGCTTGTTTAAAGTAACATGTAATTGAAACTAGAGGTGTTCTTAGCTAGAAAATTGTGATCTAAAGGTTCGGACATCTCTTTGTCGTTGAAACTGAACCAGTTGCTATAAGACGAAGCTGTCATCTGTAGGCTGCGTTTACTTGCATTAAGGTTACTCTTTGGTCAGGTTGTAATATAACCCAAACTTCATAGAATAATAATAAGTATGTATTAGGATTGTTTCAATTAATTTATTTATATTTTTATTTGTTTTGAAAATATTGCTAGTGTTTGTATTTTTTTAGTCAGTGACTTATGGTTTTAATGCTGTTTTAATCAGATCATTTGTATTATCTTACATTTTATAAATAACTCGCAATTATTTTTAAATAATTCATTTTCTATAAATATTCCAAGTTTCTAAATATTTTAATTTTTAAAATATTTTACATTTATGAATGTCTTAATTAAATCAATTTTAGAACTTTAGTGATTGATTGGGGCAATATATTTTACGAGTAATTTGATTTTGGATAAAAGATTTGCGAATGATATAATTAAAATAATTTTTAAAACTTGCAAAAATCAAAATGCAGTTCTGTGTGTATTATTGTGTTTTGAATATACATAGATGACTTGAGAACCGACACTATTTTATTACATACATATTATAGATTTTCTGTGGTTGCGTCTTGCTTTGTTACTCAAGAAGATGAAACCAACATCACAAAACTTAAATATATTAATATTTTTGTACATAAAGTACAACACTAGATTGTTTATTCAAACCAAACATACGAGCATTATATCCAAAAAATTTACTCATACATATAAAAACGCTTATAACTCATATATTACAAAACTAAAATAAATTAAATTCAATATAATACTTTGTATGTTATATTTTGAAGCGGATGATGAAGGAGCAAAGCTTCCAATAATGTATTATTTCTTCAGTGTGTTTGAATGTATGATGACTATCTTAAAATCAACTGCCCTCAGGGTTATTCTGCATGAGCAACTTTCATCACACATCCATCATATTTGATTCTTAATTTCGCTACTCAATGACAACTTAACTGAGGTAAAAATAAATATTAAAAATTAATAAAGCAAAATGACGGTGCATACAAAGAGGATGGGGTTTGCCGATCAATAGATGTTACACAGATCTAGGGTTTATTGTCTTGATATTGTTTGTTTTATATTAAAAAAAATTACAACGATACTAGCAAAACAAGACTTTTTGTGAAGGTTTTGATTTGTCGCTACATCTTCATTGATATGATAGGTATGAGTGTTTATGGCTTAATTTTAACGTTTTTGGACTAAGCTGCAAGCCAAAATATTAGTAACGGCTTTTAAACTATCTAAACCAATATTAAATTGTTCTAAATTGAAAGCGTATCTGAAGAAGTAAAGACTAGAAGCCTGACTGCGATGAACTAGGCTAGTTTCTTAGGTAAAAGAGTGATGGCTCAGTGATGGTGCTTTTGAAAACAGAAAAGCGTTAGGCTAGTCACATAGGGGGAACATGGGGATTCTTTTTGTGAATTGACGTAGATGTGAGAATCGATAGTAGTTCGTTTTTATGATTGAGGGTTAGACATATATTAACTGTAATGAAAATAGCATTACCTAAAATGAGAACATAGTTCTCTATATATACCTTTTGGCGAGTAATGTCATTGCGTCATGTGTCGGGTGATCTCACAACCATATTATATTTGCATAGAGTTGTTACATTAGTTATATATATATACACGTGGTCCCACATATAGCGGCCAATTTTGTTTATTGTGTTGCCATTAAATCATTTTACCTTCGGTAACTATCTTTTGTAATATGTATTTTGGGGTGTTATCCATTCAGTACCAAATTGAACCATAGGCTTGGTTTGCTTTTAGTGTAGTTTAACGATTTGGGCTTAACAAGTCTCTAAATAAAATTGGAAAAAAAATAGTGTTTGAAATATAGAAAACCAATTGAATTAATATTAACAATAAAATTTCAAAAGTAACGGCAAAAAGCATTATGTCTACCATACAACACATTAAGAAACATAATCCAACAACATACAATGTTTAAACATAACCCAACATAAACAATAATCAGTTTCTAAAGTACTACAGTTATAAACACAATGCTACAACTCTTAAAATTTAAACATAATACAACATGGAAAATCACTTAAAGTCCTAAAAGTGACATAAATACCCTAACAAGATTCATATATCAATATTTAAATGTTAAATGGTTAATGATATAAAACCAATATTTTTAACTATTCGCTCGACATCTGAAAAATCTTTGAAAACCTAACCACAAACCAAACCAGTAAACAATTTTGTAAGTTTAGCAGTTTAAGAGACCATAAACGCCCCTAATGAGATTCATATTAGCACCTTGTGAGAATTCACGCAATATCAATTCATATTTATTTCAAGCCTTGGATCACTAGTCACCACTCACTACTCACTAGCGACTTTGTCACCGTGTTGAATGTACATTATACCGAACAAATATCATTTTAACTAAAGTTGAATATTACGACTCCCTTGAAATTAATATTTGCTACAAATATTTTAACATATTTACCCATATTAAATATATTGTTCTAAAATGATTAAATATATTACGACTACACAATTATATCCTCATGCGTTTGACCACATCAATGATGATGAGAACAAGATGCAACACAAGTACCATGTTTCACGGACATAACCCAAACGACATTTCAACTACTTATCATAGGACCACAACACTAGTAAAAATAATAATTTCATATCAACCAACCCAACCATAAAGCCAAGAAGACATGATCACATGAATGCAGTAGTAGTAAATTGGTTAGGTCGGGTTAGATAACAAGTCAAAAAACGCTACTTTGTAATTTGTATCTAGACGAGTCTGTTGATTTGACCCACAAACACCTTTTTAACCATAAGTTTTCTAAACCCTTTTTTTAAGTGTCTGAGGCTTAAAGCATACGAGGAGCTCTAGAAAACACCTCCTAGAAGTGGCGCCTCATGCACATCTAGGTCAAAGTTGTAGTTTGTAAGAGGGTGATATGTAAAATCCTCAAGGGTTGAAAAAATTATGAATCGTTTACAAGAAAAATAGACTTATATGTAAAAGATATGAGAAGATACAACTTCTGGTTGTACATACAACTTAACTGATTGTATATGTAAACATCAAGCAACATTTTGCTGATGTGAGGCTCCGCCTCACACCCCACCCAAGCTTTTATCCCCTGTCTACAGGACGGAAGGCAGAGTTAGTTATTGCGTTTATCCTTATCGCACGACTCATTTACATGACTTAAATGCCTTATAGTCCTTGATGCCTTAAAAATATTGAGTTCCGAATAATTGTTCTCGTATATAAGCGATGAGGAAATTCTAACCATTATTTCATTTTACGTTTGTTATATCAATGTTCACACACATGACTTGTTAATAAAAATACAACATATCTACAGCTTTGAGTCAAATGAGTCGAAAGTATAACGGTACCTTTTTAAAAATAAAAACAACCAAAACAAGAGAATATAGGTGAAATTCTTCTTTTGACTTAGACAATTTGAGTCGACTACTTAAAGAAGGTGTATAAAACTATCTGAGTTCAAACATCCAAATTAAAACTTGAAATTATGAACATGTGTAATCTAAAAATTCTGATATCCAAATTTCACATATTTGAAGGTTTGGATTTCGAAAGGCATTTTAGAATAAATAAGATGGTTGGTACCCGAATATCGAAAATATAATATACATTATAATTCCTTTTATATTAAAATTAAAAAGGTATATTCAGACACTTAGGATACCATAAAAGTATTTTTTAACATCGTGTATGAGAAAATTTTGACAAAATACTATAATATGTTTAATCTTTTTTTTATATTCGTATTAGAAAATAAACGAATTTTAAACACCCCTATTACTCACCCTTAGAAAGTAAAATTGTTGAAAAATAAGGTATAACGTTATAAAAATAAAAACAAAAATAGGCATATAATAAATTATGAAAGATAAACCATTGAAATCCTCCTAAAAGTTGACACATACCCAACACATTTACACACCATAAGTCCAAAAGACTAGCAATAAGCCTTTGGTCCCACGGTCTTAAGACTTTCAACCACTCCTCTTTATGGTTTTTCAAGATGCTTATCGCTCTTTAAAGTTTAAATAACAGAAACTTGATTTATGTTTCACAATAATAAATTCTTTTTTTTACGGAAACTTCTTATTGAAGCAGGTCCCGTGGCAATTTGAGCATGTTTATTGCAACTTGGACAATTAAAATAAGTCTTTTATCTTATGCGGTATAAATAAAGTTTATTCTCATCTTAAACTTTTGATATCTTACTGTAACACTTTAAACAAATCCTACATCGGCTGTAAACAAAAAAGATGTTGGGTTTTCATAAAAAAAATGTCTTGTATCTAATATCACCAACGTGTTTTGAACATATTGATTGTGGATGAGAAAAAAACGTTAAAGTTAAACGTGTTCTGGTGATAATAATTCAGGGATGGGCAACCAGAAACAAATTAAAGAATATCACATAAAATTAAAAGTAATCAATTGTAAGGGTGTAAACGAACCGAGTCATCTGTGAGTGGACTACTCAAGATCAACTTACTAAAACCTCGAACCAAACCGAGCTTAAACGAGCTCAAGCTTATTTGGAGCTCATATCAAACTTGACTAGGATCACGAGTCTATTATTTATTGTTTTATTTATATAATTATATAAGATGTATGTAATATAAAATACATATTTACATAATAGTTATTATTATATATAAAGTTATGAAAGATAAAAGAATTATAAATATATATAAAAGTATTTATATATGTATATACATAAAATCATATGAAATAATAAACAAGCCAAACTTGAGTCCATCTCAAGCTCCTGAAACCACTAACGAGCCCGAGCTCGAGCTTTAAAAATAGGCGCGAAACGAACTGAGCTCAAGCTCTTTTATGTCAAACGATTCAAGCTCGAGTTATCACGAGCTTAGCCTCAGCTCAACTCGACTTGTTTACACCCTCGATTTATTACTGCCACTTTTTATGATCATTTTTTTTCCAAATGATCATCCAAACACCTCGGTAAGTTGGCTATATGACCACATTTAACTAGTTACTGCTATGCTAAATTGCCAATGCAAGCACATGATAAGAAAACAAACAAATTCATGTACTTGAGTAAAGTCCTACATGTTTCACAATTTCAGGCCAATTTAGTACAATTGGGAATCTTTTATTTTTCTGTTGTAAAAGCAGTTAAAGTTTCAAGCTTTTTTACAAAGGCAAGAGTACAAAGAAACCGAATATAACGGAAGGAACCCATACCTCCATGTGCGAGTCTAATTAATGATCGCGTAAAAGCAGGGAAGTTAACGGTTATAGAAATGACTGATAAAGAGTATCCTGGAAAGGGTGAGTGAGGGTTGAGAGGTTGTCGTGCATTCTATGATCACAAACGTTCAAACAAGAAGAACATATCTTTTTTGAATTTAGAAAATGTGTTTCACTCACTACTAAATCTACGATATAAACAACGAGTTAAATGCAAAACTAAGTGCAATTCCATTTTTTGGATTTACAAGGACAATTTAGTAGGATTTGAAGATTAAAAAGAACCTGGTACAACAAAATGTTTTTATCGAGAATGAACATAAAAACTACAACAATTACTTTAAAGAAACACACAATCTCACTTTAAACCACGAGTTTAAATTCTGTAACGAACATGTTTAATGATTATTTTTCCAGAAAATAAAATTTTATTATTAAAAAACCCTAGACAACTACCTTGGCTTTATGATTTTGGCGAAACCTTAGATTAAATCATATTGATTGTTTAAAACTTTCATAAATAAAAAGTTTAAAGACAAAGTAACGTTATAAACATTCATTTCAACTCCTTATCCTTAATACTTGAGGTCTTATCATCTATTATAAAATAGAACCAATTAGTGAGACCAATTGACATTTGATAGGCATCTCACTTTAAAACATGTCAATTGAATACTACGTAAAACAATTTCATACACTAGAATACTTTAAGTTGTTATTTATCCATTATCACTTTAACGTTTCATTTTTATAATTATAACACTTTAGCATGTCACTTTAACTTGTCACTTCATCTATTATAACACTTCAACTTGTAATTTTATTGTCTCTTCATCTATTTTAGTGTTCCATTGTTTGGAATATTACAATGATGAGATAAATATCTTCATGATAACTGTGTGTTTTGTGTGGCTGTGGTTTATGTGCAAGTCACAAATCGTTATCACAATGATGTAATGAATACACATTTAATGTTATTTTATTGATAAGAACTTGTTTATTTAATAAATTATATTGGTTTCTTAAATTATGGATAAATTCCTTTATATATTAGAACGGCTTTGAACTTTAGTTTTGTCTGTGATTGTTACATTTTGTATAGTTTTTTTTAGATTTTGTGATTTTATTCTACAATATGTTAGAAACTTTTTAACATGTTAGGGTTCCTACTACTCTAGCTATAATGCTATGTACATTAAACTACTACTAACAACATAACTTTTGTTTAAAAATAGCACAATTCGGGGAGTTGCAATCAATAAAAGTCATAGAAAGGACCCTACCTAGAGTTTTCTTACATTTGCTAATCCCAATGTCCAACTCATCAAATCAAATACTTGCTTGAGCACTTGCATATTGACCTAACTTAATTACAAGGACTTTAGGGATAGCTCGTGTCGCGTCTCATATCGGTTGAAAAGGGGAACAAAAGCTTCCCATATGAGTTCGGATATTTTTTTCTACTACACGCGGTTTAAAACTGTAAGGGCAAACACTTGAGGGATTGTCGATTACCAAAACTGACAATATCTGGTACGTTGCTTCGGCTGTTACTGCCCGCCACAAATGCGGCCACGTCATCCTACTCTGTTTGCCAAAGAAAACTTTGGGATGCTCGCAAAAACACAAACAAACATCTCTCCCTCTCCCTTTCGTCCTCTATCATACCTCCTTTAAATGATATGTCTGAGGTATTCTTGGTGATGATACCTCTCATCTGTCTTCCCCACATCGTTTGCTTCTCCTCAGTCCCTCATCCGTTTTGTATGTAAAACACAAAAAGCGCTATGTTAAAAATTTTTAAGGTGTTCATTGAATGAGTTTTTTAAGTTATAAAAGTTACTTGATATGTTTCATTCAATTTTTATTTTCTGAAAGTAAATTTGAATACGGTTTGAATTTAGGTTGATTCAAATCATTTGAATTATGAGAAATAAAGAAATAGTAACAATATACATGTATTTTATAAAAAATAATATTAAATTTCATTTCATTTTAAATTTTAGTTTTTCAAGTTCACTTCGAATAATAAAACCCCTATAGACTGAACATCACACGCAACCCACCATTTAAAATAAGATAATGAGATTAATCAAGGTTTTGATTTCATCACTTGAACTTATCAAAGATAAACAATTGATTGAAAATGATACTTAAACATATTGTTTATGTTGTTCTCTTACATTATTTACTGTGACATATTTAGGAACTACAAATCAACTTGGGAATTTTATATACAAAATGAAATTGTTAGTTTTTATAAATCTAATAATACTTTGTCAGGTTATCAATAGTTTAGCACATCAATCCCTTATTATTTATCTCCCAACAAAATATGTAGAAAAGAGACTTCACGTAAAGATACAAATGAGAAAATAATAAAAATGATTGTTAGGAGGTAAAATTTACTACTTCAGTAAAAAATACGAAACTACTTCGGTAGCCTTCATTTCGATCATCAAATAAGTAAAATCTGTAATAAATCTCATGGAAAATTTCAAAAAGATTTTGATATATTTGCTTCTTGAGTTAGTTTATAGTAAATGAACTCATGTGTCACAACTCATAAGTGTGATGATGATTTCTTTCCTATATAAATACAAAATATACCACATATAAAATAACTAATCAATAAAAGTTGATTTACCCTAAGGCTAATAATTAATAATATAAGGAGAACAATCAAACAAACATAAATTACTAAGTTATACCTAGGTGCCCTTTATCCATCCACTAATCAATAAATATGTGTAGTCTAATAGACCTCTTGTCTCAAGGTAAAATAAACAATTCATCTAATAATGTTCTTTTTGTTTTGGTGACTATTTTATAAATAATATTTGTGAATAATAATGTGTTATATTCACACGTTATGCACAAACATTAGTAAAATATGTTTGACGGGTAAGTGACGCAATGTTATTGACCACATGTCGAACAGACCAATGTTCCTCTTTGACCTTAGTCAAAGACTCAAAGTACGTAAAATAATACGTAATAATCGGTGCATATACAGGATAAAAACTTACATATTACTAATGGTGTTGGTATTAATCATTTATTTAGAATATGGTTTAAAAATTAAAAGTATAATTAAATAATTTTTATAAACAGATAGACACATTTTTTAACGGCAAATAGACATAAAAATTTTACTTTGTTATTCTATTTATAAATTGCCATAAGTAATGATCACTTTTTACTTTCGATATTTTTGTCACCAATGCAAATAAGCACCATCTCTTTCTCTCGTCTTCCACCCTATGTAATGTTTACCTTTCACTTTTTTTAATTCTTTTTATAGAAATCTATTATTTGTTACTTTTAGAATAATTACTTACCAGTTAAAAAATAAAATACAAAGATAATGTTAATATTAATTAAAAAAATTTTAAATATATATATCTATATTATATATAAAGCATATGAGAATGGTATTTTAAAATATTATAAAATTAAAAATATTTATTTTATTTAATGCATAAGATACAATCATTTTTTAGGGTAAAATAGTAGTTTTAATAATATGTACATATTACCCTTTATAATTAGTTACATAATAACCTTACACTTACAGCAACTTATATAAATTTTACATTATCTACCATAAGCAAAAAAAATACTTGATTTATTTTATGATTTCAGTTATATTTTTTAATCTATCATATTTAAAAACTTTTTGATATTACAATTGTAACCTGTGTATTTTTTAAACGTTTTGATATAAATTTTGTGTTGAATCGATTTGTATTTATGAGGTACAATTGGTTAATGCGTAAATCTACTAGCCGTCATGCAAAACCCGGTTTATTTGGTGTTTTAAACTTTAGTTTAGAAAAAATATAATACACTTTTGTAAAATTACTACAAGAATAACAAAAATTAAAAACACGTGTCGGATGTAAAATATCGTCCCGCCGCATTGTGCGGACACCCTCGTAATAATAATAAAATATAAACAATAGTATTAATACAAAAGAAAATTATTATCTAGTTTTCATCGTGTGTAATATGTTCCGTCAAATAACTACGATGGGTTTCATATGTTGTTTGTTATGTAACTCCCAAATATTATATTCTTTGTGTTAGTCACTAATTTCTTCATAAGATGATCGGATATCGTTATCATCATACTGACAAATCACCCAACAATTGTCTTCTATAAACGTATCATCTTCTTTGTGTTACTTCACTATCTTTGTTTAAAAGAGCTCTTCTTCTTCTTGGACTCAACTTTCAACTTTATCATTTCAAAATTTGACATTTATGATTGTTTCGATGAAAATGTTACTGTCGTTGCTTGGTGATGATTGACAATTGAAGATATGATGTTAATGATTAAAGTAGTATTTATGTAAGAAATAAAAGTGAACTTGTAATTAAAAAATATTATTTAATACGGTTGTGTACAACGATCATACATGCTCAACAGTCGATTTTTGGCGCGTCAAGAAAGGTGTGCACGATGAAGATTCATCACACTATTTGCACAAAAAGTGTGATGTCGCTAGGGAGGGGCAACGTGTTGGTCTAGTCCCACCCGCCCTAATTTCAAGTTAACTACATAGAGTATAGTTTTGAAATATGTTCTGGTGATATAATATTTATTTAACGGGAAAATTCTCAAAATATCTTTTGAACCATTTTTGTCCATCAAAATGTTCATTTGACTCTGACTAACTTATGCGTAAACATGTCCTACCAAATACAATTGTCTATGGCCCTTAAATAAGTTTGATCGCACTTTAAAATGGTTGGTTTGAACTTCAAATAGGTTCATTCGAACTTCAAATAGGTTCGGTCAACCCTAAAATTTGTTCGGTCGACTGTATTGCGGGTTCGATTAAACTTGTTTGTTTATAGGTTTGGTCGAACTTTAGATAGGTTCGATTGAACTTTAAATATGGTCAGTTGATCATTGTTTATTTGTATAAGTTTTTTTAGTTTTTAGTTTGAAGCTACCATGACATGCTAGAAATTTCAAAGAGAACCACGATCGGCTCTTTTCGCGATGTAAACCAACACGGTTAAGATGACCTTATTTGTACACGTGGGAAAATTATGTTCGTTAACTGAAATTATGGGTGGCTTTATTTAAGGGCAAAGATGATTGTGTTGAGTGATGACATTTTTGAAAAGATGTTAGTCGAAGTTACAATTCTAGAGACAAAAATGATCAAAGAGACATTTTAAGGATTCTAATAGAAAAGAGTGGGTATATAATTGTTTTGCTTATAGGTTTGGTCGATACTTAGATATGTTTGATCAAACCTTAAACATGTTCAGTTGATCGTTGTTTATTTGTATATGTTTTTTTAGTTTGAAGCGACCATGACATGCTAGAAAATTCAAAGAGAACCACGATCAACTCTTTTTCCGATGTAAACAAACTCAGTCAAGATGACCTTATTTGTCCACGTAGAGAAATTATGTTCATTAACTGAAAATTTGGGTGGCTCTATTTAAGCGCAAAGACAACCGTGTCGAGTGGGGACATTTTTTTAAAAGATGTTAGTCGAAGTTACAATTCGAGACACAACAAGGATCAAAGAGACATTTTAAGGATTCCAATAGACAAAAATAGATAATATAATTGTTAATAGTGACTAATGATACTCTCAAGTGATTAAAGTGAAGCACATAACATAATTAAAATAAGAAGACATTAGATTCACTAGGAGGTTTTCATAATCGTATACTTTCTCTTGAAGAGGTTGTGGTGTGGTGGAAAACCGTATTGTAATAACACTTATCTTATGAAACATAATCATAAATTTCTCATGAAAAGATTTTTTGTAATTTTTTTAAACGGCAAATTAAATTACTAATGGATCACTAACCCACACAATCATCTTCAATACTCGAGTAGTAACCTTAGACCATCCTTCGAAGAACTCAAAAAAATTAAATATTGGTGAAAAAAAACAAACTCATTCAACCTGAGAACTCCTTCTTTATTACAGATGTGAATTTAACACAATATCTCTCTTTATATTAATATACGGTTAGTGACTCATGTGTTACACGGATTACAAATACTTAAAATGGCACATGAGTAATAAATTACACACACACATATATATATATATATGTGTGTGTGTGTGTGTGTGGCCCTAATGAACGAGCAATTGCTGAGTTCTGCTATTCCCGCCCTCTCACTTTGCCATCGGTCGAGTACAGCATACCTCTCCCATTAGGGAGAGAGAAGTTCGGACCTTTCGCTTCGTAAACTTCTCAACTCGGGAACAATTATTTCTATACGGCACCGATCATCGGCTCGGACACTGAATTGACTGGCGAAAAGTATGTAGCTCGATCCCTTATCAGTGGAGCGTCCACTCTTCCCACTAAGCTCTTGAAGAAAAGTCCTTGTGATATATAGCGTGTGTGTGTGTGCGCACGTGTGTATGTATGTGTGTGTATATACTAATTTAAAATTGAATTTAATTGTTCATAAAAATGTAAATATTTATTTATGTAATGATAATAAAAGTTATAAATGATGAGTAAAAGTTATAGCAATTAAATGTTGTTAAAAACAAACAATATCGAAAATATGAATAATGTCACGAATTTTAAAATTAATTAAGAGAAAAATATTATTTTCAAAAGAAAATATGACAGAAACTTTTATTTTAATAAAACCAAATTTATTAACAGTAATACTAAAATTAATAACTCAATCATTATTTGTTAACATAAATAACAATTTCTTACAAAAAATGTTTAAAAAAATTAAAAATAATTATTGATCATAAATATAATATTTATAGTAATTAATATGAGTTAATATGTAATTTATATAACTTAATAGTTTTCAAATTTATAGTAAATCAATATTAAAGGATGTAACGACATAAGACGATGCACATGTAACATTTAGATGAACATACTAAATATACGGCATGTGTATTTATAATTAATATTTTATTATAAGTTATTATAGATTAACTATCTCATCTCATTTAGCTAGATTAGTAAAATAAAAATAGAAAAAAAAATTGTTTGATAGAGCCCTATTATAATTGTTCTTTGGACATATTGTAATAATTGACATTTTAATATTGTATATCAAATCAATCACATCGATCATAATCAAGTAAGTCCAAAATCACATCATTACAAAACAACTTTTCTTTTTCTTTTTCTTTTTCTTTTCTACAAAAATCATTACAAGGATAGTGGAACGGTAAAACTAATGCTAATTTAAACTTAAATAGAAAACAATAAAAATAAAAAATTGCTCATATTACAATCCAATCAAAACAGAATTTTAACAAAATTCCCATCGTGTCCTCACGATTATGAAGATAATTATAACTTCAACACCGAAAACCAGGGGCAAAATAGTCACTAAATGTATGATTTATTCTTATTTTTTTAGTTGGTCTTTAATCCATCCAAAAT
The DNA here is from genome assembly GCA_025506515.1 of Flaveria trinervia. Taxonomy (NCBI): domain Eukaryota; kingdom Viridiplantae; phylum Streptophyta; class Magnoliopsida; order Asterales; family Asteraceae; genus Flaveria; species Flaveria trinervia. The sequence continues at coordinate 90,571,266 of CM046446.1, forward strand.
CATTTCTTGACATCTGCATTCTTCACTGCAAAAAGCTTTGTCACCCCTGTGTAACAATATTGTCATTTTTAAGTTTTAAATTATACAAATTGATCATTAAGAAAACTAATTACAAATAATTATAATTAAGCTTGTGATCACAATATCAGTGTTTTTCATATAAGAAAACTACCATGAACAAACAGGCCATTAAGTTTTTAACAAACTCATTGTTTAAACAAAAACCCATCAAGCTAAACCTATAACCAAAGGGTTCTTGTCCATTAAGACCGATGTTTACTATTAAATCTTGTGATAAACAAATAAATGATTTTTTTAAATAAACATCCTAATATTTTAAATAAACACCCCAAAATTTCTATACGTGTCGTATAGCCTCGTACGCATCGTATAAAAATGGGTCGTATAAAGCTATATGTGTCGTATAAGGGGGGTTGTATAGGGCTATATAGGACGTATAGCTCTCTGACAGCCCCCTGAATTTTTCTTCGTAGTCAGTGTCGAAATTCGCTATACGCGTCATATAGCCCTATATGTGTCGTATAGGGGGGTCGTATAGGACTATATGGAACAGCCCTCTGAATTTTCTTTGTTTTTAGTGTATTCGAACCTATACGTCGTGTATAAATCCATACGCGAAGTATAGATGGGTGCCGATTTATAAAATGAGGTTTCTATTTGTTAGGAACCCAAATAAACCACTAGAAGGTAACCTATAAACCAATAATTTATCCTTAACATAAAATAATATATCAAATATGTAACCAAACATCAATCACAAATAAAAATAATAATAACAATAACAACAATAATAATAATTTCAACAAATAATATTATCAAATACCACTAACCTGTAAATAAGAATATCATCGTCTTCCTCAAGACTCTTGTTGCAGGTATGACAAAAGCTCAAAAAGCTCTCACATGTCGGTTTCGGACCAGGCTTCTTCAATTCGGGCGACCCGATAACCCCACAACAACACTCCACAACACAGTTATCATAAATATGGGTCGTCTTCGGGTTCGGCCCACGACAAATCACTCGGGTATACTCCTCCGAAAGCTCCATCTCCTTCAACGACAGAGGACCCGAGAACCCACCGGGCGACCCGACTCCCACCGCCGTCGCCGGCGGCGGTTGTCTGCCGGAAAAGTGGGGACTACGTGTCTTGATCCCGTAATCGCCGGTGAACTCAGGGATCTGAATCTTGAGATTTGATGCGAACAGCAGTTTTCGGCTGATTGTGTTGGGTTTAGAGTCGATTTCGGTGGGTTTTTCTTCGATTAACGCTAACGCGATGCCTTCGGGATCGAATTGTCATGTGGGGTGTTGTTTTGATCCGATTATTGTTGATTTCAAATGGGTTTTCGATGCAATCTTCGTGGGTATCGAGGATTGAAGTGGGTGATGACTCTGAATCTTGTGGGGTTTTGGGGGAGAATAAGCCATTGAAGAACTTTGGTGAAGGGAGGAAGGATGAAACGGGTCGGGTCGGGTGTTGATCCGCCATAATAATCGATTTGATTCAAGAAATGGGAGTTGATTAAGGGTTAGAAGATGAAAGATGTGTGGTGATCCGATTCAAGAGAAACATGAAGTGATTCTGATTAAAACCCAAGTGTTAGTGACGAAATTGAGGTTTGATTTTTTGTGGTTTAATCTGCCCATTTAATCAAGAGTTTTGAGGGTTTGTATTTGATTGATGAAATTAGATGAATTTGGTGATTTGTTGAGTTTATAGAGCAACATGTGTCTTCTTTGGAGATGTCGCCACGATGAACATGAGATGTATAGATATATGTGTGTGTATAGAGAGAGCGTGTGTATGTGTGTGTGTGTTTGGTTGAAAGGTTTTGGAGTTTGAAGGGATTTTAAAAGAGGTGGAGAGAGAAAGGGGGTGATGGTTAATAAATTTTTAAATTTTCAAGCAAGATGATTTTTAATAAATAAATTAGTATTAAGTTTTCGCATTACAACAGATGGTGTAAAGTCATGTCAAATAATATCAATTACGTATCATCGTCAATGATCATTAACACCGAAAAACTCAATAGACATAAAAACATGAACCACATAGACGAAACGTAAAACACGTAAAGGAATAATTATATGTGTTGGGCCTATAAACGGAAAAAAATATGTGTGAAAATGTTAAACCACGCACGTACGCTGCGGCGTGTTAACTCGCAAAATATAGTCCGAAACGTAAACGATGAACTTTTAAAATTTCAAAACTATTGTAAAAAACGTTGAGGTTAAATTGTAAAAATATAAAAGTATTGGATTAAATTAAAAACCAAAGATAAATACAATTACAAAGATATGATACAACCCATTAGAGCATCACCAATAGTGAAATCAAAAAACACCCGAAACCATGCATACCACATCAGAAAACTACTCATTCTTAAAAAATCCAAAAAACCCTACAATGGTAAAACTTAAAAACATCTTAAAACATTGTCACATCGTTTTCACCTTTTACATTTTTTAATATAAATATTATATATCAATATAAAATATAAATAAAATATTTATCTGTCTTTTGTTGGATGAAAATTTTAAAACTTTAAAATTTTAAAATATAAAACTTAAATATTTTTAGAGTAAAATTTTAAACTTTTAAAATTTGAAATTTAAATTTTAAAATTTGAAATTTAAACTTAAATTTTAATAAATAATAACTTATTGTAAAAAATTTTAAAAAAATTAAAATTAAGTTTACTATTCAAGCAAATGAGCACTGTTCAGACACATAAACACTGTTCAAACGTACTGTCTAGACACATAAGCACTCTTCAGAGGCATGAACAATGTTTAGACGCATAAGCACTGTTTCAGGCACATGAACATTGTTCCGGTGCACTGTTCAGGTACTTGGACACTATTCAGGCGCATGAAGTTGACTTGAAACGTCCAACATTTAAACTAATATTGAAAAACTCAATATTTTATTAATATAAATATATATTTTTCTTTTTTTAATATTAAAACCCAACCATGACCCCACCTCTGAAAATGTCAAATGTTTTTTTATATTCATCTCAAAAAACTTTCACCTTAAAAACAAACCCCCTAATGATTCTTGGTCTAAAAATTATGTCGAAACTTAGAGTAAAATGAAAACCTATTATATTCAACCTAACACATTTTCATACCAAACTTACGTCAAAAAGTAGAAGTACGGTGAAACACAATCTTAAAACGCTTATAAAATTAAGCATGAAAACATTTTATTATTGAACTGAGTCTATACATATTACTGCGATGATATTGACGTAGTTAAGTAAGTAAAATAAATGTGTGAATCAGTGAAGATTCGATATAGGTAGAAAAATAATACTATGTTTAGTACGTTACGATGTAAATAAAATATAACATTAAACAACAATAGCTCAATAAAAATAAAGTATTAGGGAAAATTAAGAAAATAAATATTAGAAAAAAACAAAAGATTAGCATGTCCGAAGTCTCGAACCGGAAGGAATTAAAATTCATTGATTCTAACCACTACAACCACAATATTAACATTGAAAATAATATATAAAATGAGTTTAGAATGAATAACAAAAAAACCCGCACCCATCTTTAAAATTAGTAGTAGTATAATTTAAATGTTTATTACATCACTTTTTTTATCGAACCACACCTTATATACTATTCTTCTAAGATCATTATTGAACTATATAAAATTCAAATTTTCAACCTTTAATAGGAGAGTGCAACAAATTACCACCGATGTCACCTTGACACACCAATTTATAACTTAAAATTTCTAACAACTCACAACATAGTTTTTTAATCTACTTATTAAAGAAGTTTTACTTCTTTTAAAAATCCACATTTTTAGTGACGAATACATATTATTTATTTTACACATATTCTACTTCTAAAAACATCATATATATACTCTACATGATTTAAACTTATAATCATCTAGTTGAAAGTACACTAGTTTATTACCACTATGTCCGTTTGAGGACTTAAAAAAGTCATATTAAATCTAACCAGCTTAATCTATATGAATATACTATCATATAATACAACTCATTAAACAATAATATAATTTTAATCCAATTTTAGGACACTTATTAATAATATTGTTGCATTTGATACAAGTGATTATTACATAAACAACTTGTTGTTTATAACTTTATCTCTTCATATAGTAATATAGATATGTTTGTATCCCACATCGACCAAGGTAAGAAAGCAAAAACAGTCTTCAATATCTATCAAAGAGGATATATGGACTCAAGTGAAACAGACTCATGATTTGTGCATCATTTATTGTGCAAAGTAATAAAAAATATCAATTTAATTTAAAATTTTAAAGTGTTTATTTTTTTATTTTATGGTTTTTTTAAGTTCATCTCCGATTTTATGGTCGGATTGATCTCGGTACTCTTGTTAATATTGTAAGTATGTCATGTTTAACTTTGAAGCATTTTTTTGAATTTATAAATATATGTTATTTAGTTTATAAAAATCTATAGAATTATTATAAGAATAATCAATTAGTGTATCTTCAACTTCATATCCTGAAAATATAGATTTGCAAGACACGACATTTGTACGTCGACATTTAAAATACCAATACCGGAGGACATCAATAATTCTCTTAATATGTATGATTTAATTATAAAATTATTAAAATATAACAATCTAGAAAAGACGCTATACAATCTCATCGTGCAAGTGTACCTCCTAGTTTTAATTATATTATATTTTTACAACACCATCTTCAGTTAATTAATATAATGGTACCTTTATTTATTCACAAATTCATAAGTGAATTATCGTTTTTCTTTTTCGAGTTTGATGACATTTGTCATTTTTATCAGCGGCTATGGTGGTTTGTTGTGGTGGGTGATTGGTAGTGGTGACTAATGATGGAAAAATGAATAATTAGAAAAAAAAGAGAGAGTTGATGGAATTAGTTTGAAGGAATGGCCAATGAGTTCTAGATCAACTGGTTTATAAAAAGGCATCCTATGACTTTCCAAAGTGAAGGTCATGGGTTGAAGTCTTACTAGGTGCAATATATTCCTGGTGGACAAATGATTTTACCACAGTGAGCCTTTTGGTGGTGGGTTTCCCTTGGAATGGTGGGCGAGCCGGGTCACCAAGCGTTGTCTGTGTTCGCGAGTGTGGGTGGCCTTTCGCCATTGGGTTTACCCGGATGACCGGGCTTAAAAATTATTCGTTGGCTGTTCAAAAAAAAATTTGAAGGAATGAAATCAATTATATAATGATTGATTTTATTATCTTTACCAACCAAACATGTATTTGTTCATTTACCCTTAATGGTTCATTCAATTCCGTCGTTTGTTCTCGCATACCAAACACTACCTAAAAAGCTTAAATAAATTAGTCTTGATTCAAACTTGTTATGACTTGCAAAGATCTCTATTACTCTATTACAAGAACTTTATTATTATATAACTAGGTCAGTATTCTCGTGTATTATACGGTTTGAATAAATAAATTATTAAATAATAATGATAAAACCATGCTTGAAGATCAAATATGATTATAATACATATAAATAGTCATTTTAAGTAAATAAACAATATTGTATTTTTCTTAAACTTTTGTTTTATAGAAAAAATTATGGTTTTTAAATATTTTTTTAAGAAAATGAATTAAAAAAAGTTTGTTGCATTCGGTATTTTATATAAATTTTGTTTTTAAAAAGTGTTTCTTTAATAAAATATATAGGTTTTTAATTTATTAAATATACAATTTTTAATTTGAAAAAAAAGTTAGTATGATAAGGCTTACAATTGTATCATAGTGACATATCTAATTAGTTAACTTTGGAATGCAATGAAGATCATATATATAACCTCGGGGTCCAAATTAAAGAAATTTAAACTTAAGGGATTAGGGTGTAATTGATTAATTAAACTTTTGTATAAATTAATCCCATACCCCCATCTCCATAACCCTAGCGATAGCAGCCTCACCGTGAGTCACCCAATGGCCATCACCATCTCTAGCCGCACTCTAATCGGTACGTTCGGTTTCGATTTGGTTCGTTACGTTTGCGGTTGTTGCTGTGAGTATGTATTATATTGTGTATAAGCATATATCCGTATGCGTATTGTGTATTCGTGTGTGTATGCATTGGAGTGTTTGTGTGCATGATTCAGGGTGGATGTTCGATCACAGTTTGGGATGTGAAAGATCTTCGGTTTCGCGGTGTGGGATCGGGAGTCACGGCTCGTGTTTGTGGACTTGTGGTTTGGTGCATGGGGTTCGGGTTAGGGTTTGTTGGGCGTGAATGTGTGGGTGTGTTTAGTGGGTGCTTTGTGATGCATGTGTGTATGAATATTATGCATGGTTTATGTATGAGAATTGCATGTGTGTTGTGTGTAATACATGTTACGTAATATATATGTGTATAGTGTATATTTTATGTAATGTATGTGTGTTCATGCATGATGTGTTGGAATTAGAATTAATCAAGAAATCTTAGTTAAATTAGTCTATTTAGAAGTCAAAATAAAAGTCAAACAAAATGTCAAACTGTTGAAATTTGGCGGTAATTTAAGGGGTTAATTTGTTAGTTTAGTTAGTTATTAACCGTCATATTACCCTGTAAATAGGACATCTTGTAATCGACAATTGTGTGGAATAACAGTGCGTGTTAGTGTGTGTTTTTGTTTCGTCCCTGTTTACCCACGGGTCACTGCACTTCTGTGCATACCTTGATGTTGTTCATCCATCCATGAAATTGATCCTACATATTCGATCCGAAAGGGCCTCAACATGGTATCAGAGCGTTGGTTCCAAGGGTCATATCGAAAGCATTCATGAAATCGCCATTGTAGAGAAGAGAGGAAGAAATAGAGCGGTGAAGAAAATTGATAGGAAGAAACAGGGCAGTGAAGAAATCAAGTGTTATTTGCGATCCTCGTTTCCGGCAAAAGGTCAAGGAGAGACAGAAACGAGAAGGAAGCAATCGATGCAGGGAAACATCGTTTTGACAGATCATCGCAAGAACAGAGAGTGAAGATTGACCGAGAATCAAGTCTTCAAAACTGGGTTATTAAAACAGAATTGAAGTATGAAATGATCATCAACGATTCAAAAGAAGATCTAAGAAATAAAGAGAAAAGGCGATTAAAAGAAAAACGAAAGTGGTATCGTTAATTGCCGATCATAGGACCGTAACTATTGAACCCGATTGTTCAATTCGGATACCGATCGATAACTATCGAGACTGGCATCCTTCAGATCATATCGAATCAGTTTAAGTTCGACAAAGACAGCGTTAACACCGCTTAATCTTGATCAAAGTATCCGGAGAGTCAAAGTTGTATTGCAAATTGAAAGTCAATCGAAGAAGGAACAAAGAAGGACTGCAGAATCAGATGAACAAGAACAGAGTAAATGAGATTAAGATTATCTTGATTAGGGGAGTGAATGTTGGAATTAGAATTAATCAAGAAATCTTAGTTAAATTAGTCTATTTAGAAGTCAAAATAAAAGTCAAACAGAATGTCAAACTGTTGTAATTTGGCGGTAATTTAAGGGGTTAATTTGATAGTTTAGTTAGTTATTAACCGTCATAATACCCTATAAATAGGACATCTTGTAATCGACAATTGTGTGGAATAACAGTGCGTGTTTAGTGTGTGTTTTTGTTTCGTCCCTGTTTACCCACCGGGTCACTGCACTTCTGTGCATACCCTTGATGTTGTTCATCCATCCACGAAATTGATCCTACATATTCGATCCGAAGGGGCCTCAGCATGATGTATGAGTGTATTGTTAGTATATACTTATGCATATTTATGCTTGATGATACACACACACATAAGGGTCGTTTACTGTATAAAGTGTAATTTGCGTACGAAGCGTAATAAGTCACAAGAATGCGGTATGTGTTTTCTAGCGGATGGGTAATTTTGTCCGCGTCACAATTACACATATAATATACATAATTACGTAGGATATATTTGAATCACATAAAGTAAAATTACTCACGTTATAAAAAAGAATTAAGCAAGTTATATCTATAATCACGCAAGTTATATGATAATTACGCAAGTTTTGTTGATAATCATGCAACAAATAATCACGCAAGTTATACGCACAACACATGGACGTTTTTATAAAAGAATGCTGTTTTTTTAAAATATAACAATACTATACTCATATTAAAGAGGATAAAATGCTCGTTTTTATTCTGTGTTTTAAAAAAATAATGTCATATGAAAAAATTATATGTGTTTAAAAGCACGTGAGGATTTTAAAAAAAGTCAACAATCATAAGTTATTTTCAATTCTATCCCTTCAAGCACATTACTTGCGTGGTTATAGCATTTTAAATTTGAATCATTTATCTTTTAAATCAATGATACTTGTTACTTCGTACGCTTCGCATAAAATAACACTTTGTATAATAAACTTTTTCTATATACATATGTGGGAATAAATTAACTTTTATCGGGTATTATGTGTTGTCTAGAGGAAGTGAAACCATGCAAAGTCAATTCTTAAAATTTATCCGAGTGTTATCATTCAATGTTAATTAAGTATTAAATGTAGATTCAGGTGGTTTGCAAATCTAATTACTTGTAAATGCATTAATTTGTTGTGCATTCAAGATGAGTTTACAACCTCATTTTTATTGTACTCTTTTGGGAAACAGAAACATGTTTTTTAAAATTTTTATTCATTAGATCATTATTTAAGACCATTGTGTTCGCGTCGGCGATCCAACAAAAAAGCGAAGTAGTGGTCTCTTTCTTTGACATATAAATCTAGTCAAAATTACGAACGACACACTTCGCCTGCTCCATCCTTGTGTCCACTAGCGCTCCTGCCCAGAGCGAAGAGAAGGAGAAACGTTGCTGAAGCAACATTAGCAGGCTTCTATTGCTACATAACAATAGAGTTGGATAACCTTTGTATTATCACTTGTTTATTAGTTTTGTATCAATTTAAGTCTTCAATTTCGAATCGTTAATTTATTTACTTTAACAAGGTAATTTTGACTAGATTTATATGTCAAACCGGCGTTTAATTGACATAATTTATGTTGTTATGGTATGGTAACCACAGTCGAGCCATAGTTACATTTGTCATATTCGATTGCGAAATTCATACACTATGTAACTTGATATGTAAACTAGCTATCTATTGATATACTTTGTGTCTAAATCTGCTATTTTTGACTAATTAGTATTTATCAAAATATGTACACCAACTCTATATAGACACTTTAGTATGTTTCTTTCAGGTTTTGAAGGCGTGCACGATCAAAAGAATTTCATCATTTCATGCATTGCTGATTAAACATAAATAATTAAACAATATTTTTTCTGCAAATTTACATTACTTGGGTTGTGTGTGTTTTGCGTTTTTTGAAATTAATTAACTATTATCCATTTTCGTTTCTGCAAATGTTTTCTTGAAACTTATTATTAAATTATTTTGGTTTTATCTGATAACATTAAAGCTATGTTTTATGAAAACAATGTCATTTGGTGTAACTATCAGCTGAGATCCTGATATGTCACACGTCTAACGGTATAACCCCGTACTGAAAATTTAGGGTGTGATAGATTGGTAATAAAGACAATGGTTATAGCGAACTAAAATTTTTATTTCATTAGCATGGCGTTTAGATTATAACATGTTGCCTTAGTTACACGCATGTAAACACTTCTGGATTTGTTTGCTTTGGCTAATTCCTTTGAAGGGTTGATCGTAGGAGGGCTTCTTCTTCTACACCTTCTTCATCATTGGGAAAAAAGACATGTTCGCCCTAATTCCCCGTCTTCATCTCTAATTCGAATGAGTGCCCTATGATCCTTTCAGAGGAAGATATGTTTGATTATGATAAGCCTTTTGCGTTACCACTTTTTCCTTCGATATGTGACTGGCCATATTACCCTAGGTACATGTCCTGGATGATTCAGAACGAGCACGTTCCTCCTCCTCTTGAACGTTGCATTCAAACTAGATCCACGCCTGCTATGTTTCCTAAGCCTACATTGCCTCGTCACTCTTGTTCTTCTGAGCAGACCATCATTGCTTTGATGGGCGCTTTGGATGCTGAGCGAAAGCGCATCAGAGACATCATGGACGAAAACATGGCGATTCGGAAAGAAGTTAGGCAAATTAGGGAGGAAATCGAGGCAATCAATGAGCAAATGGATAAAGTATTCGGGAGTCAAAACACCCCGGAAGATGACATGGTAGCCGTGACTAATCGCATGGCTGGTGATAAGGAGAATATAACAACAATTAGACAATGAATTGAAAAACCTAAAGGTCGCATCAACGTGTTGAATGCAACAAACAGGTAACGGATTCAAACACAAAAATTTCTATATTAGTGCATTAATAGGAGATCCAAACACTAGTTAACCACTACACTTGAATAAAAAAAATATTTTTTATAAAATGATTTTTATCTACGTAACATTCAAATAGTATTTGAACTAGCCAACCACTACATAAAAGAGATTTTAAACTCTTAACAAGTTATTTAAGTTTACCTCTTGTTTTAAAAATATCATTTTATATTAGTTAGTGTTCATTAAAAAACAAAAGAAAAAAAGAAAACGTCAACTTATATTCTTTTGACTAGTAATATTAACTAGTAGTTAGGGCAACTGGAACATTAGTTGACATGATGGCATCATATGTTATCACTAATTTGCAAGTAAACACTATTAGCAGTGTTGGTGGGATTTGTCGAACCATAACATTCAATAATCACTAAATTGATCGGTAGATTGGCAAAGCTTGTGCAATTTTGATGTCTTGTATGAAGTTTACATGTTTTGACCCGTTATCATTTTTTAAAATTTTGGCCGCCCTAAATCCGTATCTAGCCTGTTGATAAGAGATAGAAAATAACCAAGTATTTACAATTGAATGACCTTACAAATAGGCATAAAGTACTAGTTTAGTTATTAAGAATACAAATACTCAACCTTAGAGTGTGTCTTTGAAACCTATGTTGAGTATTTGTATTCTTGCAGCAATAAATAAGCCATTTGGAATTAAAGTTAAATGTATTCAAAGATGCACTCTAAAGCATGTGAAACTAATTAAATCTTGAAGAGGAGCGCTTAAGTCATAAACCCTTTAGTAGCCCTTACTCTTATTTGGTTTCTGTATCTTCTTGTTTCATTCTTCTTTCATAACAATGAGTAAATCTTGGTACTAATGATCAAAATTTTGTTACTTAATGCTGAAAAAATATATACTTGTATGTATGCATGTATACATCATTTATTCTAACTACTGATGTTAAGTTATAAAATTATAGGTCACAATGACTTGATGTATCGGAAAAAAATGCTCCTAAAGAGACCGAGAAGGAAAAGCCTGCTAGTTTAAATTGCATTTTTGCTTTAATGTTTTCTTTTATCATACTCTATCATAGAAGTATGACATTATTTGAGAGTTTTAATATCTACATTTTCTCTATTATGCTCTTGATTTTGATTGATAATATAATACCCCATGACTATGACACATTACCAAAAATTAAGAAAAATACTTGTATGTTGTCATTTCATCGTTTTCTTCCCGTGATCAAAATTATCAACTTATCGATGTATGTTTGTTACTACTATTTTTCTAGTTTAGTTATTATTAATCTAATACATGTATGTATAATGATGTTTTACGTGGATGTGTTTAATTCAAAAAATAGTCGAATGCTAATAGTTAAGTGATGTGTTTCATAAAAAAAGATTGGAGGTTCAAACTTTATAAAATGTTAATTATAAAGGTGATGTATTTATCTTAGAAACTATTAGAGGAATTGTTAAAAAAAATTAAATTAAAAGAATAATTCATTGGGAATATTAAAAACTAAATTGTGATTAAGTAGTAATTTTGAGAACTATTTATAGCGAAAAATAACATTTACTCTTGTTTATACTATATAACAACAATTTCAAAACATCACCTCAACATTATTTATCAAAAATTTCATGCCATTCGTCTCCTCCTTATAATTGAAGTAGATTTCATGTTTATGTTGCTTGTTGATAGTGATATTATCTAGGCTGTTGAAGTTAAAGGCCAGTTTGAAAGGTTTTTTTAATGATTTTATTCAAAAAACTACCAACTATTTTAATTGATCACATGTAAAGTGCTTTTGATTTGCTTAAAAGAGTAGAAAATACATCTTTTAATGGATTACGAAGCCTCTTCATATATAAGTTTCAAAAGCATATTGAATGATTTAAAGACTATCTCTTATTCGGTCAAACCTCTATATGGTTCAACACAATATTGTCAAACAACTTTTTCGAGTAACAAGATTTTGGACTCAAACTCAAACTACTATTATTCGAGAGCCTACCTACGTTACTCAGATATTAAATAATATGTTTAGCTCGAGGGTCATCTTGTGCTTGACATCGATAGAGCTTCTCTATGGATTTCAAGAGTTCTTGGAGAGCATAAAGAAATAACACATACAAACCTCATTTTCTTACACAAATGAATAAGTTCCAATGTACTTAAGTTCAAAAGGAATTTTAGATGCTTACAAGTTCGAATGTATTCAAGTTCAAAAGGGATTAGATGCTTATTTGTGTATAGTAGTGTACTAGTGTGTGTTTGATATGTTGTATAAGATTTACAATATTTGTCATAAGTCAGGCTTTACATCTAACAAGGCCATCTCCTTTAAGATAGTTTATATTTGAGAAGGTGATTAATTGCTCAACTAATTAATTGGAATCCATTCTACTGAATTCCATTGATTATTAGTGTGTATACGTTTCGTAAAATAAAATAAAATTGTATGAATTTCATTTCTTAATGTAGGTTTGTAAATTTGGTTGAAAATCAAAAAATTTGAATTACGTTTTAGTATGCTTGATTGCGAAATGAATCAGAATTTGAACTTATATACGTAAATGCATTTTTAGTATGGGGTTGGGGTGGGGTGACGACGATGAGAAGAAGACAAGTAGGAGGTAATTATTGTGATAGAAATCATTTTCTAACTGTTTTGTCACACCCGAATATATAGCAACCATGAATTCAATTGTGTAAAGACGGTTTTTTTTATAAATCATTCTTAAGATCATACTTCATTCTCATATGATATATATGATAACCGAATTGCCTATGAAAGATGTTTCACCATTCTCGACATCTTAAAATAAATGAAGATGTTAATGTAAGAGTAAACACCAAAAATAACATCCATTTTTTACATGTCACACTTTTGTGTGGTATCTCACCAAGTTAGCTTCTAGAATCAAAGTCACGTTTCATTAACCACATCTACAAGACTCATATTTTCTTATGTTTTCTTGCTTATATTCTTTTGTTTAGTCATTTTCCATTTTGCAACTCGATGATCAAGTTGGTCATAATATAACTTTCTCCTTCGAACTCTTAGAAAATCTTTTTTTCATAAAGCAATTACATACCTAAATATACAACTTTACATTTTCATTCTTCACATCTCCGTTTTTATTTTCCTTAAAGACTGATCGTATTTCATGATCTTGTAGTCTAGTGACATTGGTAATGATTTCTCATAAATATTTATAAGTGTAATGTTACTTTGAATTAACTGGAAAAAAATGTTGTTAAGAAAATGTAATATAACAATAGTTTATATATACTATATATAAAGTATATTGAAAGAGTATTTTAAGATATCATAAAACTAAAAATAACTACTTAATTCAATTCATAGTTACAATCGCTTTTGATGGTAAAATATTATTTAATAACATTATTTACAGATTATTCCTTATAATTAGTTAAACCTTACACTTACCAACACGTACATAAAATTTTACATTATTTACCCATTAATAAAAAAATTTAATTTGTTTAAGATTTCACCTATATTTTTTAATCTATCACAGTTAAAAAAATTTTGAGACTACAATTGCAACTCGTGTTTTTTTAAATGTTTTGGTGCATACTTTGTGCTGAACCGATTCGTAATTTGCGAGGTACAATAAGTTAATGCGTAAATATACAAACAGTTTTGCGGATCCCATTTATTTGGTGTTTTAAATTTTAGGTTATAAAAGTATAATAGACTTGTGTTACTACAAGAATAACAAAATATTATAAACATGTGTCGAATATAAAATATAATCTCGTCGTATTGCGCATACACCATTTCTGTATTTTTTAAATGTATAGACAATTGTTTCAAATTAATTTGTGTTTTTGGGTGTAAATTAAATTATCTTTTTGTAAAAACTAACATGAAAAATTTTAAAAATATCAAAGTTAAACTTAACACCATCAAGAAACCCTAGTTCAAGAACTGAGCCCAATATTCGCCGGTCGTCGAACCCTCGTACCCCTTCGTCTCTGTTCATCGGAATCTCCGGTAAAAACCTTCGATTATGTTTTATTATTGCTTCTTTTAGTGTATGTATCTATATGCGTATGTACATGTATGCTCGATTATGTGTTATAAAGGTCTTGATTGCACAGAAATTTATGTATTTGATGAGGTGTAGTTCTGATGCTGAAAAATTGCATTTTTTTTAAATCTTGATAGTTGGATTATCGATTGATAGTTGATGATGATATAGGGAAAGATTATCACATAGTGTGAATATGCATTTTAAAGATTCATGTGTTGTTATTATTAGGTTTGGTGTTTTATCGTTTGATTTAGGGTTCTTAACCATAAGATTATGCTAAGAGTATATAGGGGTATGATCAATTGTTTATAGGTATATCAAATAATTCTGCCTGAGAAATACTACCATCTATTTATATGTATGGGCATGATTGTATGATACTATGATTATAACCACAGTTTACATTAATAAACCCTGTTAACTGTGATCGGTTTCACAGGCAATTGGCTTGTTTTGGTTTGTTTAGGTGCTGTATGATATGTTTGTTTTTGGATAGTTAAAGGGTAATCACAGTTTTCCAACTACTAGAACCGAATCGATAGGGGAGCATCCTTAGAGTTAAACAAGAAATAGGACAAGTATTATGATTATAGAAAATGTAGTTTCAGAACATGTAGATTAAATATTCTTCCGGGAGAAAAGTTTTACTATCAATCTTGGTTTTAAAAAGCGCGCCTAGTCTTGAGGCGAGGATTGGGGCTTTTGTAACACAAGGCACATGTTGTACAAGAAGCGCAAGAAAAGCGCGATTTTCTAGGGAAAAATCCCTTTGAGGCGCGTGCTTCTTGTACATGGGGTGTTTTTTTGCTTCATAGTGCTATAAATGTTGCTAAAGAAGTTATACGTACATGTAATTTATAGCTATATTTTGGGTGGGAATGCTAAAAACCCATAGGATTATATTAAAATAATAATATAAACACTTAGCGCTTTGCGTACGAAAAGCCCTCCGCTTTTGCGATTTGCGCTTCGGTTTTAGACCTTGTCACCTCGGTGCGCTTCTCGCTTTTTAAAACCAAGCTGTCAATAGTTTTAGTGGTAAAAGTATTATCATCCTCTGACTGAAGTTTTAGTTTTCTATCTTTATGTATAGAAGGCAGGGTCTCCAAATTGGTAATCTTTTTTCTGTTAATTTGTTTTATTTTTGCAAAAATCGTGTGTATGAGATGACATTTACTACATTAGCTGTAAGTATTAATATTTGATTGGTAATCTTCTCTTTGTTGAATTGCTTATCTAAGAGGCAAGAGCCTCTACCAAGTGTGCTAGTCCCACATTGGCGCAAGAGGGAATTGTACTCATGTATGTTTCATATCGAATATTATTTGGGAATCAAATTTTGTTTTTATAGGCTAAGTGTTGTCTTCTTGAATGTTAATTCAGACTAGCACATTATGGATGGAAAGCAGCTCAAAAGCTCATACATCACTGGAAGATTTTGAGAGGAGATAATGTAAAAGATGACATATTACGCTTTCACAGTAGAACTTTCACTTTTAAGTTTTAGCATCATTTTTTGCTGATGCTAAAATTAATCTTTTTATTACAGGTGATGATAATTAGGGGCAAAGATAAGGGTGAAACTGGCACTATTAAACGTGTCATTCGCTCTCAGAATCGTGTTATTGTCGAGGGAAAGAACTTGGTGATTAATCTCTCTATTCTACTATTTATCTTTTTTATTTACTTTTAACTCTTTTTATAGACACATGACATTTATTGTGATATGAATTTGGTCTACTTCGTGTTCAATCATTTTGGATTAAACATATCTGCAGGTAAAGAAGCATATAAAACAAGGGCAGGGCCATGAAGGTGGGATATTTACAGTAGAGGCCCCTCTTCATGTCTCAAATGTGCAAGTTGTTGATCCAGTTACAGGGTACGATTGCTTTAACGAGCACAAGGTTTCATTTTTGTTGCATATTGACCCTTGCATACGTAGGTAATTATTCATGTGTTCTTTTTACAGGCAGCCTTGTAAGGTTGGAATAAGGTATCAAGAAGATGGCACTAAAGTACGAGTTTCAAGAGGCATAGGAGCATCAGGGTCAATCATTCCTCGCCCTGAGATTTTGAAGATAAGGACTACTCCACGTCCCACAATTGGTAATTGTTTATACGTATATGTGTTGGTGTTACTCTATCTGGATTTGCATAGAACTATAAAAGTGGCCATTTCGACCAATTTACTTATGAAGGGGTCGATTTGTCTTTAGATTTTATCTCTAACAAGCCAAAAAGGTAAAATAAAAAAATAGAACTTGAAAATGTATAAAGCCTCCTTAAATCATTTTCTTATTATTATGTTTCATATCATCTTTGACACCCTAACTATTTATAAAGATATATGATTTATTTGGTTCAAGTAGTTGTTTGGGTAAAAATCTGACCCAACAGCATCAAAGAATCAAAGATCTATCCATGTTGACGAGTTAACTTAACTCGCCACTCGTTTTGCTAACTCTATCTAGTAACATTTCATGTAATTCTAATATGTTTATTTTTCTTTTGCGACAGCTGGTCCCAAGGATACTCCTTTGGAACTAGTGCAGGAGAAGACATATGACGCTAAAACCGGCAGGGGCATGCCAGATCTTTAAGTTGCAAAAAACTTTCTGCATGCTGTTTTTGACATTGTTAGTGAAGTTAGATCAGTTGGTGGAGAACACTGGGTCATTGCAGAAATGTATGTTAAATTCTGCATTCTATGCTGTTGTCCCGTGAAACCGTTGTGGGTTTCTTCACAAAGTTAACGTTGATTTAAACGAAATGGTTTATGCATCGTGTAATAATGCTATTTTCATTGCATCATTTAGATTTTCTTTTTAGTTTATATACTTTTTGGTTGAATTGTGTTTTTGTCTTAGACTAGTCGTTTTGTGACGAGCGCTAACAAACATATGATAGACCAGACAACTGTTCTAGTTATGTTCTTCCTATGAGGGGAGGTGAAGCTATATTAGATTACGTAGGTGACAAAAATATAATACTATATTGGGCTATTCTAGTTCGATGCAAGAAGATAAATGGGGCTGAGGGCCTTAACATTTTATACATCAGGCTTCGGTTTTTTTGCTACAGATGAAAGAGACAGGGATCTCAAGAAGCAGACCTTTATTCACTGATAGACTCGCCGATTGGTATCAGACGCCCCCTCTTCTCCTCAAGGTTCCTATTCGGCGATTCCTTTTTTTCTAGCAGCTGAGTGAGGATATGGTGTCTTAGTTGAAAGCAGCTGAGTGAGGATATGGTGTCTTAGTTGAAGATGTTCCGGTGTAACTAGCTGCTCTTCCTTTTGGTTTGGTCTAACAGGACCTGCTTGTTTTGTTTCAGGAGTTCTGCTTCGTGCATTTTCCGTCTAGTTGGTTGGGTGGGTGAGTAAACTTACTCTCCTTATCGTTCTGTGGGGATATAGAATGAGCCAATGATGAATTGAATCTTTCCTCTTCGTAATATTCCATGCTACAACCAATTATCCAACCCTGGAATTAGCACTAGATCATTGGAGAAGACTACACCGGACGTACAAAATAGGGTCAGAGGAGGACCCCGCGGTTATTTGAGAGCCAGTAGTTGGGTTGATCTAATCAAATTGTGTGCAAGGGTGTTTGTCTAGCCATGTCAATGTGTTAAAAGTTTAGCCAGATCAATGTCTTAGAAGTTCAAATTCTATGGAGGTAATGTGTAGATTTTTAAGTAAGATTAAAGGGTGTGTAGTAAGATGTTTAACAAATAATCCAAATGTCTCGGTACATTGGTATGTTTAAGAAGTGTAAGGCGCTTCGGGATGCTTATGTCATGAAAACCAAGGTGAGAGCTTCACGTTTAATGTTTATCATATTGTACATTATAAGAACAGTCTAAATACTTATAAATTGTAAGAACTTATATAAGTTAAATTATAAACAAGACAACTTTACATTATAGTAACTAAGCTTCCTAGATAATTACAGCCACTCAAAATACTTATATTAATTTAGAGCCACTTATCTTTTTGTTAAATGTTACAGTATTGTATAATTTTTTAAAAAAATGGTACAATTTCTAAAACTAAGTGTAAATAGAACACATACAAAACCTAGTTTTTATTTAGTGATTATTTTTTCCTTTAAATTTGAAGTTGTCCTTTGGGTAATCTGGTATTATTGAAAGCTAGATTCACATCTAATATCTATAATGGACTTGGGCGCTTATCACTACATCACCACCTCTTAAAGATTTAAACATCATAAACTTACAGGTTGCAGGTAAGTGGCTATTAACCTCTATAACAGAATGACAACATGTTTGATACTCTTTGAATCTCGTATTGGCTCTTTAAATAAATAAATTCATATTCAGTTTGTAACAATTAAGCTTTTTAGACAACCTGTAAATCAAGCAAACGCAATAGCTATAGACGAAATTTGTAACTTAAATCTCTAAAAGCAAAGCTTGTTACCTGTATTATCATAGTCAATAACTTGTTCAGGTTTATCATCTCAGTTGATAAAGTAATAATATTATTATCACATAAAATAGATAGAGTTGCAATTTTAGAGTAAACTACAACATATTTAGCTTACATTATCTATCTTCTGCACTTGACAGACACTGATAACAGATCATAAACCTTTAACATAATAATAAACTCTACAAATGCAACATTTTATGGTTTGAAATTCCATCAGCTGAAAAAACATTATCCTGGTACATTTATCAGCGTGGATACAACTTTAAAGAAGTTGCACACACAAATGAAGATTACAATTTTTAAACTGAAATACTTTACTCTAAAACTGGTAAGATGTAGAGCACATTGGCATTGTGATTTCATCCAATCATGGTTCGTTTTCTCCCTCGTAGTCGCACTGTGATAAATTAAAGTGCAAGTGTACAGTCATATAAACAATAAAAAAATGTACTGTTTCAAACCAAAATATCATTAAACAAGTTTCTAATTATGACTTTTCAGGACTTTTGACCCTTTCGACCCCTTTAACACATTACCTTTAAGCTACATTTTTAATTGATTCGTATGACATTAAACGTAACCCAAATCAACCTGTTCATAAACCACTGAGTTTAATACTTTAGAGGTAAGGTTTGCCTCCCATCCCACCCTCCCCAGACCCACCGAGTGTGTTTGTAAAATATTTTTAAAATCTAAAACATCCTTATTTAGTAAAAATTAATAATCAAGTGAATCAACCAATATTTTGTGTAATTTACTAGTGTCAAAGTGATAGTTTGGATAGAAACTTTACTAAAAACTTTATATAACTTGAAAGATCCTTGTGCATTTCTATTTGGAAAGAGGGTTGTGCTATAAGAATAACAAAAAATGAAAATAATGTTACACAAAAACTTTATGGTATAAGATTATACCTTGACCAAGTTTGTTAAATGTGGCTGACCATTGCTTTGAAGACTTCCTATATGCTGCAAGTATTTTATCCATCTGTTCAAGAATATCAAGTCATAATTATGTCAATTTATGCCAATTACTCAATTAGTGATTCTTTGCAAGTGGATTTATGTAAATAACTGGACCATAAATTCCAAGTTAAAGTGTGTTTTAGCGACAGTGTTTGGATGTATGTTTTGAAAGTATATGATGCAACATTTGATTATCAATTGAATGATTGATTAGAGCAAGAGAAAGGCAGACCATTTATCTGAATAACTAGAGTTTTTACAGAAGCTTCTTACATGTTTCTTCAAATCCAATTCTTTTAACCCTAAAGAATCATCAAATCACAATCATATCAACAAATTTTCACTTGGCTTACCACATTTCCACAAGAAGAATGCATTGACAGCAAGGCTCGTTCCAGCACATAAAGATCAACGGCTTTGTCTTCTGGAAGGGTGGATACAAAGCTCAGACCAAAATCAATTAATACCTGAAAAGATATAGCAAAATGAGTTATAATAAGAAAAGAGAGACAATTTTTGGAGAATAATAGTATGTCTGCCATGGTGAATCAAGTATGATAGTTCAAAAGTAAACATCTCCTTAAGAAGAATATCTATACAACTATACCAACAAAGAGATTGACCCCAAATTCAAACTAACGATTGAAAAATGAAAATAACACCTGTTGTTATTTGGTAAAGTGAAACTGCCAATAAGTATAATCTTTTAAGGTAAAAGAAGATTGAATAAATGCCTAAGTACCAGCTGGTTGCTGCCACTACGCCATAACATATTTGATGTGGTCAGGTCCCCATGTACGACTCCACCGTCATGTAATTTTGCAATTGTAACGCCAATTTGCAAGGCAATGTCATCCATCTTTTCTTCAACAACTCCTTGCAAACCAAATTCAAGAAATATATCCTTGATTGATGGACCTTCGACATACTCAAAAGTGAGTGTATGTAATACAGGATCGACCGCATAGAGCACAGGAGTAGAAACTCCAAGCCGTCTGGCCTTTGTCATACACCTAGCCTCCTAAAAACCATGAAAAGAACAATAACCATAACCGACAAAATGATTTTTTTAACAAAAATATAAAAAAGGCTGACAATATTTGTCAGTCTGAGCAACAAACCGCATTTAAGCGCTTTAGTGTTAGCTTTGCATCTAAAGTTGGATGCCTGTACTTCTTTGAGAACCGTTCCTTAACAATAGACTTCCTTCCAGCAAATGTTGACTCGAATACTCTCTGAGAAGCATCAACCAAAAACACAAGGTAAGACGCTAAATATCAGCACATAGCAAACAAGTTTCTCAACTTGATCGTACCAAAGCCCATTTGGTAATTTTTATTTCAGTTCAAAATGACAATTTTGAGCTTCAATTTCCAATATCAATCTTGAACTCCATACTTCCAAACACATAAAGTATCAAGTATGAAAACAAAATAACTCACAGCTTCAGCGCCTTGCTTTATCAGTACCAAAGAGCCATTTTCTCCATTTGCTTCAGTATCCATATGTGTGTAAATTGCTAGGACTTTTGCTCCTTGGAGTTTATGTCTTCCTAAATTTAAAAAGATGAGCATATATAAGAAAGCTTTACATACCCTTGAGTAGGGCTTGTTTGTGTTTGTTCCTTTAACTTTAACAGAACAAAGAACAGACACAAACACTTAAGCAAACATATTTCTTGTTCATGTCAAACACTTAAGCAAACATATTTCTTGTTCATGTTCATTCCTTAATATTCTTAGCAAACATAACAATCACATATTAACATCAAACGGACACCAATTAGAAGTAAACAACAATAATATTCTTATTAAATTCTAAATATCATCAATAACATTCTAAAAGTAAGAAATAATATGGGTTGGATTCTGCCAATGGTTTCAAATGTGCTGGACTCAACTTCTTTGAATGAATATGTAAACAATCATAAACAAACATCAACAAACGTATTGAACGAAGATAAGAACATTCACAAATGTAAATGAACAAACAAGACATGTGTTCATGTTCGTTTCGATAAATTAAAAAACAACAATTTAAATTTTTGCTCATATTCGTTCGTTTATTTAGCAAACAAAGAACTCCCCATCAGAGTGTTCACACACAATTCAAAAAATTCGTTCTTTTGTTAACACAGCCTTATCATGACAGTACTACTGTAGCCTCACATGCTCTTTTTACATCTGAAAATTGGGGCGAAAGTAGTCGTAATTGTTTTCATCTATAGTTGTCTCATGGAAATTTCATCGAACATGTGGTGTGCCTTACGGTTTTGAAGAATGAAGTATGTAACTCTATACAAAAACGAAAACCCACATCTATAATCTAATGAATAGTTTATGTAACTGGTTGACTCGATGAAACCCTAGAAAAGCAGCTTACCTTGTGATGGTGATGAAAGAAACGGGAACGACGGCGAGGGTTTCGTGATTTGAGGGTTTATCGTTATGAAGATAAAATAAGGAAACTACGATCTTGTAGAACGGTTGAACCACGCACTTGAGTCTTTCGTAACGCGGTAAACGAGCTGAGTCGAGCTGAGTCGAGCTGAGTCAGGGTGAGCTTGGGTTTGGATCGTTTAAAAACCGAGTCGAGTCGTTCAGCTCGTTTATTTTAACGAGTTTAAAATTGAGTTCGGGTTTGGTTCGTTTATAAACGAGCTGAGGTGAGTCGGCTCACTACCCAACTTAAATATTTTTATAGAAAGATATTTTTTGTGTTTTTTATTATTTGTATGTTTATAAAAATGTAATTATATTTCTTACATGTCTTCGTCTTAATTTATAAAAACAACCAAGTTGTCAGATGCATACCCAGTCAGAACTTCTAACTAGGTCAACTTCTAACTCAGTCAGATCTTATTGAGTCAATGTAATCAAACAACCCTTTAGTCTTTCATATAATTTCATTAAACTATCTCGGTTTTTATAGTGAAAATGTATTTTAATAATTTACACTTTATTTATTGGTCAATATTAATGCCAACTAACAATTTGACCGATATTAATTCTAACTTTTGATTTTATTATCATTAATAGTTCCAAAACTAACTGCTCATTAACTTCATTTAATTTTTTATAGCGCAACACATGACGTTAAAAACAAGACAAACTAATGTTATCTCTTTAAATAATAAACCAATCTAAATAAGTAACTTTAAAATTATTTAAAATTGCTTATTTCACTCATAAATAACGAGAGAGATGATCAAACTCGATGAATCTCAAATCTACACAATATGCAGATATTTTCCAAACGACTACTGACAGTTTACATCCTCATAAACTTATGCAAAACATGAAAACCCAAAACAAAATAAAATGTTAGCGGCGTTTATCACACAAAGGTACGTGATCACGGGCCACGCCTTATGGTGAAACAAAGACAACCGGATGCTTGGCCTTCGGGTATCATCCCACCACCTTTACTTGTATCTATCGCCTCTAATAGTCTCACCACCTCATCCATCTCGGGTCTCTTGTTGGGATTTGCATCCCAACATTTTCTCAAGATGTTTGCAAATGAACTCGGGCAACATTTGGGGATGTCTGGGCGTAAATTCTAAACCATAGAACAAAATAATAAAATCTGTAAATGTTATGTTTTATCTCAAACGAGCTATATTGGAAAAAAAGAAGTATTCGAGAGTCAACTCAACTCAACTCAACTCAACGACCCTGTCTAAATAATCGTTTCCCAAGTGACATAATTATTTTAGTAAACAGTCAATAAAAATCAATTCAAGAGATTTATTAGTACTAGCTAGATTTAAAGAGGTAATTTATATCAAATTCAACTACTGAGTGATGCCATTGAAACAACAATAAGATTATATATATAAACAAGACAAGTCTAGTAAGAATGATAATCAAATGTTTGACAAACCTGACGAACAACCGCGGAAGATACTTCTGCAAAACTTAGATCAGCATAAGGCATGTCACAACAATATACTTCCCATAAGCATATGCCAAAACTATAGACATCACATTTCCGATTGTAAGGCTTTCCATCAAGAACCTACAAGATTAAAGTCATTCAGATCTCCTTTCATGTTAAAAGATCATAAGGATAAAACGATTGCATCTAGCGCACGATGTTCAAGACTTAAAACCACAATTTTCATAGGGTAGCGTCGTAGTAAGAACTTGATTCCCCTCTAGCAGAGGTCTGTCTTGACTCTTAACCCTTAACGGCCGCTTGATGAACGTGACTTCGGTTCCACTTCCCACTAGTTATCTGGGTATTGGTGGGCCCTGAGTTTTCTCTAAAGGGGTTCTCATGTACCAAAAATACTTTAAACCACGATATCATGCGATAAAGTTACGTCATTCAAGGTTTCAAGCATTATTTAAAGGGTTGTAAACCAATTATGTATATGCCAATATAACATTCAAGTGTTGCAAGAAAAATTAATCTTTACAGATAATTGAATTACTACATAACTATCACTCACTTCAATCAAAATTCAAATTCTTACTTGCAGTAAACAAATTAAAAACACACATCCAACACCCCATGTATAATAACCAAAGTTTTCAAGTTCCAATTCTATTAATAAAAAGGCAATTAAAGACTAATTAGTCACATGCGAGCCAAACTACTAACTTTTGATATCACATTTGGTTAAAGAAGAGCTCGAGCCCATAAAACTTGCCACAACCCGAGCATGAGTTTTACTCAAAAGGCTTAAAACGAGCCAAATAGATCACAAGCCCTTATAATTTAAACGAGAAAAGCTCGAGCTTTATTGGCTCATTCATACACTTATTACTTTTAACTTGCTTAAAATGTGTGAGATGCATTAAGAATACATACTAAATCGCAACATAAAATGTGAACAAGGTCTTCTTACATAAAACGTGAACAAGGTGTACGTACTTACCTCCGGCGCCATGTAGCCGAGAGTTCCTGTTTCACCAGTCATGTCTCGAGGGTTTTGAGCTTCAACGCGAGCAACACCAAAATCAGCAATCTTTAGAGTTCTATTTAGATCTAAGAGCATATTTTCTGTTTTAACATCACGGTGCACAATTTTCTTAGAGTGAAGGTAGCTTAAGCTGCAAAGATCAAGAATCCCGACACAACAACTATAGTTAAGAGTTGCACGAGAAAAACATGCGTTAATTTTCAAGAAATCGATAGAATTGAGCTCACCCTCTAGCGAGATCTAACGCAAGTTGAACAACAATCTTGAAAGACAATTTCTTCCTACTATTCCTGATTAAATATTTCTTGAGGGTGCCCCCCGGAAGATACTCCACAACAACACAACAAGCCCTAGAAGGAAGTGAGTTTTGATTTGAATTTGAGGCATTGTTTGATGGGATTTTAAGGTCTGAGGTTCCCATTGAAGCTCCAACAAACTGCGATATCATAAGAGAAGATACATGTAAATCCATCATGATTGTGACACCGCACACATTAGAGATGGCAAGTTCAACCCATTTGCTTATAAATAGGTTTCTTCAACGGGCCAAACTAGTAAAATTCGAAAAAGCAAATTGGTCGAAAATCACGCAAAGAGTTTTTTAATGCTTAGAAGTTCATAAACTAACACTAAAGCATCATATCATTTTAACAATGTAGCTTTGTACCATCATATATCTTATATAATGTATAAAGTGCTTATAAAGTTTTAAATAATGGACATATAGTTGGTGACCCGTGCACCCGTCATGTCAAGAGCGTGTATTTAAAGTACCCATTTTGACATGTTGCCCTACTCGCCTAGTTAGCTACCTCTAGCACAAATATCTAGGAACCTAAGAACATTGTAAAAAGATAATAAAAATTTTATAGAATTTTTGCAAGTTTTGGGATTTTAGTAGTTCTAAGTGTAATCAAGTAGACAAGTATCGACCTTGGTGACGTTTGGATGATCAAGCTTATGCCACACAGCAACCTCTTGTCGAAAAGAGGTACGAAGATTAGCGGTCTCAGCAGCGGTGGCAAGACCATCCTCTCCCCAATCCAACACCTTCACTGTAAGATTTAAAAATGCTTAAGTTGAAAAGAAGTAAACGGAAAATTTTCTAATAAAAGGTTTTCAAGTTGGTATATAATTGAATTACATATCCAGTGTACACATAGATTCTCAATTTTAAGGCCAAAATAATCATATCTAATAAACATGGAAGAAGTTTAAAATAAATGATTATTGAGGGTCAATGTATAGTTACCAAACTAATCACTCGCTTTAATCAAATGACCATCTGATAATCCAATTGTGAACCTTGAAGTCACAATAATCATTCAGAAACACACATCCAAACACCCATAGTCATAGTCGATTGTGAAAGAAGTTGTGTTATAATCATACGCACATAATATCCTACCTACAAACATACAAGTTGACGTTCTACGGAAGTGTTTGGATGCTCATCTAAAATCTAAACTAGAGCTAATTATTGTGACTTCATATCATAGCTTTAAAAGAGTTGCAGTACCTCAATACGAAAACTGATTAGTAAGATAAATATAGGATTAACTAATCATCTCCAACATTAAGCAAGGGGTGAGTGGAATTATGATTCTAAGTCTGATTATTCAATACACAATAACTGCTTTGCAAACACATACAAAACACCTCTTACAATATATAAGGGAGCTGCAAGATTGGCATAAACAAGTGTGCATATTCTTAAAGATTATGAATTTATGATCCTTAACCAAATATTCACAAATTTGATGATAATGATGATTATATTTAAAAAAAGGGTGATCAACTCCTATCAAACTCATGCCAAAAATCACACATAAATCACAATAATAAACTGAAATACATCATCAATAATCATCTTTATAAGAACTCTATCAAGTGAATCAAAATCCATGAATATTGAAACTTTAAGACAGCTACAACCCTAAATTCAAAACAAATATCATAAGAAAACGTATAGAAATTGTGTACCTGCAACATCTTGACCATCATAAACACCTCTATAAACAGTACCATAAGTACCATGAGCAATCACATTTCTTATATCCAATTTTGCTAAATCAATCTCCCACTCTTCTTTCTTAGCATGAATATCTCTATCTCTAGACCAAACCTTACTCAAATGTTTATCCAATTGAACCTCCCAGCTCTTGAAATCAATCTTATCAGCCCTCAAAAACGAATCTTTATTACTGATTTGACCCAGTTCCTTTGACTTTTTACCCAGTTGACCACTTGAGTTCTTTGGGGAAGAACCAAGGCTTCTTGATTCTGAGTTCTTGATACCACTTTCACCATCGATTCCTTCGAATTTCTTCAAATCCATAGTTTTTTAGCTAAATTTTCAAGAATTTACTGCATGGAGTTCAAGATTCTTGAAGATTAAGATGAAAAATTTATAGTTTTCTTGAAAAAACTGAAGAAAACTGGAGTTGAATTGGGACAAAACTGGAAAACTATTTATACCCAGATGGTAAGGGTATAATTTTTAAAGATTCGAATGATGTGAACTCAATTTACACGGAATTTAAATGTTTTTGAAGAAGATATTCAAATTGGAAACTAAAACCCTAAAAAATCATGGATTTTGGTGGTGGAGAGGAGGAGAATTTTGTGGTGGAAAGAAGAATCAGCGATGAAAGAGGAAAAATAAAAAACATAGAAATTACGCATTGATTGAATTACAATAGTGTGGATTACGACAAAGTTTTAAATTACTAAACGTTTGATTGATCACCGCTCATTTAATAATAATTGATTGAGTCAGAAATTGATTCAGTTAAAAATTATGACTGAATTACATTTGACTGGAATTTAATTGTTTGATTTAGTGTCTAACTAATCTCTTCTGAATGATAAAAATAACTGTATAGCCCCGAAGTGAGTTTGCATACCCTTGTACCATTTGTCCTTAAACCCCACAAATGGTGTGAATATTGTATACATACACAATCACCCCTCAAATGGCTTCATCGGAAACCACCACCACCTCCTCCCCCTCCCTCTCCTCCTCCACATCTCCACCACCACATTTACCACCTCTAATCTCACATCCTTAATCTATAAAGGTTGTGCAAACCAAAACTTCCAAAACCCAGTCGCCAGCTCCCATGACCTCAAATCCCTCTTTACAACCCTAGTTTCCCGATCCTCCACCACCAATTTCTTCAAATCCACCTCTGAAGTTGCATCTCTTCTCTTTTCTCTCTGAAGTTGCAAAACCGACGATGGTGGAAACAAGATGGCACTGTTGGTAGCGGTGGAGAGAGGTGACGACAGTGGCGGAGAACAATAGCAGCAGCAGAGGGAAACGGGTGGAGGGGACCGGTGAAGATGGGAGGATAAACGGTTTTTGTCAGTGAAGGGAATTTGAGGGTCTCAGTCAGCCCCTTGAAACCGGGTCAACCACCGTCACTGGAATATCAAACGCGCTGACCAAGTAACCTAGTCAGCCACTCAGTGGTCAGCCCCTTTCAAACAACCCTTAACTTTTTTGTTACCCGTCACGTGTAGTGACGATGTGATACGTAACGTGATAAAAATAAATAATACAACTGATATGATTTGCTTTTAAACTAAAATTACGTAAAAACATACAACAACTTGATATATATCGTTGAATGAAAACGTATTATATTGTATTCCACTCATTTAAAAAATGTGTCGAAACATATATCGACTCAAAACATACATAAAAAACACATGAAATGGCAACGTGATAAAATATAATTACAATCACTCTGACTCGTTATTGAACTAAATTTATATTAAAACGGATAGTAACTCGGATTTATACCATCAAGTAAACATGTATTGCATTTGACTTGACGGGTTTGCAAACAGAATTCATGACGAAACGTAGGCTAACTCAAACATACATAAAAATAGGCACGGAAACGTTTTATATTTGACCCAAATCGTTTCTAAACAAAATATACATCAACGTAAACGAAAGTCGGCACGTAAACCATTCTTAAAAAATGTAAAAAATATCAAGTCTTTGTTGCAGTAGAAATAAAAACCCAATGACAAAAGGAGACAAATTTGGTAAATTCACATAAGTTTAAGGAAAAAAATAAAGAGTGTGGCATGTGTGCAGGGCCGGCTTTGAGTTAGAGCGGGGTGGGCGACCGCCCAGAGCCTGATCTCTTTCGTTCGGAATCACTATAAATATTTTACATTATATATATATATATATGTATGTATATATATATGTATATATATATATGTGTATATATATATATGTATATATATGGGATAGTTCTTGATAAAACCAATAATTATGTAAAAACCAAAGAAAATCACGGGAACAAATAATATAAATCATAAATTTTATGTTATATTAATTGTTAAAAGGGTATTTAAGTATTTGTTGCATATATATTGTACATAAATACGAGAATGGAGAGTTTAACGTATACGTAACACTATATCAAATGAAAAATGGTTACGTATACTTAAACTACATGTGACGTATATGTAAAACCATGTTGCGGTTTTTCATTTGACCCATACCCTTATTTATATATAGAACACACAAATATAAAGGGTAGTGATAAACAATTTATAAGTTATGTGACCGATTTCATTGGTTTTCTTTAGTTTTTTCATATAACATCATGGTTTTCTTAGAATCCACCCTCTCTCTCTCATATAACATCATGTGTGTGTGTGTGTATATATATGTATATATATAGTTAGGTTCTTTTCAGGACTTTATTATAAATGAGAAGTCACAGAACTAATATTAACCATTGATTGTTTTGATCAATGGTTATGATTAAACATGTTCACTAAATGTAAATTATTGTTTTTTTATTGGTTAATTTAAAAAAATGGTATATTAATAATTTGTTATATTATTTTATCTCTCCAATTAGTTCGTAATTAATTAATTTTATTCTCTCTCCTTTCTCTTCTTTTGTATCTAAAAACTCATCAATTACATTTGAAAAAAAAGAAATTCCTTAAAATCGAGTAAATTAAGTATATGTGATGCGTCATAATTGGTATTTGTTTAATCTTTGCATACGGAATTCGATTATCTTTTTCATTTTTCTCAGTGTTCGTTGATTTACATATATGTAAAAGTTTAGACGATTGTCTACTCAAACGTTAATATTTTACATATACATAAATTTTCAAATCAATAATCCATTTTTTAAATTGATTTGGTATTTACATATATAAAAAAATATCTTTATACCAGTCATTTAGTTTTCAAACTTACCACCCATTTACATATATGTAAAACTTTATCTCATCGTTTTTTTTATATACATACAGGTTGAACATATGTGTGAATCAACTATTTACATATATGTAAGTCTTCAACACAAACTTAAACCAAATCATAATTTTTTTTATATACATATAGGTTCTATATATGTGTGAATCAACTATTTACATATATGTAAGTCTTCAACACAAACTTAAACCAAATCATAAATTAAAATTCAAGCTAATCAACATAAACACTTGAATCAAAACATAAAGTCATACCTTCAATTTAACCAAACGATCACTGAATTTGTGAGAAAATAGATTATTATATCTGTGTACGTAGCAAAAAAATGTATATGTAACAAAAAATAAATATGCAAAATTAACAAATCATTTATTTCTATATATGTATAGGTAAAAAAGATAATTGATTATATTTGTTTATGTAACGAAATTGGATGCAAAAATAACTCAAATATATAAAACCGTTATCAAAGTATCTTAACACTTCAAAATATACTATGTAAAAAGGCCAAATAACCGTCCAAAATCAATGCAAAGTTACGAAAATAAAGTGAGCACTAAAAGAAAAAAAAGCAATTAAAAAATCTCATCCAATTATTGGAAGATAATTGTGTAACTTCTTAAATTAACTATATAGCAATAAAGACTAATATTAAATATATATATATATATATATAAGCTCATATACACTTTATCACACATTTAAACTCATTAGGCTATTAACAAACTTAATTACATTTATTTTAGCCTACACACATTAGAGTGCCTTTAATTTTAATAACCTTAACCCACTACCATTTACCTAATACTAGAATTTAAACTTATTTTATAACTCATACAAAATAACTTGTGATTTTGGGTGAGACGGTGAAAAACGGTTTGAACACAGGAGGTTGGACCGATTGAACTAGTGTTTTGTTTTTTTGTGCTCGCACGGGGGTTAAAATTTATATATGAGTTATTTTCTGACTCGCCTATGGCCCAGAATGTTTTAACAGTTCTCAATGACGACACTACATGTAGGTTTAGAACCCCACGCCACACCTCGCATTTGGAATGAGAAGCAGTTACCATTTCATCTAAAGAAAAACTTGTATTATTTATCAAACTAATTATCATACTAAATATTAAAATGAAAGTCGTATGGTTCATACTATTGATCATCGTCTTTTACTTTTAAGTATTAATGTAAAGGTAAGCTAAGATTTAAATACGTGTGTTGTAATTAGTTGTTGTGGTGTAAATTAAAATATATTTTCCGGAGATTTGAGTTGCAGGTGAAACAAGAAAATTAAGAGTATAATAAATTAATTTATAAATGTAATACCAACAAATACATCATGGTTTCTTACAAAGTCAGATGTCATTAAAATATAAATAAAACTAAATAATACAAACATCACTACCAAATTTGAGTCGGCTCTATTGTCTTGTGACCAATTGGAAAGTTATCACAGGTGGTCAAATAATAATATAACAATAAATGTAATACAAACAAATACATCATGGTTTCTTACAAAGTCATATGTCATTAAAATATAAATAAAACTAAATAATACAAACAAATATATATATGTAGATAACGGGTCATATACAACTACTACATTTCACATAATCCTTTTCATATCTAACAAAACTAGATTGGTTTCCAACCGCGTGTTGTGGCAGTGATTGTGACTATCGGTTCGAATCAAAACGGAAACTTGGTGGTGTTTAAAAAAGTCTTCTTTCTAATGTTAATTTTTCTAACATGTTAATAGTCAATATATCATACACATTATCTTGACCATGAACTTTTAAGAGATAAAGTCGAAGATAGGGATACTAAAGCCCGTCAATTAAAGTTTTATATTTTCCTCCTTTTAATGTATTTTTTAATTTTTATAATTCCCTTAAATGCAAAATCTATGTGCATTCTCGTCTATTTCCCTATGTTGTCCTACCTTTTATTTTTGTAACATGCGAACCATCATAGTCTTCAATTCAACATCTTTAACACACAGGTTCAACTTGAGTTGTGCTCAAAATTTGATGTAAGAAACTAAATTATAAAGATTCATGCCTCTTGATCGAAGAAAGTTGGATATGTGGCCCCACAGTTAAAAAATAGAAAAATGGTCTCTCTACTTCGGTGGGAGGGGGCGCCCATGTCGTAAGGTGTGGAGGCCCTCGGTGTAGCACCCCAACACCGTCGCCGGTCACATCTCATGCCTTGCAACGTTGAATCCTGACGAGTACTCGTCGTGGTTTGGCTTTTAAATTACCCCTCAATGACTAGTATTGGTGTGGCAACACCACCTCCTCTTAATGTGGATAATGTGGATATGCGGTGCGGTGCGGTGTGATATGATATTTTTTGTGAGTTTATGGTATTGAGTGGGTGTCCATGGTGTTCCGTCCTCTCTTAAAGTTGAAAAGAGGATTAAAAATGAAATAAAAAAGTGTTTTGGCTAGAAAAAAAAACCAAAATCCACTATTCTATTAATGGGTTTATTAATATAAGGGTTATTGAATTAATAATCCTAACTATGATTTATTGTTAAGGGTTAATCTAAACTTAAAAAGTATTTACAGATATTTTAACTTTAAGATTATTTTTTTCCAACGATCTCTTACTAACTAAGAGTTAACACTTTTGATTTTTTGATGACCTGTACTGCTTATGTGACCAAAATACTAAAGCTCAAGTTGAAATCCACCATCAGGTCCGTCAAATCTAAAACTTCTGTACTTTGAAAACCATCAATCTCTACATCTAAATTTGAATCACTTGATTCGTTAGAGGTATATTTCAGATGATGAGGAAGGCTTAACACTAGAAAACGTACCTGATGGAGGTTGAGAGGTGACAGAGTTGAAAAATGGCTTAAAGTTGACTCCATTTCATGAAAAAATTAACGAATGTTAAATTTCAGCTAGTAAATAATCGTTAGAGAAAATAGGCTTAAAGTTGAGAGTTTTTGCAAATATTTTAGAAGTTGTGATTAATTTCCGCCGATAAATAAAAGTTAAGATTATTAAAATCCAATACCCTTAATATAAAAGTAATAGTCTTGTTGTTAATAGTGATGAATTCAATTACTGTTAGTGCTACTTCCAAATATTTAAAAGCATGTAACACTGATATGATCGACTTGTGTAAACCATTTGTCTAAACAAATCAAACATATCGAGTTAGCTGGACAAATTGTAAAACGTATTAAACGATTGACATTATAAACTTTATATATGATTCTATTTTACAAGTATTGAGCAATACATATTTTAATTAAATGAAATAAACACACAAACACAAACAAAACCCATTGATTCACTAAGTTACATATCATCTAAAATAAAAACAAATGCTTACTAAACGAGTTAAACATGACAGTCAAATAATGATTTAATAAAAACATTGGTAATATTGTTGTATAAAGAAATGTTGATTAGGAGGTAACCAGGTCTGCAACGAACCGAACGTTTAGCGAACAGTCCGTGAACCGTTCGGCGTGAAGTTCGTGTTTATTCGCTAATTTAACAAAGAGTAAATTACACTTTTCGTTCTTTAGGTTTATACCATTTTTCAAAAATCATCCTTAAACTAAAGAAATTATAGTAAACATCTTTTACGTTTAAAAATGTTTACACGTTTCATCCTATCCTCTAACGCCTGTTAATTTCTAACGTTAAATTAACCCATGTGACTCCCATGTGAGGGCAATATGGTCTTTTTTTACCCCCTTTCTTCTTACCCTATCTTCTAATAAAACCTCGCTAGATTTCCCCAAACTTGTTCCACCTGTTCATTTTCATCTTCATCTCCATAGCTTTATTGTCATATGTGATCATAGCAACCCCAAGTTTCTTCATATGAAAGCAAATGACCCAGGATGAACTTGATAAACTATACGGTATGATTCTACACTATATTGATCGAATTGTTAGTTCGAGTTGTTGTTAAATCGTAATTTTGTTTAAAATGCAGTTGGATTCCTTACTTCCTAGAGGTGATTTAGATTTTAGTTTTTATGCCCTAAGTAATGAATCTGATTATATAAACTTACCTAAATTAGTGTCTATGCATAAGTTGATTAGTGTGTACACTAAAATTAGCATAACAAACCTACAAACATATTTTTGCTCACCGGCAAAGCTTACTATTACAAAGACTAGCGATGAAGGTGCTACTGATGTTTTGGTGAAAAGGAAAACTTTAAGAAGATTGGCATTGGGATGGCATGAAGTGAGACAATCTAGTGGTGTTGGGGAAGGTAGTGTTGTGTTTGATCAAGCT
Organism: Flaveria trinervia; assembly: GCA_025506515.1. Taxonomy (NCBI): domain Eukaryota; kingdom Viridiplantae; phylum Streptophyta; class Magnoliopsida; order Asterales; family Asteraceae; genus Flaveria; species Flaveria trinervia. Next base: position 90,605,546 of record CM046446.1, read on the forward strand.
GAATAGGATCAAGATGGGAATGTCAACATAGATGATCAAACTGATTAGGATCATAATGTCAATAACAATGACAATGTAGGTGATGAAGCTGAACAAAATCATAATGAGGATGACCATATAAATGATCAACCTGAATAGGATCAGAATGCAAATGTCAATATAAATAGTCATATTAAAGATGATGAGAATGTGACTAAGAATATAGGTGCCGCAATTGAATAAGATCATAACAGGACTGACCATATAGATGATGAAGTTGTTCAAGGTCAAAATGAGGATGGCCATGAAGATAATCAAGTTGAACATAATTCAAATGTAGATGCCATGTGGGATGATATTTTAAATGATCACTTTCAAGACAATGCAATGTGGGATGATATTATAGGCGATCAATTTCAAGACAATACAATGTGTGATGATAATGAATATGATCAATTTAAAAGGATGCAATAGACGATGATAGTGATAAGGATGATAGTGATTTTATATATTATGAAAGTAATAGTACGGGAGAGGTTGAAGTTGATAAGAGGGAATATGAGTTGAATTTTGATTTAGATGTAGAGGGTAATGTTAGGGGTGATCAAGAAGATATTGAAGTACATGTGTTAGACAATCACTTGTTTGAGAGTGGGTGGGATTCTGATGAGAATGCTACAAGCATAAGAAGACACAAGTTAAACTATTTTAGGAGGTCAAATGAATCAAGTTGAACATAATGCAAATGTAGATGCCATGTGGGATGATATTCTAAATGATCACTTTAAAGACAATGCAATGTGGATGATATTATAGGTGATCAATTTCAAGACAATACTATGCGTGATGATAATGAATATGATTAATTTTAAAAGGATGCAACAGGCGATGATAGTGATCAGGATGATAGTGATTTTATAGTTTATGAAAGTAATAGTACGTGAGAGGTTGAAGTTGATATGAGAGAATATGAGTTGAATGTTGATTTAGATGTAAAGGGTGATGTTATAGGTGATCAAGAAGATATTGAAGTAGATATGTTAGATAATGACTTATTTTGAAAGTGGGTGGGATTCTGATGAGAATGCTATAAGCATAAGAAGACACAAGTTAAACTATTTTAGAAGGTCAAATGAATCAAGTTGAACATAATGCAAATGTAGATGCCATGTGGGATGATATTCTAAATGATTACTTTCAAGACAATGCAATATGGGATGATATTATAGGTGATATCAAGACAATACAATGTGTGATGATAATGAATATGATCAATTTTAAAAGGATGCAATAGGCGATGATAATGATCATGATGATAGTGATTTTATAGTTTATGAAAGTAATAGTACGGGAGAGGTTGAAGTTGATATGAGGGAATATGAGTTGAATGTTGATTTAGATGTAAAGGGTAATGTTAGGGGTGATCAAGAAGATATTGAAGTAGATGTGTTAGATAATGACTTATTTGAGAGTGGGTGGGATTCTGATGAGAATGCTACAAGCATAAGAAGACACAAGTTAAACTATTTTAGGAGGTCAAATGAAAAGAATGTAAACTTTTATCTTGGTTAAATGAAATAGGTTGATTAAAGCACTGTAAGGTCCCGTTCTCAGGACGCTTACAGTTGGATTCTCATCGCACATAAAACATATATTTACATTCATATTCATAATCATCGCAACGGAACATTTAAAATAATCTTTCATTTCCATGTAAATGCTTTTGCAAGTTAATACAACATTAATTACAAAACGCAGTTTGTTCGCATTACAATGCAAAAACATTAATCAAAAGAATGTCATCCCAAAAGAGCGAGTAGCCGCCCATGCCATCATCAACAATCATTACCTGCCAACTGGAAACACATAAAAGTCAACGTTGCTAAATGAGTTCTAGTTTTATAATAAAACATACTTTTCTATCTTTAAAACCGTTCTTTACTTTCTTTCAAATCATACTACGCTTTATATTCGTTCGTGATCATGCAATATACATACACATTGATAATATAATTATTATCTTCCATTACATTCGTTAACATTTGTTCATTCTATACGTTCATTCTCCTGAGTCTGTTGCGACAACAGGGTCGCTCACCTCATTAGCAATCCCAACGATTTCACGTTATCCGAGTCTGTTGTAACCATAGGGTTGCTCACCTCATTGCCAATCTCAACGATAGCACGCTATCCGAGTCTCTTACAACAACATGGTTGCTCACCTCATGGCAACTTTACGATAGCACGCTATCCAAGTCTGTTGCAACCATAGGGTTGCTCACCTCATAGGCAATCTCAACGATTGCACGCTATCCGAGTCTGTTGCAACAACAGGGTTGCTCACCTCATATCTGTGCTTGCAAGCCTTTCATTACATTCATTCATCGTTCAATAATGCATGCATTCTTAGATCATGTTCCTCTTTCATTATATTTCACTTTACGTTACATAATACTCCATTTATTAATTAACATGACACGTAAAGCCACAAGAAAGATAAACATACATCATAATAAGGAATATATCATACACAGTCATCATCATCATACAGGGCAACATCATACATACATAACATGCTTAAACATGCAACATCCTCATCATCATGCCCAACATGCTCTCTAAGGTCACAACAGTCATCTTACATGCTCTTACGGGAACCTTTATGTTAAAACTTACATCTGCACTTTCCCCCGAAAATCAGAAATCAAACCGCACTTTCCTTCAAGTGCAACAACACTATTCGGGTGTATGGACACCCTTCAGTCGCATGGCCTCCATGCGACTGAACATCATGCGAATAAACCAATGCGGATGAACACTCATGCGAATGGGACTAATGCGGATGAGCACTTATGCGACTAGACCTTCAATCGCATGACCTCCATACGACTGGCCCTTCAATCGCATGACCTCCATGCGACTGGGCCTTCAATCATGCGAATGGACCTCAATCGCACCCTATTCGGCCGTATGGCCTCCATTCGGTCTCTAGTCGGTCGCCTAGCCCTAGCTGATGTAGAATGCAGTTCCAGCCGAATGCAAACGACCCTTTTCGACTTTTAAATTCATCTAAACCCATTCTAAGCCCAATTCAACCATCCTAAACCTTAAGGATGCATAACACAACACCATACAAGCACACACAAGCCCGGAAACAAACTCTAAACGCATCACACCCAAATGAGTCAAACACACATGCATACAAAAATGGGTTTTCTATGCTTTCCAGCCCCCAAAATCATTTGAAAACAAGTAAAAGTGGGGACCTAGAACTCACACAAATGACACCGAGAAGTAGAGCTTCAGTTTGACTCGCTTCTCGACGATTTTGGCTCACTCAAACCAACCTGAACCAACTTTTTCTCTCTTTTTGTCTTCTTTCTCTCTTTTCCTCTTTCTTTTGGCTGAAATATTGGTGTGGGGAGAGGGTAAGGCCTACCCTCTCCCTTTATATACCCCCACTCATCGTCTTTCTTTCGTTGGCGAGTTTGGTCCCTCGACTTAGGACTTTATTTATTTTCTTCTTTCGTCGGCTTTAAAATAAATAAATAGCCGGGTGTTACAAGCACATTCTGTTGAAGCTAGAAGGCTTGCCAAAATTATGAAGGATGATAAAGATTTTTGTCCTTTTTCTGGTATCGCTCTAATAGTTATCAGCTGTTTTGTTCAAGCATTGGCAATACGTCTAATAAGAATTAGGGCAGTGTGTCATGGTTCTTTACCAAATTTTGAAATTAGACAAGATGGAACCCATATGTCATGCAGTAGTGTTCAACCTAAAGGTAATGGATCAGTGGTGACCAAAGACAAAGGAAAAGGATATATATGTACCAAAAGTGAAAAATGTTGGTGGAATAGGGAAAAATACAAATCCTTACTAATATCAATGTCCTTGGGTGTTGTTACTATCAAATGAAAGTGGATTAGAATAATAGATGGTGAAGACTTTAGTTACAGAATATAAATGTCTTCAAACAACAAACATTAATGCTTGCACATCCATTTTCTTATCTCAAAATATGTTAGATCAAGTTAAAAAAAACCCAAAAATACCTATGAAAGCAGTTCAAGAATAGTTTCAAAGACAGTTTAAAGTTGTAGTTTATAAAATGAAATCATATAGGGCCAAGGCTAAAGCCACAAAACAAGTTGGGAGGATTACATTTCACGATATGCTTTGTTGAGGGATTATGTAAATGAACTTATGTCTGCAAATCCAAGTACAACTGTTAAGATTGAGGTTAAACCAACAATTAATCCAAATGATACAACCATAAAATTCAAAAAATGTATGTTTGCTATGGAACTTTGAAACAAGGGTTTAAGGCATTAGGGATGGATTTGTTAGGTTTAGATGAGGCTTTCATGAAAGGTCCATTCCCAAGTCAAATTCCCCCAGGTCAAATTCAAACTCCAGTAGGTGTTGACCCAAACAATGAGATATACCTTGTTTGTTTCTCATCAAATTGAAATGTGCATCATCAACCATAGTTGTTTGGTTTCAAAAGGCAATGGATGATTTATGTGTAAATAGGTAGGGCATTATCAAATGTGCTACTGAATAACATGTGTGAGATTTACAATAGCAAGATAGTTGAAGGTAGAGACAACGTGTCATATAAGCACTTGAATACATAATAGAATACCTTATGAGGAGGATTATGATAGTTTTGAAGATTGTTGATAGATGTGAAAGGATCCTTACACCAACTGCTACCAAAATGTTTGAATCAATCAAGAAAGAAGCAACTATATACAATGTCCTTTGGAATTGAGATGATAAATATCAAGTTAGTGGTCCAAGCAGTGATCAATATATGGTGGATATGGGTAGAAAATGATATGTCTGCAGGATATGGGAAATCACTAGAATGTCCTACAAACATGTCGTGGCAACAATTTGGTTCATGGCTACCAATGGACACGATGTTAGGATTTTAGAGAGTTGGGTTTATCCAGTCTACATAATGGAAAGGTGGAAGCAATTTTATAGTTACAAGATCAATCCATTGAATGGATAGTTTTTCTAGGCAAAGTCTGAAGTTCCCACAACCATTACACCACTAAATCATCACAAACAAGTAGAAAGACCCAAAAAAGCAAGGAAGAGGTTAGTAGTTGAGATGGAAGACATCACCAAGGGTGGAACGCTGTCAAAGAAGAATGCCACAGTTACATGTAACAAGTGTGGAGACAAAGACCATAATTCTAGTTTATACAAGGGGTAGAGACAACAACCATAGAATGTGTTTGGAAACTTGGCAACAACAATTGCTTTTGATCTTTCTTTTAGTATGTATTTGGAACAATTATGATAATCTGTATTTTGAAACCTTGGTTTATCAGATGCTTGGACGATAAGTAATGTATTTTTTATGTTTATTTAAGCGGTTAAACATGGTTCTATCAAGATTTAGGAAACAACTGAAACAATATATTACAATTATGTATTATTTATGTATTGACTGCTAGAACAATGCATTGATAAAGCAAACAGTGCCATAACGACTAATTTTTATAACCACTAAAACAACATTACATTACAATTATGCATAAAACATTACAAAATACAATCAAAATACATTACTGAAACTATTTGCTACCTAACCAAACTATAATCAAGATGAAACCTGTCAAACTAAAAATCAACAACTTCTTTAGTTTCATTACTTTAGCTTTAGATGCTTTCACATTTTCTTCCAAGTTATTATTTGCTTTAATCGGCCTAGGGATGATATCAATAGATCTTGGACACATTTGAGGATCAAACCATCTAAAGAATCTGCATTTTGAACATGCATAAAAGCGGCAGCCTGGGTTATAAGGTATCCATAAGGTTTGGATCACCGCTTATTTACCACAAGAACAAAAAACCATTTTTCTTGATGAATGATCGGTGATGAAGAACCCGACCTTGATCTATATGGTATGAAATGAGGGAGGTTTTGTTAGATAAGGAAGGAGGTAAGAAGAAAAAGGGTATAAAAAGACCATATTGCCCTCATGTGGGAGCCACGTGGGTTCATTTGACGTCAAAAAATAACATGCGTAAGAGGATAGGATGAAAGGTGCAAACATTTTTAAACATAAAGGATGTTTACTTTAATTTTCTTGAATATAAGGATGATTTCTGAAAAATAATATAAACCTGAAGGACGAAAAATGTAATTTACCCTTTAATAAATGAATGAACATGAATAGAAATTCATCCATCTAGTTAAACAAACAAAATGAAAAGTAATGTGTTTATTTATCTTCTTCTGTTTATGTTCATTTGTGTTTGTTTATATTTGTTTATTTAAATGTTTTATATTTTATTTGTTTTGATTAATAAAACGAAACTCTTGTAATGCTATACGTCTCCGTCAACGTCATCCATTTATTTATTTCTTATGAATTTTGCATAATGTTTGTGATGATTATTTTAAAATGAATATATAATTGTTTGTATCCTTTCATGTTTATAAACATTTGTTTGTGTTCGCTTATATTCATGAATAATTGTCTGTGTTCTATTGCTTTTGTTAAGTGTTTGTGAACAATTCATATACATATTTATTTCTTTAATTAACAAACACAAATAAAAATCTTATATAATAAGTGTTCACGAACAGTTCATAAAAAATCTTATTCATAGTGAACAAATATAAACAAGACATCATTCGTGTTTATCCGGTTCGTTTCCAATCTTACATGTAACAATTGAATAGTCTTTCTCTTAATTGGGTCAAAACAGATAGGATAATTTAACTTTAATTAGATGTCGATTGAACAAAACCATCTTTTACCCGGTAACAGCACATCAATTTTGTAATCTTTTTCGTAACAACTTGATATAATTACCATAAAGACATCAATCTTATTTATTTACCATTAGACATTTCTTGACATGCTATTATATATTCTTTATTCAAATTTTAAGTCTGGTTAAAACTATTATACACATATTTTACCAACTAATGAATAATAATTAATAAGTACTAGTTGTCTTTTGCCAACTTAACAAAAACTACATCCCTATATTGTTTGTATATAGTTCTGGTGAAGCAATTGATTTTACGTACACCCTTCCACACAAAATGACTTGTTCAAAGCTATCTTTTCTTTTTCAAATGTACATGATCTTGTAGTCTGGTGATTTTAATTGTCGGTATGAGTTTAAATTTTAGAAATAAAAAACAGATTAATAAACAAGTTATAAAATATCAGCTAGTCATATCCAGATCCCTCATATTCCTATTCAAACACTAAACGTTTATAATTAATTACTAATAATAATATTAAATATACAATATAATTTAACGTTTAAAATATTACTCTCGTGGTTAATTGTGTTGTTATAGTTAATATTACTACTATTTTTTATTATTATTCAGTTTTCATATTTACACGATATGTAAACCAAAAAAATAAAAGTTTTGATTAATTTTTTACGAGGAAATAAAATAACATATTCAACACTCATTTTCACATTAACTACATAAATGCCATAGATGTGTTAGTTATACAAAGGAGCCTTTTTGTCTAATTAAATCTGAATATCTGGTTACACTATACAAACACATGCATTTTCATAGTTAATGACTTTTTATGGTGATAAACTACAAGATTGTTTACATTAAACTTTGTTTAATACCCGAATTTATTTTAATTTACTAGACACATCATTAACATAATCACACCATAAAAAAGAAATTTAAAATACAAATAACCAATACTGCTTTCCTCCGCCCTCTCTCCTCACAAACTCACACATGCAGTTCATGTAGACATACTTAACGCCCACTCTCTCCTCGCACTCTCCTCTTCATGTTCGCCTCTCTCACCAACGTCAACAATTTTAACATCCACACACCAATTACAAATGATCTTATTAGATAAAAACTAAAATTAAACTCCTCGCGTTGCAAAGGGCGTAAAACATTGCAAAAGAACACCAATGTCACACCACTATTAATGATCATCAACACTGAAATTGTGGTGTGTTAATACGAAGAAATAAGACAAAGACGTAAAACATATAAAAATATAACTAAGTTGATTCAAGATTCACGGGTTGCGACAAAACTGTTAAAGGGATAATATATATGTAAAAATGATAAACCACACACGCACCTTGTGATGTGTCAACTCACATAATTTACAATTAAACATAAAATTGGTGAATCGCGCATGCATTTTCTGTCGTGTTAACTTGCAAAACCTACAACTAACGCAAAACAAAAATTTACAAAATATGAAAAGTACAGGGGGATCAAATTTGAAAGTATAAAATTTTATAAGATTAGTTGTAAAATATAAATAGTTTTGGATTTAAAGTAAAACTAATCAAATTTTGAAAGGTTACTTTTACAAAATATACATGAAAACCATTGGTTAAAAGTTAAAAAAAACATTTTTTAAAAAATCTCCTATGCATAAAATACAACACCATTATACATAAAAATATTAATAATTAGTATATTAGTATAATATAAATATACCTAAATAAGTAAACTTATATATTTTTCAATCGTATAAAAGGTTATAATCATAACCAAGAAAAACACATCCATTACATTTATCATAAAAGTTGTAAAAATTACAACGCGAATTTAGTCAATGATTTTGTCTGTTATGCATAATTAGTGGGCCCTAATTGTACGCCTCATTTATCATTATCATTTATATCTCAAGCCGACAGCTCGTCGTTAACACACAAAACCCACACAGCGTCTACACAACAACAAAGAATAAAGAGAAAAACTAACTACAGTTATTAGGTTTAGAATCTCCAACATAATAATAATCTCCAATGGGTTGAAAATTGAAATTGATGTTTTCATTTTCTTCATGATTTATATAATATTGTTATGCAGTTGCAGAATCCTAATCGCAACTGAATTTTAATTATTCTGGTAAGTTTCTTCTCGCACAAGTTTTGATTTGATTTGATTTGGTGTATGTCAGTATGTTCGAACTCGAATGGATGTTGATTGTTGTTTAGGTTTTTGTTGCTTGATTGTATGAGTACGATCGATCGGATTAGGATTTAGGGCTTGTGTTTTCGTTGATTTTGTTTGTTGCTTAGTGATGATGAAGTTTTGGATCTTAGAACTTTAGGGCTGATTAGTGTGTTTTTGTAGCGTTTTGTGATTATACGAGTTAGGTGTAGGTTATTGAAAGGGAAATTGTATTCAAATAATGCTTTATAGGTCATAAAGTATGAGTACAACTTAACTTATAGCAGTTGTGAATATATTAGTTTGCCAATCATTGATTGATGCGTTTTTGTTTTATGTTTTTTTTGTACTTTTCTGTTTTGGTTGTGGTGATTCTGTGATGACCTTCAGTAGTTAATTACTTTTCAAAACTGTTTTATGATCATCTAAAGCTGAACTGATTCTAGGTAGTAAAATGGTGTACTCTTAACTCCCCAACCAAATGGTTATGGGTTCAATCTTGTAGAGTGTAGGTGTGGTGATTTTAGGAATAGAGTAGATGTGGAGTAGAGAGTGTGTGTTTGCGTTTGAAAAATATCTAAGCTGAACTATTTCTTACTTGTTTGTTTTATAGGAAGGACACTGGAGTTTTTAAGGTTTATCTGTACTGGATTGTGCTGTTCTAAATTGGCTGCACATCTGTGTTGAACTTTAGGGATTCTGCTTTGCTGGGAAGTTTGAGAGTTGAGACCATGGCTTCTTTGTCAAAGGCAGACTCCAGGCGCATGTATTCTTGGTGGTGGAACAGCCACATTAGCCCCAAGAATTCAAAATGGCTTCAAGAAAATCTTACAGGTATGATCATCCTTTCTATTGCTCCTGTTGGAAGTCAATATCGACATTAGGAGAAATGATGTTAATGATTTTTACATGTAAACACAGAATTTACGAGTGACTTTTAGTGGATTATAGCTAACCTAGCTTACTTCATTACATGAAGAGTTCATTTTATTAGATTGTTGTTCCATTGAAACCTTCTCATGTTAATTTGGTCTCGTTTGACACATACATAACCATTTTTTTTATTATATAGGGTAACATGCTTGTTGACATGAACAAGGTGTTGGCTTTCATTATTACTTGTGCTGATCTACTAGCTTTCCTTCTTGGCACCTTCAAAATAAGTAGAAACATATTAAAAACACTTGAGTTAAATAAGACAGAGCCTAAGTTATATGAAGAAATCATTATACAGAATCCCTGGTTGGTTGTATTTATGCATACACTTCTTTGTGATCTTCATAAAATCTCAGTTTATGATTTACCTTTTCTTATCTGAGAATCTGGATCTTACTGGATTTTGGAAGTATATGAGTTGGTATCTAAATTAAATGGTAAGATTATGCAAAAACTGTGGCTTTGAACCAGCTATGTCTCTAGAAGCATAGTGCAGTGGAGTTTACTGAGCATATACCTTATCACGAATGACAACATTAGGTCAAGAGAACGATATGTGAATATAAGTAAAATGTATTTACTATTTAGTACCTGGACATATAGGGCAACTTGGATAGGTTTGATATTTTTGTATTTTCTCATCGCCTTTAGTGCTTTCTCATATTCCAACTAGAATTTAGGTTTTGGTTCTTTATGTAGCTAATCGCAGACTGTTTTCTCTTGGAGGAAAGAAGTGAGGTTCAATTTCTTTTTTTTTCCTTCCTAATTTGATTATACAAATCTAAATATTTAATTTACTTGTGTACATTAGGCATTTTGTAAGGCATGATATGCTCTTGGATACATTAATTATTTTGTAATTTTCTCCTAGCCTTCTACGCTTTTCATCTTCCGACTAGAATTTAGGTTTTGGTTCTTTATATAGTTGATCGTGCATTGTGTTTTCGTTTGGAGGAAAGAAGAAGGTTTTCTTGCTCTTCCGATCCGACTTACATAGATTAAATATACTTGTATATTTATTTGTTTTTCTTCCTTGTGTGCATGAATAGATGTCGATATAAAAGTGAAAGCAATGATAAAGCTCATTGAAGAAGACGCAGATTCATTTGCTAGAAGAGCAGAAATGTACTACAAAAAGCGTCCCGAGCTTATGAAACTGGTGGAAGAGTTATACAGAGCATATCGGGCCTTAGCAGAAAGATATGATCATGCAACTGCAACCCTTCGACAGGCCCACAAAACAATGGCTGAAGCATTTCCGAATCAAGTACCTGCAGGGTGTGATGGCTCGTCTCCTGCTTCTCCCTATGATTCTGATCCTCAGACCCCAGATCAAAGAACCAGCACAATTCCATGTTTTGACCCTGATGACTTGCAGAAAGACGGGTCAACAGGAACAGCAAGAAAAGTCCTCAGCTTCACTGATTCCAAAGACGGCAATGATAAACACAGGTCACATGATCGAAATCTATCACAATTTGAGAATGTAAGGGTGAACGACAAAGAACTCGATTTGTTAAAAGCGGCTCTAGCCAAATTAGAAGATGAAAAAGAAGCTGGCATGAAGCAGTACCTCGAGAGTTTGGATAAATTATCAAAACTTGAGTCTGAGATCTTAAAGTCACAGGAAGATTCTAGAGAACTTGTTGATCGTGCAGGCAAAGCCGAGGCTGAAACCCAAAAATTGAAAGAAATGCTGCAAAAGTTGGAAGCTGAAAAAGAAGAAAGTCTTGAACTTTACCATCAGGCCCAAAAGAAAATCGAGGAAATTAATGAGCAAAATTTGAAGGAAGAAATCAAAAGTTTAAAAGATGAAAGGGATGCTGCTTATGATCTGTTCAAACAAGCTATGAATCTACAATCAGATTTGGAGAAGAAATTACTAGAAGCAGAGAAGGAAATTGAAACATTGAAGCTAGTAATTGTTAAATTAACCACAGAGAAAGAAGCAAAAGCTATTTCATACCAACAATGCGTTGAGACTATTTCAAGCCTCGAGCTTAGACTCGTTTGTGTGGAAGAAGAAACTGAAAGACTGAAAACTGAAATCAATAATGGAATTTTACTTTTAAAAGGTTCGGAAGAACAAAGACTAATGTTAGAAAAGTCAAATGAGAGCCTTCACATGGAATTGGAGTCAATGGGGGTCAGAATCGAGACTCAAAATCAAGAAATTACAGAGAAACAGAAGGAATTGGGGCGACTATGGACTTGCATACAAGAAGAACGCATACGATTTGTGGAGGCTGAGACTGCTTTCCAAACATTACAGCAATTACATGCCCAATCTCAAGAAGAATTAAGATCAATGGCGAATGAATTACAAATCCGGGTTCAAGTTTTACATGATATTGAAGCCCACAACCAAGTTTTAGAAGGAGAGATACAGAAGAAAATTGAGGAGAACAAGAACCTCAACGAGCTCAACTTATCTTCTGCCATTTCATTGAAAGAAATGCAGGAAGAAATCAGTAGCTTAAAGGAATCTAATGGGAAACTTAAGGAAGAGGTGGCCTTCGAGTTGACCAAAGAAACGCTCTTCAGCAAGAGATATATTGTTTGAAAGAGGAACTAAACGAGTTGAACAAGAAACACGGGTCAATTTTGGAGCAAGTTGCTTGTGTCGGGTTGAATCCGGAAAGCTTGAGTTCAACTGTAAAGGAGCTGCAGGATGAGAAGACAAATTTAAAAGAAGAATATCAAAAAGAAAAGACTGCAAAAGAGGTTCTTTTGAAGAAACTCGAAATCATGGGTCAACTTCTTGAGAGAAATGTTGTTTTGGAAAATTCGTTATCAGATTTGGGTGCTGAGTTGGAAGGGGTAAGGGGGAAACTGACATCACTTGAAGAATCATATCAGTCTCTTTTAGAAGAAAAATCTAACCTTGCTATTGAAAAAGCGAATTTGTTAGGTCAGTTGCAAGTAACAACTGATAATTTGAGTCAAGTGTCGGAGAAAAACACTGTTCTCGAGAATTCTCTTTTTGATGCTCACGTCAAACTTGAAGTCTTGAAGCAAAAGTTGAAGAATTTTGAAGATTCATGTAACTTGCTTGCTGAAGAAAAGTCTGCACTTATAAGTGAAAAGGGTGCTCTAGTCTCACAAATGGAAATTACTGAAAAGAACTTGAAGGATCTGGAGAGCAAATACACAGATTTAGAAGAAAAATACTCATTAATGGAGAAAGAGAGAGAATCTACACTCCAAAGGGTAGAAGAGCTGAACGTATCATTGGCCTTACAAAATCAAGAGCATGTTACTTTTTCCCAAAAGAACGACAGACAACTGCAAGTAATGAGAAGCCAGATTCAACTCCTGCAAGAAGAAAGCCAAAGTAAAAGCAAAGAATTTGAGCAAGAGCTTGATAAATCTTTTGGTTCTGAAATTGAAATCTTAATCCTGCTAAAATGTGCTCAAGATCTTGAAGAAAAGAACCTTTCTCTGTTCCATGATTGTCAAAAACTCCAACAAGCATCCAAATTGTCGGAACATTTAATTCATATGCTGAAACAAGAGAAGACTGAAAACCAGATAAAGATTAAATCTTTATCTGATCAGAACAATAGATTGAAGAATGGGATGCATCAATTGCTGAAAGCTGCTGGTCTTTCTTTGCACCTGGGATGTGAAACCGGGCAAGAACAAACATGTTTTGATAATATACAGAATAAAATTGAAGGCAAAAGTCGTGCCTTGATTGAAAATGAAGACAAAAACATGGAGTTGGTTGTTGAGATGACGATTCTAGTCACACTTTTGAGGCAATTTAGCACAAAATTGGTGGATCTTGAGGTGGAAAAGTGTGCTATTGAACAGAAATTGGGTGTTCAGGCTGAAAAGATTCTCAGATTACAGAATGAGGCCTGCAAAATTTCAGAAACAAATGAAGAATTAAGATCGAAAGTAATTGAAGGAGGTATTAGTGAATCAGGTCTAAGAACTCAGCTGGAGAATATACAGTATGAATTGTCAATTGTTCAAGAAGCTTTCAGAACTTTACAGATGGAGAATTCAATGGTTCTTGAAGAAAAGAAATCTTTGTTGAAAGATAACTCTCAGATCAAGAACAAGATTTGTGTTTTAGAAGAGGAAAACAACATCATTCTTAATGAGGTTTTAAGTCATGGTATCGTCTCTCAAACTTTGAAGAATCACATTGATGAGAAGCATGAAGAATTATCTTTGGTTGAAAAGAAATTGGAAGAGGTGGTAAAGGAAAATATTGATCTTAAAAAGACTTTGGAAAAATCTGCGCATGATCTTAGAACAGTTCTATCTTTACGTGATGAATTGAATTTGGATTTAGTGAATGCAAATAATTTGTTACAATTAAAAGAAAAGGAACACAAAGAAGCAGTCCAACAATTAATGATTTTAGAGAATGACAAGAAGGAGCTGTCTGAGATTGTAGCTGATCTGCAGAGAGAAAACAATGAGGTTAATATGACAAAAGATCAACAAGGGAAACAAATTCTTAAACTTATAGAAGATAATGATCATTTGAGCAAAGAAAGCCGAATTTTGGAGGTTAAAATGCAGCAATTGACCGAAAAGCAGGAAGAAGCTGAGGAAAAGACTCAAGTGTTGGAAACAGAGGGGTTATTAGCTTATGGCGATTTGCAGACTTCCACTATATGTCAGGTTGTATTAGAAGAGAATATAAGTGAGCTTACTGAAGTTTGTTTGTCTCTTCAAGACGAAAATAATTCCAAAGATTTGAATGCCAAATTGCTCAAAGAAAGAAGCAGCATTTTGGAATGTGAGAATGCAGATCTTCAAGCTCGTTTGGATACATATGTGCCAGCCCTGGAATCTTTGAGGGATAGCATCATATCTTTGGAAAATCATACCTGTGTCAGAACCAAAGTCCCGCAGTCCGAAAACGAAAATGAGCTGGTAATTTTTAATGTTCTAGTAACTTCATGATTGCTAGAGGTGGCAAGGGCAGGGTAACAGGTCAAAACAAGTACTTTTTTGTATGGGTTTGGGTGACCTGGAACATTTTTTGTCGAAAGTCGTTAAACAACTATAACTAATTAGTGTGTCTAGTATGATAACAAATAATTTGTTACAGTAGTTATCTGATCTATTAGAAATGGTTTGGAAGGTTTTCTGTGTTAAAATTACACTGTTGGGTTACATTTGACCCGTTTTCTTTTAAGCTAATTTTTCTAAAACTTAATCCATTGCCATGATAGAGATATAGCACAACCGATATCGAACCATTCAATTCTATATATGTTAATATGTAGAGGTGGCTGATTACACTGGCTAGGTAAAGGGTCAAAATTGGTAATTTTTAGTATGGGTCGGGTCTGTAAGCACCTTTTTTCGTAAATAAGAAAATAATAGTTAAGTATCAAATACCATTACACAAATAATCTTTAATTTTTTTTAATAAGATGATTTACGATTCTCTTTAGTTTTGTTTGAATCTTCTATGTTTATACCTCAACAACATAGTGACTCCCAAAATTGACTTTGCTTAAGCCTGTAATGACTGCAATAATGTATAAAGTTATTTTTTTTATTTTGTAACGACTATTTTTAGGCCGGTGAATGTGCAACCATGGAGCGAGATGCATTTGTTGAGTTGCAGGGTCTTCAAAGTAAGGTTAAAGCTATTGAAATGGCTGTGGCCGAGATGCAAATGCTCTCGGTGCAACAAAAGTTAGATTCAGATGCAAAGCTGGAATCTGCAATGATGCAGATCGAAGAATTGAGTCAGCAAAATACTTCCCGCAGACCAAATGCTAAACCAAAATCAACATCTGAAATCTCAGAAGCAGATCCAAAAGATATCATGCTCGATGAAGCCTCCGAGTGTTCGTCATATGGTGTAAGCAAGAGAGGATTGACTGAAGGCGAGATTTGGGAAACTGCTGATGATTCCAAAACAACATTCAAACACCATCCCACAGCTTCAGAAGTGTCTCTCGATAACTTCATGGATAAACTAGATGTTTCCAGAAGATTCAAGGAACCTCGTGAAGACGGAAACAAGAAGAAAGTTCTCGAACGGCTCAATTCCGATGTTCTGAGACTAACCAATCTTCAAATCAAAATCGAGGATTTGAAACGGAAAGTTGAGATTACATTAAAGAGCAGAAGGGGAAAAGCAATGATCGAATGCGAAACATTGAAGGTCCAACTCATGGAAGCTGAATCCACCATCGACAAACTATATGAACTAAATGCGAGATTAGTAAAGCATATCGAAGGTAACACTGAAAAATCATCAACATCAGAATCAGGAGAAAGTGAAAGTATGAGAAGAAAAAAGGTGGCAGAACAAGCAAGACGGGTTTCTGAAAAAATCGGCCGATTGCAGGTAGAGATTCAAAAGATACAGTTTGTGCTGTTGAAACTTGACGATGAAAACGATCCAACTGGGAAAAAGAGGTCTATTGACACCAAAAAACGAGTGGTTTTGAAAGATTATCTTTATGGTGGTGGAAGAACGAAAACAACAATTAGCAGCAGCAGCAGCAGGCGTAAGAAAGGTCACTTTTGTGCCTGTGTCGAGCCTTCGACTAAATGAGAGTAATCAGGTTTTTGGCTTATGAGTTAATATAGCGCGTGTGTTTATATTAACTAATGAACAGGTTTTATATATTGGGTTTAGAGAGAATGTAAATGTTCCCATCTGATCTCATTAAATTAGTTTCTTCTTTTAGAAATGGCAATGGTTAAATAAGGAGTCTTCATGTTTAGACCAAACTCTTACCACCATTGTGTTCAATACAATAAAAATCTTATTCATACTCATCTTATACCATTTTTTTTAATTTTGAGGATGTGGTTTGAAACTACTTAATAATTTGACTAAAACTAAACTTACAATCCATTAAAACTACTTAATAATGTCTACAATTCTACTTAAGATGTCACGCCCATTTTGTCTTCCAAATAAACAATAATGTTTTTTTATTAGTAATCTTAAGTATAAATTCACAACACATATAACATGATATAAGATAAATGAATGGGCACCATCCTTTCTTATCCACATTATTTTTTTTATTTTTATTATTTTTTTTTTTGCCCCGCTCGTTGGTTTTTTTGGTTTCAACATACATTCTTTCTTTCCCCTTTTACATTGAAGGGTATTTAAGGTTTTTGTTTGGATTACAAATTTTAACAAAAGTTTACAATCATATTTTATGAGATGTCACGTGCTATGTTATTATAATCCGATGTTACCTGATATCTAATTGCAAATTCAGTAACTGAAAATTTTGATAATATGTTGCTCAATTTAAAAAAAAACTTTTAGTTGTATACCATCTTAGAGCATTCATAATCCGTTTCTTAAAATAATATGAGTGTAGTCCCTATATTATATGATATGGTTATAAGTGATTGTAAGTGAAGAATATGAAAAATTTACTGTTTAATCTGTATTTTTAGAAATCACTATTCAAAACTTTATAATGTTTTAATGTATTTTAAGTAGTTATGAGTGAAGAAGAGAGAAAAAATAATAATAAAATATAAAAATATATAAAAAATAATAATTTATAGTATAATTATGTAAACAAAAATAAAAAATAAATTATGAATGTTCTTAAATCATATAAAAATCTTTACACTATCAACAACTTTAATGACTTATTTGAATCTAGTAAAAGGTTTGGAAACATATAAGAAACGTACGCGTACCTTTAAGATGTGAAATAGATGTCACATCTATTTACCTTTTTCCCCTTTCTTTTAAACTCAAAATCTTTTGTTTTTTCTTTGATATAACAAAATAAAGTACGTAATATTTTCTAATTACCAATTAACTATTATAATTCCATTAATTACAAACGAAACTTAATCAACTTATACTTCTTTGTTACGCAAACTCATAACCATACAATAAACATTAACTAATATACGATTTCCAAATATAATACGTTTGTCGTAATCATAGTTGATAGATGTCACACACGATTAAACAAAACACAACGAAGACCTCAGCATGAACCAAAAGGGATCTAGTGTGACGCGAAGACATCAATATAAACACAAGGAACGTAATGGCAAGATTTAAACAATAAAGAAAACTTTGTGATGACAACATATATAAGATCATAACAACCACAATGAATCTAAGATCATGACAACACATATAGTTTATATATAAAAGACTAGTTAAGCTCAAACTTTAGAAACTAAACAACAAAAGGTCGATCCATCGACTCATTTACAATTAGCATGTTCACATCAATAGATTCATACATAGCTTTTCATTCATGTTTTCCATGTTCAACGGTATTTAACCAAAATTTCAATTAAGCTCGTCAACTTGTCATAATTTTTTATCACTAATTCCCATTACCAATAAAATAATCATCAAACATAAAAACTAATGTTTTAAAATGATAGCTTTGTAAAATAGAAACCAACTTTTAAAAGTGTGATTACCTAACTCAAGTTTTAAAAATATTCTATCTAGATCACTCAACTTTTATAATTTATATAAATTAAAAATCCTAACATGTTTTCTAGCATGATATACTTTGGGTTTCAATTAAAAAATATTATTTTTTTTCTTTTGATGCTGATATGTAACGTTAACGTAAATTTTAGTCAATTTTTTTTTATTTTTTTCATAGTTAATATGTTTTTTCATTTATAATATAATTTTATATAATAAAAATTCTGACCCCCACGTCTTCTCCACCGTTATTTTTTTAACATAAGAAAATTTAATGATGACTCAATTTGATTATTTCATAGTCTAATTTGAAAAAAATATACACGAATAACTAAAGTAAAACACTTTAAAACTTGATTACTGTTTTGTTATATTTTTTTCACTTTGAAAGTATATAATTTACCATCAATATATCATTTAAAAACAATTGTCACAACTTTCTTTGATCAAAATTAGTTTTGTATTTCACGCGCCCTACACATTAACAAACATTCAACTTTCAATTTTCAAACCTTTGAAAATTTCTTCAAATATTTTACTTTTCACATATACTTTACATCAAATGTACAGAGGTACCAACAAATGCAGAGGTAACACATTAAACAATGCTTTTGATTTGGGGGAAAGTGAAAGCTGATTGACATTGTTTCTTTTTTCTGCAATTATTCGCCTCCGATTGGTCAGATCGATGATGAAGAAGACGAGGATGACGTCATCAGGCACGCCTTCACTGTACAAGTTTACATTTTTACGATGATTGTCGTTAAATCGGGGATCGTAGGAGTTGGTCGGCCGTTGATGTTTTGACGATCGATTATTATTGTTTTTAACTTGATTTAGACTGTTGAAGGTTTTCTCAGGATTACTGACTACGGTTACATAACTCAATTTGGAAACTTTGTAAAATAATAACAAACTTTCAAAAGTGTTTCAATTATGTAACTCAAGTTTTAAAAATGTTTCAATTAGATTACTTATTTTTATATTTTATACAAATTAAAAGTAATAACATATTTTTTAGCATTTTATACTTTTGGATTCAGTTATAAAATACTTTTTTCTATCTTTTGAAGCTAATATAAAACGTTGATGTAAATTTTAGGCAATTTTTTTTATTTTTTTCATAATTAACATGTTTTTTTTATTTTTTAATATAATTTTATATATTGAAAATTATAACTCCAATGTTTTTTCAATCATTACTTTTTTGTCATAATAAAATTTGGTAATGACTCGATTTGATCGTTTGGATGTCCAATTTGAGAAAAATATGCATGAGTGACTAAAGTATAACACTTTTGAAATTTAGTTACTATTCTATGACATTTTCTCTTATTTTAAATACTAGAAAACACTAATGAGCCGAGTTGGTATCAGGTATCGTGACCGGGAATATCTCGGGCAGGCCCCTCCTCGAGTGAGGACGACCTCAGTCCTGGTAAGTTTTTTAATCTTCGGCCCGGTGAAAATTCACCGGGCACCATCAACACTATTTTGATGTTGTGATGCTTTCAAACAGGAGAAACATGGAAAAATTAGGGCAATTTCTTACAAAACGGGAAAAAACTATGGAATGTGAAAATTTTGTGTGGCGTTGATTTGTTAACCGGGAAAAAATAGAATGACTGTTAGTGGCCTGATAAAATAATGCTTTTGTGACTTTAAGGTTATAAGTTCAAATCGTTAGAACAACTTCTATACAAACTGTAGGATAAGATTATATATATCACTAGGTTAAAGTCCCGTGTAGCACACGAGTTCAATCAAAAAATATTATTGTTGTTTAAAAAGGTGGGTAAGTTATATTGTTGATAATATTTTGTATATTGATTTTTATGTATAATTTTTAACGTTAACTATATCTAACATTAATGAGTTTTTTCTATTAATATTTATACATATAAATAGTCTATAATATGAAATAAAATAAATTTATAAATAAGAATTTTAACTAATAAACAAATAAAATTGAACATGAAAAACAATATTTCAAATTAATAAACATCCAAAAATTTATTTGTATACAATATCTGATGTTTTGTTGGTTATTTTTCCATCATTATCTAATACTAATAATTTTACCATCTATCTACTTTTTCGAGATAATACAACATAAAGTTTATCATTATCTATGTTTAAAAACAAACTAACTTTGGATATCGATTATCATTGGCTATTGTTTTATTGTCATTGCATAACTCACTGATAAAAGAATTTTTTTGTCTAAAGGTGTCAAAGCCAACCGTGGAATAAAAATATGATTTTCAATATTACTTACAGACACATCAAAGCAATTTGTACATATCAAACGAACTTCTATCAAACATAATAATAATAATAATATGACAGTACACATAAAATAAGATAAAAAGTTTAAAAAATAAAAACATATAATATCTCTTTATAGATTGACTTGTGAAGTAGATCATCTTTAAAAATAATTAAAGTAAAATAATATTAATCTAAAATCACAGTTGTAGACAATGATAGGTTAAATCATAATCGCAGAGTATGAAAGTTCAAAAATATAACAAAAAATAAATACATTTTATTGAAAAAAACTTGATAAAACTAAAGCCAAAATGAGAACGTAAATGAAGTCTCTCAAATGCGATATTATCAGATTTTATAAAGATAAATCGCGAGGGTCGTAAACCTGGGATGGTCGAGAAATATTTTAATATCGAGTATGATTTTATTTTTTAAAAAAAAGATGCCTATGAATTCTTTCAAACTGAAGAGGAGTCGATTAAAAAATAACGTAACTTTTGTCAAAATTTAAATATAAATCGAGTATTTAATGGAAAAACACAATCAAGGAACCAATTTAATAAATAAAGAAAATCATAAATGATTTATATAGTTTTTATTGATAAAAATTATTTGAAAAAAGAAGAAAAAAATATAAGGTATGATTTAATTTTCAAATAAAAGATGTGCTTTAATTTAGGGTTAAATTTCCAAGTTTTTTACTTAAATATATCTTGTATATAAGTTAACTTTTAATCAAATGAACCTAAACTAACACCAAGAACAGATACATATTTAGGCGGGAATTGAAAAAAATAAAAGTTTAAAAGAACGCCACGTGACACTAAAATTATTATTTTATTAATAAGTATAGTTATTACACAGACTCTAATTGTCACAAAAATATTTATGAAAAAACAGAAAAAGATGCCTGGCCCTAATTATATTTCTACAAGACACATAGAAAAATATAATAGAGTTAAAGAATTAACCGAAATAAGTGAAAAAAGATGCATGGTTTTAATTATTAGATCTTGGTTATGCGTTGAACTTGGATAATAATATCCGTAGTTTATAAATTCTGCAACTTAATGCTAAAAATATTAATTTGAATACATCAATATGCATAAAAGTAATAGATTTAAAATAAAAGAGTTGAGTCAAGTTTTCTTTAGCAAAATACGAGCTCAACTTTTTATCTTATTAAATTAAACTAGTCTTCGTACTCGCGCTTTGCCGTGACCTTTTTTACCCATGTTGGGTTTACTTATTTTATCAAAAGTTACTCTTATTAACTTCTCAAAAGTAACTTAATAACCTTTTAAAATTAACATTTTAAATGTTTCTCAAACATACTTAATAACTTTTTAAAAGTTAATAAGTCAAAAATTAATAAAAAAGTTGATTTGTCAAACATGACCTTTATATTTGTCTTACCTATCTAGGTTTTATCATTAACAGAACGTTGATCATTCATTTACAAAAGATGTTTCTTTGGATTACAAAAGGCTGGTTTATATTTGGAAATTTTTTTATTAATAGGGTAAAATTAAAATATTTATTGACTTGAGGGGTTAAAAAATAAAAATTTTCACAACAAGGGTACCCGCCGGTCACACCGGCGAGTTCTACCCACTTGAAATCCGTGCTCTGAAAATATTCCGGAAGTTTTGTCTTGTTCCTCAGAACCCGCCGGTCACACTTAGGGTTTCCGGAATAATTTTTTTTACTTTCTCAATATATAAACCACCCATTTATTTCACGACATACAACTTCAACTTCTCAAACTAATTCCTGAATCCTCAAAACAATCCTCATCCTCAAACAACTCAAACCAAAAACCTCTAAACCCTAAACCCTCTTCAAACTACTCATTGAAGTTGTGTGTTGTGAAATAATTAGGTGATTTATATAATGAGAAAGTAAAAAAAATTTATTCCGGAAACCCTAAATTACCCAAGAACTCCCCCGTCCCATTGGCAGGTTCTTAGGTTGTCTTTTCACTGGCCACGCTCCACGATGTTTTCACTGTTGACCGCTGACCATGCCAGAACTCACCGGTGTGACCGGCGGGTTCTGAGGAACAAGACAAGACTTACGGAATATTTTCAGAGCACGTATTTCAAGTGGGTAGAACTCGCCAGTGTGACCGGCGGGTACGCTTATTGTGAAAATTTTTATTTCTTAACCCCCAAGTCAATAAATATTTTAATTTTACCCTATTAATAAAAAAAATCTTATATTTACCTTCGCTAACATTGTTAGGTTTTAAAACCAATTAAATTAAAAAAGAAAACTTTTAAACGAAAAGAAACCAAAAAAAATTATTTAAAAGCCAGGACAAAACCAACGACCAACCAAATGCTAGGTTTTATGCCTCTCAAACAGACAATAATATGATTTCGATATGCATCTAAAATCTGATTATTAAAGTATATTATAATTAAATACATATAAATATTAAAAATCTAAAACTTAATACCTGAAAGAAAGTAAGAAGATGTTCAAAATAAAATAGAAAGTTAATCACTAATTAACTTCTGTTTTTTAAACAAAAAAAAATAATGGTTTAAAATAGTTTTAGTTTACTTCTAATTTAAAAAAAAAACACATGTCACCTTCAAGGCTTTTAGCATGAATGTGAACCAAAATTTATTTTAATCTCATTTATAAAAATTTTCAAGTCCGGTGCTTTTTCTCTTTTTCTCTAGTGTATTTTGAGTTTTTGACAATTCACAATCAACTTATAGTAGTTAGTTTTTTTTTTATAAAATTCCTCATGTCCTCTTTGTAAAATCCACCACATTACCGTCGCTACATTTGGTCATCATCGTCCACCATATTAATTTGGTGGTGCGATGGGTGTAATAGTGGGCGGTGGTGCGATGATGGTGCGATAGGTGTACCGGTGGGCGGTGGTGCGACGGTGGTGAGTGGTGTGATGTACAGGTGGGCGGTGTAGCGATGGCGCTACAATGGAAAGGCGTTCTGGAGCCGATGATCTTCAAAGCTCTCTTCAATCCGCCGACTTTCTCCACTATCGTGGTCTGATGTTTGTTTCTCCACTAGCGATGATTAAAATTATTTTAAAAAATTAAGAAATATATATATTTTTAATGTTTATTTCTAACACATCATTCTTTTTTAAAGCAAAATATTATATTTTGTTTTGAAACAAAATGTTTAATATATTTTTGGGAAAAAGTTAAAAAAATTAATATTATTGTTTTATTACTATGCCCAAAAATGATAGACGTGTTTTTTCTCTTCAAGTTTAGGAAGACCGACTTCGGCAGTTGATCCAACCAAGAAATACATGAGAATTTTGGGAGTCACTTTCACCGATTCATTTTGACGTATCTCAATCAACTTGTGTTTGACCGACATGTTTTAATCGAACGGTTTTAATGAGCTCGTCTTTCTCCACTCACGAAAAATCATAGAACCTAATGATTTTATATTTATGTGATTGTGACTGTAAACCAGGTAGTGAATATATAATCTTATTAGATTTGACATAAAAATGTAAAAATCATATAAGTTTGAAATATAAACTTTAGTACATTTGATCAAAAGTTAAATACCCAACAAATTTAAGGAGTAAAAAGGTTTAACTTGTCATGTTTTTAAAAGGAGTCCTAAAATGTTTATTTCCCCTCCTTTTTTCTTCAAAATGTTCTACTCATAAATTTCTTATTAAAATATTTTACCCGTACAAAGCGTCGGCGCCTCCACAAATAGGACGTGCATGTCTTGTACAACTGGACCATTCATAAAGAGACACGTGTACATAAGCAAATTGATGTCTGAATACTCTGTTGGCGAGCGCTTGAAAATAGAGACATTTTGAAAATAAATTTACAAGAGAAACATTTAAAAGGAAAAAGAGAAGAAAAAATAAACATTTTAAGAATTTCCTGTTTTTAAAAAGGTCTATGAACATCAATAGTTAGTAAGTTTAAATAGTTTTTACAAAATAATTATACATCATAATTATGAAAGAAAACACTTATACAACATTACAATCCATAATTCCATATCAACTTATTTCTAACTTTATGACTATTAATTACTTAATAAGTAGTAAATATTATTTAATATAAATTTTAATTTTTTTTTCATGTGTAGGAGTAAATCAACTAGTTAAATAATAAAGTCACAATTTTTTATGAACTTTTTGTCTGAATATATTATAAATATCTAGGAAAATTTGGTGGATGAAGGAGATGACCATTGAAAGTGGCAACATAGACCCATCCGCCAAAATTGTTTTAACCTTTTGTTTTATAAAAAA
Organism: Flaveria trinervia; assembly: GCA_025506515.1. Classification (NCBI taxonomy): domain Eukaryota; kingdom Viridiplantae; phylum Streptophyta; class Magnoliopsida; order Asterales; family Asteraceae; genus Flaveria; species Flaveria trinervia. Next base: position 90,630,372 of record CM046446.1, read on the forward strand.
GTAGCCGCTATGATGACATCAGAAAAAGAAAAAATAAAGAAAAAAACTAACTTTGCAGTCATATAAATATATGATGGTTCAAGTATTGATCAAAATTAAATATTAAAAAAAATTGTTTATAGCGGTGATAAAAAATATTAAAATACATTAACATGACAAAATAATTTAGTGAATCAAAGAATAAATAGTTTTAAATTTGATTGATTTACATGTGGACTTCATAATTTGAACAATGTTGGTGTTCACTTGAAATGATAACTGCTAAGAATATACAAACATAACTATTTCCGTATTTTTGCATCAACTAACATATTTACTATATTCATGACCCAAATCAACTTATATTTAGATAAATAAGCTTTATTTAAACAAATTTGTTTACTCTTTGCATTATTAACTATATCACATTTAATAAAGTCGGTTGCCCACTAGTAACAAACACATTTGATGTTATTGGTTTTGTTATCTGTCTAAGCGTAACTCAAGTGTTATAGTTTTGATTTTTCATTTAAGATTAGATGGTGTCTAAAATACTTTTAATAAACTTCTATCTTATAATTTTGTCTGAATAATTGATTAAAAAGATTGATAACTAAAAACACTTATACCTTTTAAATTATAGTATTCTTTTTATTTAATCCTTGCCTTATTTGTATAATAATGAAGAGTGGAGTTGAGTGATACATTTTCTTAATTGAGTGATGTTATAGTATAGTGGATTGGAGTCTAATGTGATTTTCACCTGCCATAGAGTAATATGATTTTTTGTCTTGATTTTCATATGTTGTCGTGACGTTCTCTTTTTATTTAAGTTTTGAATCTTAGAATCAAGTCATCATAATTGTATATACCTTTTAACTTACTTAACTATGTTAATGTCACAAATATAAAATACGTATACAATCATCTATTATTTTATAGGTAACGAATCTATTGATGCTCATAAAGTAACATATTTTGACATGAAATTAACCTTGTACAAAGCATTTCCACATACTCACCACAATAATTAAGATGATATAAGTTATACAAGTAAATAACTTTATTGAAACAAAATGATAGTCAAGTGATTAAGAAAGTGATTAATTGTAGTAAGTGGATAATGATGATCCAAACTTAGTAATCGTAATGATTAATAACCAAAGACATAATCATGGTCGCTTCTCATTAACAAATCAACAACCACCCAAAACAATAGTTAAAATGCAATAAATCAAGAGAGTATCTAAACATACCATTTCATTTACTGAACATGCCTCTTGTGAGAGCAATATTATTCCTTTAATAAAAGAGTGTATCATCAAGTGCGTGTGATTAGAAAGACACGTTTAGTAACACCCAAATTAAATTAAATATTTGAATTAACACATAATATAAAAAAAGATATTTTAAGCTAACAAAATATCCAATTAAATTTAAAGTTTAATCTGTCTGTGTTGAGTTGAGTCACCAGCATTGTCTGTGTTCGCAGTCTTGGATGGTCTTTCGTCAATAGGTTTACCCGGATGACCGAGCTTAATAATTATTCTTTGGTCGTTCAAAAAAATTTTAAAACATAATTCTGATCACTTGACGTGGCGTACTCAAAAATATAATAAAGTATGTGTAATGATTGTTTAATTAGAATATCAAATAATGTTATGTAAATAAATACCATTTTATTAAAGTTTTATTTAAAACAAATATAATGATTAACTAGTGTTTGAACTTCTACTAATATAATAATATATAAAAAGTTATGTTTGGTATCTATTAATGACTTGGAGCTCTTTTAACTATCTTGTAATGAATAATCATATCGATTAAGATAACATTAATCATCCGAATCAGTATATTTACCGCAAAATAAGTTATGTCGAAAGTTATGTTCATATCAATCATGTTTCCGCTACATCTTACTTCTTACTACTCTAATAAAAAGGTAAATGAGGGTGTCACGTGTTAACACCATAATCATTTTCACCATTTTTTTTCTCGCCTCTCTCTCCTATTAAATAATTACTTTAATTACTAATAAAATTATTTTAATACATTTTAATTTTAATATATAATAATTAAGAAAGAAATTTATTTATTAAGTTTATTTCTAAATAAATTAATACTTTTAGTAAGTCAATTTTTTTTAAAACAAAAATAATTAAATTTGGAGTTGTAATAAGAAATTTTTTTAGAAATAACATTTTTATATGGTTTGTTTTAAATTTAAAATGTTTATTTTTTAAAAATTTTTAAAAATTTGATATCATTGTTTTATTATTTATAGTCATTTCTGATACGTAATTTCAGTCATATCATATCTTAAAATATTATTTTATAATTAATAAATTTATTATATTAATATTTTATTTATTCAACCCGTATAAGACGAGTTTATTAAAGCTAGTTTCGTCGTCTATATAAAGTAAACCCCGAAAACCAAACAATACACCATAACTCACTCTCACACCACCAAAAATGCAGAGTTGGTGGCCGGAGCACCATCCCGCCGGCGACTTCCGGTGGCCGGAGAGTCCAACGAAGCCGATGGAGTTCTTATCGAGGTCATGGAACGACGTTACCATCAAAACTCTGCATTCTCCGCCTTCTCCGTTGATTTCAAAGGCGCCAACAACCACCGCAAATTCCGATACTCCGCCGGAGACTAACGCCGTTCCGATAGTCGATGCGACGGAGGAGTCCGCTACCACGGTGGAGGCGCTTTCAGCCAACTCGTTTTCGTTCGCTTCTTCCGTCACTTCGCAGCTTGTGCTTGAACGAATCATGTCGCAATCGGTGAGTATTTTGATCAGTTTTCTACTGTGATTCATGAATCGCGATAATGATAATGTTTTTGTGATGATCAGTTGTCTACGATGATTCACAAGTCACGATAATAGTGATACGATTGAAGTTGCTTTAAATCGGTTTGTTCGTCGATTCATAGATTAGATCGATGCTTTTGTGATGAATGTGTTGTGTGATTACTGATTAGTCAATTGAAATGATGATGAATGAGCAGGATGTATCGCCGTTGGCTTCAGGGAGGTTGTCACACAGTAGTGGACCTCTGAATCCATCGCACATGGAGGAAAACGACGGTCCACACATCTCATCGACTGATGAGTACGACGACGTCGTTAAGGTATTTCTTCACATTTCTGTTTCAATGAAATCTCTGTTTACAGTGTTCGATGATCTTCATCTCTCTAGATTTTGCACTATTTCTCGAATAAATACATCACATCATTTGCTTTCAACTCAAAAGAGCTCTAGCTTGAGTTTGAGTTCGACTCATTTACCATTCAATCAAACGACTGGTGGTTGAATCTATACTATTATATAATACATCTCTTTAGATAAAAATGTAATTTTATTAAAAATACAAGTTTTAAAACAACATGTACAAATGAGTGCATCAAATTTAAAAATAGTAGAATAGAGATTTTATTAAAGTTTTAAGACACTTTTAAGGTAATATGATAAGTTTATCCATTAAATTTTATAAAACTTGATATTTTTACCCTTATCTATTTCATGTATTTAATAAATATTATTAATATATTATTTAATAATATGATATTATTTAATTCATTTTATTAAATTTTAGTTTTATTTATGATACTATAATTTTCCTTTAAATTTATATTTACTAATTATATTTTTATGATTAAATAATATTTTAATTAAGTATATTATTTTATTTAAATATTTAAGTATACAACTTATATAAATCTTTATATTTATAATAACTATAATACTAATATTTTTCTACACATATTATTATAAGTTTAATAATTTTAATATTTATCTATATTTTTTATAATAAAAATAAAAAGAAGATAGAATGATAATTTTACATATAAATTAAGACACCCATATGAAAAGTAATGTTTAAATTTCAAAAAATTAATTATTTTATTTTATTTATAACTTTACAATAAAGTATAATATATGATTGTTTATAATAAAAATGCTAAAACATATACACGTGGTTAAACAAAATTGTCAATTACTTTCAGTGTCGTTTATATATTGTGATTGAGCACTAATTCCTCTTCCCCTTTCCTTTATCAGTTGTTAAAAATTTAATAACAATTAAAATGGTAATTTGTGGTGATAATATCTCCATAAACTTTCTTCGGTATATGCAAATCACCATCAAAAACTGACTTCGATGATCATAAAACTCTAACATACATTCATAAAATAAACCCTGATAAAATGTAGGTAATAAGTGATTTCCAACCATACCACCCATGCTTTCACTATTCTTGTTGGGATAATATAATGTCTTAAAAACTTTTGTAATATACGTAATTCTTTTATTTTATTCAAAATTTTCAATAATTATATTTTGATTTTTTAATTTACGTCATAACGCATCGAACCAATACTGACTAAAATCGAATTACCAAAAAATAATGCAACAACCATACCGTCGCAATACGCGGGCATTTCCAACTAGTTCCTCTTAATAGAGCACATTTATGATTTATCGTAACGTTTTTCAATCGACCAATACGCTTAAACACATTGTCTTTGTTTGAGACTAGACATTCATTATCTTCTTAGTGTTTATATAGTCATAATAGAGCTACACATATCAAAAAAATCAAATGAATCTGAATAATAACATAGAAGACAAATAAATCATTGTGTGAACTGTTTTCATTCTTTTGAATTTGAAGATAAAGAAGTGAGACCTTCGACTCCCCTATAACTTTAACTTTATCATCCCTTACTTTTTGACCGTCAAACTCAATGTCATTGTCACATTATTCGCAAGTCGTAAATCCAATCATTTAATAGCTTTTATATTCTAATCAATAAAACATCATTGCCTGTGTCAAGAATTTCTGAGTCCGCGACGAGTTAGGAAAATAAGATTTATATGTTATGTTTTTTAATAGGTTTTTAATTGTTTATGCGTGATGAGCTAATTATAAGTATATAATAAATTAATTTTATGAGATATTTTTGTTAAATTTTTAGACCCCACAGGAGATTCGACCCTGGATGGTCATCTCTTCTTTGGGCCGGCCTTGTTTAACGTCACAATGTTTATCAAATCTACAATAACTAACAATATCTTATACACAGTTTTTGCGAGCAAACAACACATTGCAACCGTTGTTTGCCAATGTTCGGAGCGGATACAGGGCAAGCGGGTGTAGCACCACACCCGCGGAAAGACAGTAGGACGATGGTTAAAGGAAAGGAGAGAGAAAAAGAAAGAAGAGAACCGGGCCCACAACGCACAACTCCATGCTGCGGTTTGTGTTGCTGGAGTGGCAGCTGCAGTGGCCACCATTGCAACTGCCAGTGCAGCAACATCAGCATCCGGTAAAGATGAGCAAATAACAAAAGCCAATATGGCAGTGGCCTCTGCCGCCACATTGGTGGCTGCGCAATGTGTGGAGGCAGCCGAGGCGATGGGAGCTGAACGTGAACACCTTGTTGCCGCTGTTAGCTCCGCGGTTAATGTCAAGTCCCATGAAGATGTATTAACCCTTACCGCTGCTGCTTCAACAGGTACATTTCACTCTTAAGTTTTACCCATTTACTCTGTTTAAAAAATTATATTAGCTTTTACATGTATAGTGTTATAATATTATAAAATAAAATAGGCTTTTAAAAACTTATTTTTTTAAAAAGCCTACGCATAACTAGTTTAATTAATAACGGTTGGGGTGAGTCGATTCATGTTAAAATTCATTTGTTTGATTTGTTCATCTGATCTATCTGTTTTGTCACCTCTATTAAATGAAGGGTGGGTCGATAGAATGAAACGCGACCTAAACTTAAACCTACCTGTTTTGACGTATCATTTTGACCCGTTTTGACGTGAACCCTTTTGAGCATCAACTAAACTATGAGGTGTGTGTCTAGCTCTACGTGGTGCGGCAACATTGAAGGCAAGGGCATTAAAGGAGGTATGGAATATCGCGGCAGTGATACCAGTGGAGAGAGGACTTAAAGAAAGTAAAAGCCAAGGGAAGATATGTGAACACACTCCATCTGAAGACAGCTTTTTGGGCATTTGTAATCAAGAACTTTTAGCACGAGGAAGTGAGCTTCTCAAACGCACTCGTAATGGTAAGAACAGCTTAACTTACCTTCGGACTAAAGCACTTTGATAAACCGTTGTTTGGGAAACGAAATGCAGGTGATCTCCATTGGAAGATTGTGTCGGTTTACATACATCGAACGGGTCAAGTGATGCTAAAAATGAAGAGCAAACATGTTGGTTCTACCATCACAAAGAAGAAAAAAGTAAGTGATACTACAATTAAGGGGGCCTCTGGGTATGTGTTTTGTATATGATCATATATAATCATAACGATTTTAAGTTGGAATATCTAGTGTTAAGTATAGATGTCAACTGGGCGGGTTATTTGGGTTAGTAGCGGGTCAAATGGGTCAGATTTTAGCATGGGTCGAAGTGGTTAAGTGGGCACCGTCAGATTGGTCGCGTCGGGCAAAAAATGATCTTTTGTACATTTTTGAATCGAGTGTTAAATTTTATTTATGTCTGATATACAATTCAATAGCTGGTTTTCTTTTGAGCTAATGTATAAATTTATCTATTGTTATTCGTTGGAGATAATTTATAGACAAAACTCTGATCCATTTACCTCTAAACTGGTCAAAATTGTCACCTTTATTCTTTCATGTCTGGGCAACTTTGATCCGCTTTGTCGTATTTATTAAACATCATATTACGACATTCAAAACACGCATCCAAACACATGGTTCATGGTGCGATAAAAGTAGTGAATATTTTCACATGTGTGTGGTTGCAGACGTGGTGTTGGCGGTGTGCAAGAACATGGCACCGTGGCCCGGGAGACATCTGTTTGATGGCGGAGAGGAGCGGCGTTACTTTGGGCTGAGGACCATCGGGCGTGGATTGGTGGAGTTTGAGTGTAGGACACAGAGAGAGTATGATATGTGGACTCAAGGTGTTTCTAGGCTTCTTTCCATGTTGATGAAAGGAAGTTGATCAAGTAAACATAAAAGAGGAATAAGAACAAGTGTGGAGGTATATTATTGTAATAATAACCAATGTCAATGTGTGCTTAGTAATCTTATGACCAATGATCATATAGTTTAGCTTTTCTGTTCTAATTCTTGTTATATAAAATTATGTAAAAATGGGTTGATTGGGGCTAACTAATCAAATGGTGTTAACGTTAGATGAAAATAATGAAATGGCCTAGAATCGGTCCATATTTACTATTGTGTACTCGCAAACAAAGTGTATGATGAAATAACAATAAATTTACGCAATGCATGTTCGCATATGCAGCTTAGTGAATTTTCAACCCATTTGTCATTCGTTAAAAATTGTGCGTTGTGCTTGTTCGCCAACTCAATGTTAAACTTACACACTTTGCTATATGTAGTATTTATAGGGGAGGTAATTTCAGACACGAAGTAAAATACGATAAAAAAAAGGTTTTAGGTTTGCATACCAAACTCATTTAAAATGAGTCGTATTCGGATTTCCTTGTTTCATTGGACGGGTCGTGTTTGGATCGACCTATTTAACCCATTTAGTTAAGTAATTCGACCCACTAACCCATCTTTTAGAACCCATCAATCTGATTAACACATTTACAACTTGATTTTTACACGCCAACTTATTTGACATGTATAGAGAAAATTAGTTAAATATGTCATGCTTTAGCTACACAAATTTAAGTGTGTGCGGTTTACAGTTAATGTTTGACACGAATATGAGTACAAGTCGTGTTCGAGTTGAGCAATTCAACACTTACACTAGCATAGTTAGCATGTCTTATTGTGGAGTTCAAATACTACATTGTTTTTACAAATTTGATTGCTACAGTTTAGTTTAAAAAATAGGTATATATATTCTTATTAATATCGAACAAATTAATACATATCGTAAGTGACATCTAATATAAAATGATGGCGAGGTTTGTAATTTTCCCTAAAATCAAGTAAAAAAGAAAAAAACTTAAAAAGAAATGGCCTGGTTAAGTACTTTAAGCGTCTCCTAGCCCGAAGGTATAATATGTTAACATTGTAATTTACTTTATTAATCTAGATTAGAACAAATGTTATAAAACTGATTTTTTAAACATATTTGACATACTAACTATTTTTAGAAATAAAAAAATCAAATAAAAAAGAATTGTAAGACTCTTAACAATCAGTTATACCATTTTCACCTGAATTTGTTTTAACTCGTTACTCTTGCCGGCCCATTTTGCCACAACAATAAAAAATGTTCTACTTAACCAATAACAAAATTTAGAACACGATCTATGGGAAGTTCAAAGATATCACTACGGTTGAAACCTGTAAAAATGGAGTCGAATGATCATTCACCTTTTTCGACATAGATCACAATGACACGAGACAACGTAAGATCACAATCCGATCTTTATTTCGTAAAATAGGAGCATGAATGTCACTTTTACACATAATAATTGTTTCTCATAGAATCAAACTTAACCTTGAAAGAAAGAAAGAACAATTGGATAGTGTGGGTGGATTATCTTCAAAGATCAAACATTTGGGCACCAAGTTATCTTAAATGGAGAGTTTGTGTACCTGTGAAGTATGGACATATGGTAAAGGCCTTGAATCTTGATTGTACTAATTATCAGCGGCTCGTAAAATGGTGAGCAACGATACAAAAAGATTGATGATATCCAAGTATAGAGCCACAGCAGCCCATATGTACTCGTCGTAGGTGTATCTTTTGATTAGATTGTCGGTGTCATAGACGATGTAGCCACAGAAGACTAATGCTGATAAACCTCCGTATATCATTACTGAAGTCTTGCCAAGAGGAAAGAAAACCTGCAAAATGATCAGCACAAATGAGTTGGAAATCCGTTTCAACCCGTTTACTTTTAAAAGGGTCATTCGGGTTATGTTCTATTTATGGTTATGGTTATGGCATAAGTTCCTATGTCAACCTGTTTAATACAGTTGTTATCTGGTTGACTTATTTAACCTGAGTAATTAAACACCTCGACCTGTTAAACCATTTAAAATTAGAATAAAATTACATATTTTACAAGGTCACCTTGCCAACGGCCAACCCGTTTACGAACCCTTTGACCCATACATTACAACCACCAACATGTTTACATCATGTTGACCTGTTTATGACTTGATTACATCCCATTTACAATTTGTCAACCAGTTTGACTTGTTAGACAAATAAGTTACCCAGGTCATGCTCGGCGCATAAAATGTTAACTGTGCCCAGGTTGATGTCTATGGCATAAATAACTATATGGTTCGTGTCTGGGTTCATCAATTCAACCCGTCACAATTACCACCCCTAGAAAAAACTAAAACAAAAAAATTATCAAATTGATAAGATGACCAGTGTATTTTTAAGAATGTTAATTGAACTGAATATCACTTTTAACTTGATTCCTTTACAATGACAATAAACTCCTCTATATATAGAGGGGGGAACCCTAATCTAAGGCCCATGGGCCATAACAGATATTATAAAATGGGCTAACACTAAATACATTTAATTAACAAAGAATAAAACCTCTAAAATTATTTATTTCAGAAAGTTAGATTCCTAATGAAATAAGTTTTGTATTCATACTTAACATGCCAACCTTTTGTATTTTATGCTTAACACACCAACCTATTTATAAACATTTTTAGAAGTGGTACAAAAAGTGACTTGGCAATGTTTTCTATCTTTTATATATAAGGATGAGTGGCAACCCACAAACCTGAATGAAGGAAAAGACAACAAGCACCATAACAGCACCAAACAAAAATGGCCCCAAGAAATTGAAGTCGTAACCTCTCTTCGCCGCCCAAAATGTGAACAGAGTGAGACTTGCAACCACCACAGCTGTCAAAATAACTGCTTCCAAAATGACTTTGCCTGTATAAGTATGATTTATTAATAATACGACCAAAGAGTTAGCAATCTTATGCCAAAGAATCAAAGAAACCCATAAAAGAAAATTTGAAAATCTTGCTCTTTTAACTTCTCATAATCAACATTGTAACAAAGAACAAGAAATACAAATAATAAACAAGGTAATTGAACCAGTTACTTACAAATGGGTCGATCAGTTTATGTTTTGTTCTAGTGGGTCACATTGGTGAAAATAAAAGGAAAAAGCTAAAAGAAAGCTGTTTGGGTGAAAGAGGTTGAAAGTTGTCCAAACAAACTACTAACTCACTTTATTCAATAAATTAAGATTGCTGTTTTAATAATATAGTTTATGTAGAACATTACATATGTAGTCTTTTAGGTTTTGTAGAAAATGTCTTAGTGCATACATGGTATGGTTTTTGTGACTGGAGAGACAGACAATGAGTTTTTGGAGCATTGCAAAGCCAAAATAGATAAAAAGGTTTGGTATCTGATCAGTGTTGATAACATCTTTCATCCTCCCAAACTGATTGAACTATTTGAGCTTTAGTTGTGGTTCTTCACTTAGAAAATTTACCTACTTAGTCATGTCATTCAACCAGCCATTTACCACCCCTAATAATAATATATGCTAAGATTGATCTCTCTCTTTGATTTCTATCTTAAATCTAAAAACTAAACTTGATCGAATTATAACCCTTCCAAGTTTCTAATAACATCATGGTTGACCAAGTGAAGTGATATATACCAAAAAGCATTAACAATGAATAATTTAATACGAACCAATGAACCATGTATGAGAAATAGCCTGGTCAAAAAAGAACAGGTTCGTCAAATACTAAACATTTACAGACCTTTCCTTGAGACAAACCAACAGCAAGCCTAACAAAACTTTTGAAACAAAGCAAAATGTAGAGGTTTGGAGGAACAACAAGCACATTGAGTAAGTTGAAACTTATATAAAATCTTCTCAATATGATGATTCTTACTGGTATCAAGGACTTTGGTCAGGAATCAGGATGCAATAGTTTATTAGAGAAAACACACTCAAATTCATAAAAGTGTCAACTAGATTTATACGAAAGTTTGTACTATTAGCAATTCCTGGATAGGCTGTACGCATGAGGTAACTAGAACCCATTTTCACAATTCACAACAATATGACGCCTTCGAGTTTACAGATGCCATTAAGGTCACTACAATACATCCCTTTTTAAATTTGTAACAAGAAACAAAAACCAATGTTTTGAAAAGCCAACTCTTTCAATTTCCCTGATTTTAATCTTATGGAAGTTGACTGGGGGAAACAATTAAAAACCTCAAATGATATAAATAGGGCTGAAAATGTGTCAAAGCAAGCTTGAGCTCAACTTAACAATATTAGACCAAGTTTAAAATCGATTCAGTAATTCAAATTAGTGTTCTTGATGAAGGTTCAGACTCAGCTTGAGGAAGATCCAAGCTTTATTCATGAGTTCAATTAACCCCAAAACATCCATGAAAACTATGTTTGATTAGTGCACTTGGTTTAAGAGCCCAAATAGTTAAGAAGTATCTAATCCGATAACTATATTCAATGACAAGATATTGACTCTAATATATAAACTAGAACTTGATTAGCTATGTGTGTCTACCTCGTATTTATATCTGAAGTCATATTCAGAATCGCATTCAAGTTCAAACTCTTATTGTGATTATATATGAAAAGGTCGGAAACAGAAAGCAGACAACCCTTTGATAAAATTATTCACCATGGACTTACCGCTAGTGAATGCACATGTCAAACCAACTGCAAAAGCAAGAGAGATGGTGAAGACCCCAAGCAGCAAATAGTTAACCGGATGACGCTGATAATAATAAGACAACGGACAGAGAGCTGTAAAAACACAACAATCATCAACAGAAATCAATCAAACAATCAACAACATGTAACATAAACTCAACAAAAATCGATCAAAACCATACTGATGAACGGAGCAATGATCAGAAGAATATAACAAGCAAATCCACCATTTGTAGTTGTCAAAAACGTAACAATAGGATGATACGTGACAACAATCGCACCAACAACCGCCGTTAGAAGCAATTGCACAGCGACGATCGAGTATATCTTCCGAACAAACGACCACCGTAGCTCCGGCGACTCCGCCATCATCGGATACATCGGCTCACCGGATCCAGCCTCAATGTCGGTTTTCAAAAACGGCTGTTGATTCCACATCTTCAACAAAACTATCGAACACTCGAAAGTCGAAACACCAGTAGTTTAAATTTTAACCAACATCGATAACAAATTGGGGGATTAGGGCTCCAAATCTCGATATGATCGACGAATATCGGAGTTTACGAAGACGAAATGTGGATGAAGGATACAAAGTAATTAAACGTTTGCAGATTGACACGAGGATTGCGTATGTGAAGCATGAAATTGGTTCAAATTGTTAGGGTTTGATTCATGTTATGGTGTTGTTCTTTCTTCTCCGGTGAAATAGATCGACGATCACTTCACCGTTGCATGAGTTTCGCCAAGTTTTGTTTTGTAAAACTTAAAAGAAACAATAGAAGGTTAGTTTGAAGGAATATTTCCTTTACCGGATAAGATTTCGAACCGGACATATTATTGATCTGGTTGGTCGGACCGGAATTAAAAACTAAATGACATCAGATCATGACAAGTGACGTTTAATGTGTCACTTATTGTCTCACTAGAAAGTATTGCATTTGCATCTGTCATTTTCGTCACTAATCTTGTGTTTGTGTGAAAATTCTGTAATAATAAATGTTCGTGTTATTTAGTGGTATGTAATAACGCTTGATTCTAGAGTATTCAACCCGGAGTTGTGTGGAAGGTTATTGATACGACAAGCAGGGCCGATCATGCTATAAGAATAATTTGTAACTAGCCATCTATCATTTTTGTAGTTAGTCAAGTTTTACATGGTGAATTCATAAACAAATTGACATTAAACCAATACTATTTTATTAGTAAACTAGTCGATTCGATTTAAAAATCATCGACATCATAAATAATCTAAGAACTATACACATACAAATATACATATCATTACATATTTGATGTAAACTCAACATGAAAATATTTTATCTTTTTATAGTTTGCTATAGATTTACAATGTTAACAAAACATAGCATATTAAATAAACAAATTATATATGAAGTTTGAAGTAGTAATTTAATCACCAAATGATACTATAAAATATAAATAAATAATTTCTGATAATCCAATCCAAGTGTTATTTGGTTCACTAGTTCGATTGATCGATGCCACAATCGAGTGACCCAAATAATCGGTTCTAGAGTACTCAACCAGTTAACCTGATTATTATGTGAAAGGTTTTTAACATCTAGTCGTGCCCTAGAAAAACTTGTTCTTGGATTATTTCTATTCCGTTGATGCCTAACAACTTACGTATTGAGTCTAACATTTTGGTTGCAAGACACGCCATAACCATAAACGTGTTTATAACTTCAAAGTGGTTGTTAGGACCGGATCGGACCAGCCGGTCCAACCGGTCTGACCGGGGATCAGCCACCTAACCGGTCCAGTTCGCATCGGATCGTTTTGGGCATGTTCGACTGACCGGTTCGTCCCGAATCGGTGGTCGGGCCGGTTCGAACCGGATTTTAGTTTTTTTAATGGATAAAAACAGGGTGTTAAACTATAAATTAGTGTGTTGGATATAAAAATATAGTTATGTTTTATATATAACTTTAAAAAAACATATATAAATGACTTATATTTAATTATACATATAACTATATATATATATATATATATATAAGTCAGTTATATATATAACTTATATTTAATTATATATAACTATATATATAGTTATATGTATTATATATATATATATAGTTATATGTATATTAAATATAAGTTATATGTACAATAAGTGACACATTAAACGTCACTTGTCATGATTTGGTTGTATGAGATAATGAAAGCCTAAAAATACTATTTGACCTGACCAACTACATTAAAGGGATCCAAAGTCTTATACACACCAACATCAAAAAAATATGATATCGTTGCAGAGAACAAAGCCGAAAATATGGTATGATCCACTCTTATTTACATTATGTTAAAACACCAAAAACTGAACACTTATAAAACATAAGATTTCATAGGCTACCGATAACTCATCCAAATACCCAACACTTGAAAATAACAACAAAGGTAGAAAAGTACTTAAAAGTCATTGGTCACTTTGGTAGAAAAGAAGTAGCTTAGCACAAAAACCATTACATAAAGAAATACATGCAGATGAAACATATCGCTTAAAATGTAAATAATTTGGATGTTTGAAAATGCAAACATTTGGCATGGGTGCATTTGACCAATATGATACTACAATTCCATAATATATATGAATGAATTAATGTTACGCGATAACAACGATACAAGAGTAGCAAAAGTAACGTCGCAACGTCGGATATAATTGCTTCTTAGAGCATTTAGAAACAAAAACGGGTTTAAAACATGTTACTATTTAAAACCCCACTTGCCATCCTAAAGCATTGATGAATGGTGATTTACAAATTGGAATTTCAAGGCATAAGTTATTCAATATAGCTTAGTTAATTTTACTGATAGTTAATAAGAAAACTATATTTTAATAATCTATTGATCTTTGTTCAATAATAATCTCAAAGTATTAATTTAACTAGTATTAATCTTAACTTTTAATTTTTGTTACTAATAACATTCTCAATTTAAATGTTCGTTAACGCCGTTAGTTTTTTTATGACGTATCACGTGATGTGATGTATAAAACAATTATAATAAAAATAAAAATATATTACTCAATTGTTTTTTAGGGTCATTTACATATTTTCCTTCATAAAATCATTAATTCCATATTTACCCAAGTCAAAAAATTAATTACATATCTCTCATTTTTAACACATATATGTTACATATTTACCCATTTTAGTGAAATTACTTATTGAATGATTATTTTACCCGTGTTTCACTAAAAATAAAAAAATGTTAGAGATTAAAAGTGTAATAAAAACATAAAAATTTAGACTAGTTTATATAATACTAATTACCAATTTTAATATGTTTAGTGGGTTGCATTATATGTTTAGTGGGTTATACCCACATTTGTCTTTTTCTTAAACTTTAATTATATATTATACTAGTTACTAAGTGTTTTGTGTATTATGAGTTGTAACCTAGGCTTAGTAGGTTGTACCAACTATTATTTTTTTTCATATTACCTATTACTTTTACATCTTTTACAATTTAACTCATATATTTTTTCACTTTCAACTTTGGTTCACTATACCTTTTGTCTTTTACAATTTTTTTGTTTTACGTAACGGTTCAAATTTCTACGAGTTAACACGTTACAAAGTGCGTATGTGGTTTAACATTTTTATGTCTATTTTTTTCATGTTTAACGGTCCCGTGACAACGCACGAGCCTTAGATTGACTTATAGTTTTTAATGTTATTTCATGCGCGTGTTCAATGTTTTTACGATTGCTTTCCGTTCGGTTTTATCTCTCCCATTTTCTTTTTTTTAATACGAGTTTTCTAGTGCTAATGGTCGATGCTGATGGTGTGAAATTAGCGGTCTTACGCTTTCGCCGTAACACAAGAGGCTTAATACTTGATATGCTATTTTTAAAGTTTAAGAACAAATCACACAAAAATAACTTTATACAATAGTAATCAAGTTTCAATATTGTTTTAATCAGGTAACTCATAGATTTATTTGTCCCCATCGATCACTCACAATTTTTTTTTGTCTTAATCAAGTGACTCGTAATTTTTTTATTCCAACCAGATAAGTAAAATAAACTAACTAAAATAGGAGTGATTTAATTAGATTACTTTTAAAACTTATACCCGCGTACCATCAACTCATCAAAGGGTTTACCAGCAACGAAGAAGAAGCAGAAAAATCAAAGCAGAAAAAATGGCGAGTGGAATCGCAGGCGTTGGAGTAGAGTGGCACCAGAGGCCTCCGAACGGCAAAAACCCCATCGTCTTCTTCGACATCACCATCGGCACCATCCCCGCCGGCCGTATCAAGATGGAGCTTTTCGCCGACATCGCCCCAAAACCGCCGAGAACTTCCGCCAGTTCTGCACCGGAGAGTATCGGTATATCAATCTCCTGCTTCCATAACCATAACTCCTCCTTCAACCGTTATTTCACTTTCACTGTTTTCATTTGTTAGGTTTCAACTCTTGTGGTTAGGGTTTAAGTGTTTAGTAGTAAGGGGATGGGGGAAAGGGAGGGGGATCAAGGCCTTTGATTACTGATTATACTGTTGGTGAGCGTTTTTGAATGTTTAGGAGTGAAGGGACTCTATGATAGTGTAGATGGCTGTCCATATATTCATGTTAGTATAAGAAGTAAGAACTAAGAAGTAAGAACCTTTTGGGGCTAAAGCACAAATTCAATTTTACTTCTGCACCGAAAAGGAAGCAAAAAAACATGTGCACTAGATATGTAATTATATTCTCATCTAGTCTAAACTGTTAGGAATGCAGAGGTGCACGCGAACAAATAATTAAACTGCTGGAATTACATGTACAGATATCAATGTTTATAGAACAAGATTCGGGCGATGAACTTGCCAATTAAGAACCTAGTTCGGGTAACCTACCTTAATATCGATCAATACACATTACGGCTGGCTGCCCCATGCTAAGCCTTAACACCGACCAACATTAACCACCCAAAACATTGTTTATCAGCGATGTCTGCCGTATTTCTACTCAAATTTAGTAGAAAGAGAATATAAGAAGTTAAGAACAAAAATACACATCTTAGTATTTTCAGATTCTATTTTTGTTTATCTTCTCATTCATGCAAATGCTAGAGCATGCTTTTGTTTCTAAGCCAATGAACATTTGCATAATCTTCTTCTAATCATAACATGTTAAACAAAATAATTGTTTGGGTTTGGCCAAAAGCAAAATAAACATTCCTTCATCTAAAATCACATGGAAGCAAAAGTAATGGGCTATGAAATATTATTTTTATAAATTTGTATGTAAACTGGACCTTGAAGCTACCATGTTCACCATATTTTACGTTCTTATCAAAATGCTCTTGTTACCAATATATCCCCTGCGGTGTTAAATATCATCATATGCACTATCCAAAGTCATGTTTTAGTTGCGTTAAATTTTTTTTTTTTTGTATGCGTTACAATTCTCAAGTGTTTACTATTGATTTGTTTTTTCTTTCATCTATGTGATGTTCTGCAGAAAAGCTGGACTACCTGTTGGATACAAGGGATGCCAATTTCATAGGGTTATTAAGGATTTTATGATACAAGCTGGTGATTTTTTGAAGGTTGGTTAATTTACATTCAATGATGCTTTGCTATTAATTTCAATTTGTTACAAAATTCCACTATATTGCTAATGAAATCTCTGTAGTTGAATGGGAGCTACATACTTACTACTTAATAGCTCAACTAAGGTGGGAATCGGTATACCATTTCATAAGTCATTGGATTGATGTTTCAAAATAAATGATCTGTACCCTTTTAGCGAAAGAAACATAAGATGGTAAGTAATCTAGAAAATTGAACTGCTTACAGCAGAGGAGAAAACACACAGTAGTGGAGGAACAACAACAAACCTGTAATCTTATGATTCGATTAGGGTTCTATGATTATAAGAACATATATTTACACATGAAGAAAACGGCTAGTATTAGACTTCATCTCTCACACTTCGCTCTCCTCTTCTTCCTCCTCCCTCTCTCTTAAAACACATATGTGTACGTATCTATAACATATTTATTTCCGTTGTATAACACATATATGTATATATCTGGTATTCATATATATACATCTGACATATATACATGTATATGTATTCTTATGCTATAACAGCTCCATATGTTGTTATAGATTGATCATTTTACAGTACTGATGTGCTCATGGAGGTAGCTTTTAAAGAGTTTAACACGGCTTTACTTCATTCCAACACATCTTGAATGACAAGCTGGGTTGTTAAGCATTACTTCTAAGTCATTGTATGAATTTTGTCCCAACAACCAAAGGTTGTGGGTTCAAACCTTATTAAGGTCATGTGTGTGTTATTTATCGTAAAAAAATTAGTATCAGTACGAATT
The DNA here is from genome assembly GCA_025506515.1 of Flaveria trinervia. Lineage (NCBI taxonomy): Eukaryota > Viridiplantae > Streptophyta > Magnoliopsida > Asterales > Asteraceae > Flaveria > Flaveria trinervia. The sequence goes on from CM046446.1 coordinate 90,648,373, forward strand.
GCACATTCACGTTTGATGAAACTATGAATGATGAAAGAAGGAAAACTTACCATTGAGACAAGTTCAGTATTAACTACTGCTATAATGCTATTACTTGAATCATTGCATGCATACCTTAGCTTTAAAGTTTCACAATTGACATGATGAAGGACCACTTACCATTGAGATGAGTTCATTTTCAACTACTGCTATTATGCGAGTATTACTTGAATGCAATGTGTGCATATCCTAGCTAAAATATTGCATAGTTGACATTGCTGAGTTACTTATAACTTATAAGCTGGCCATAGTACTTTCACCCAGTTGTCTTCATGTATATAAAAATATCTGAATATTGAAGCTCAAATTTTTTTTGGCAGGGAGATGGCAGTGGATGTGTATCCATTTATGGAAGTAAGTTTGAGGATGAAAATTTCATTGCTAAGCATACTGGACCTGGCCTTTTGTCAATGGTATGTGTCCGTTCTCTTGTTCTCTATCTGATTGATCTCGTTTTTTGTTATATTTGTGTTATGTTATACATGTGTAGAGTGTGGTTTTTGTTCTCATGTCCTTTTCCATTTCCGTTCGGTAAAACTTGAATCACCTTATGGTAAAATTAAGATGCTTTCTGCCTATTGGAATTCATTACCTGAGACTAAATAATCTATAGGTTTTATGCAATTATGAACATGCGCTCATATGCAGATAATATTGTTATATACCGTCTTAGGCTTAGAGAGTTTTATTTTTTGATCTTTGGCAGGCCAACAGCGGACCAAATTCAAACGGGTGTCAGGTACTTCAATTTTCATTATTCATTATTAAAAAAAGATGCTGTCTTATTTATTATTAAATAATACACATCATTAGGATGTATGAGTAAGCCGGTTTTTTTGATGGTTAAATTCCAATATTACCCATCATTATCTTTTTTATATAAAATTTAGTGATGTGTAAGTATGGGTGGTATGGGCAAGATGGTGAATTATGCTAGTCAGCAGACAATTATTTTGGAAGAAACTAAAATAGTAAGGCGGAGTGGCGGACAATAATTTTGAGATAGAGGGATGGCGGAAACCATCAACGATAATATGTTGTTTTGTTCTGTTTCAGTTTTTTATCACCTGTGCCAAGTGTGATTGGCTCGACAACAAGCACGTGGTATTTGGGGTACGTTCGTTTCCTATGCATCAAAGATAAACATGTATTTGATATTTGTATACTGATGTAGCTGGTATTGATGCAGAGAGTTCTTGGTGATGGCCTTTTGGTTGTGAGGAAGATCGAGAACGTGGCCACTGGACCAAACAACCGTCCTAAATTGCCTTGCATCATTGCTGAATGTGGAGAGATGTGATCCTCAACACGCTCTCCTATGCATCTATATGAAAGATTAGTATGTATATCCACTCGGAGAAGGTTTAAGATTGTCTATCTGGTTGAAATAACCCCGATACATGACTTGCGAAGCCAAAGAAAACATACATCTAGCCATGCAACATGCTTATGAGTCTCATGAGCATTCATGGTTTGCATTATTTACCTCTGGATATTAAAACGTTGTCAGTTTAATTTGAACCCAGGGATGGGATGCTAGCATCCCTTAGTTTCAACATTTTTACTTATGGTCGGTGATAAATTGATGTTACCTTTGTGTTTTTAAACTCCATTAACATTGCAATGAGATAGAGGTTTGATGATTAATCGAACTCTCGTTAACAATAATGTACATTTCTTCAAACGTTTAGGCATCTCGTGCTAAGCTTGAGGATCCCCTCAAGCTAGTGTTCGTCTTTTGAATCTCTGATACAATCATTGTGATGCGAGCATTGTTTTAAAAAACGGTTGAGGCATGCGCCTCGAGGCGAGGCACCCAGAAAATGAGTATGAGACGGCGCTTCATAGGTTTATTTTGTGTGCGTGCCTCATAGGGCTGAGGCGTTAAGAAAGGTTGTGTCTTGGGGGCGTTTCAGGGGTTTTTTTGTTTTTTTTTAATGTTTTACTCTTTGTGCCAGTTTCAAATATTCCATGTTTTTTTAGTGTGTGTTTTTTATGTTATTGATAAATCTGATGATGAAATTAGTCTATATTTTATTTTTTATAAGATATATAATTTTTATATTTATTTTTAATTTCACTTTGGGCCTACCTCTCGGTTTGCCTTGAGGCTTACGCCTCACGAGGCTAAGGGAAAATGCCTCGAGGCTCAATTCCGTACTTATAAACCTTGGATGCAAGCTTCGGAGATCGAGCAATAGTTTTTCTCCTTTGGTCCTTAGATCTTTAAGTGTGCAGGGGCTAAACAGTGAGTGAGAACCAAGTTCAAATTGTTTTGCCGTGAAAAAAAGAAATGCCATGATTAGAGCATAATCAATTGTGTAACATATACTTTGGTTTATATGTTAACTGAAATAAACACATTACAAGACCAAAGATCATTTATGAACAAGGATGCAGAACACAAAACAGAGAAAGAGAATCAAATCTAGAAATAATTCTAACTATGCTTGAGAGGGAAATTCACACATTCAAGCACTTTGTTTAGTGACACTTGATTCATACGCCCATATCTAGAAGAGATACTCAAAGGATATTGTGAGGATACAACGATGTTAGTAGACTTGCACAAAAATACCGGGTACGGACCCGACCCGCCGTACCCGACCCAGCCCCGGTCCGGGTACAACCCGGTACTGGGTGTACCCGGTTCGTACCCGGAATAACCCGGCGGTTTCAACCTGGTTTGTTTTTTTTTTTAGTTTCTAAAACCCGACCCTACCCGGACCCGACCCGGTCTAAACCCGAAGTGAACCCGGTATTGGACATAAAAAAAAGAGAAATAGAAAAAAATAAACAAAACCCGGTATTGGACCCGGTTCCGGACCCGACCCGGGTATAGCGGGTAGAGTTTTTCCGCAAGTGAACCCGGGTTCGTACCCGGATTCACCAATACCCGGGTACAAAAAACTCGACTGGATCGAACCCGGTTTCGAGTCCAGCCCAAACCCCGGTTTGTGCATGACTAGATGTTAGTATGCTCTTAATAAAAAAATCACAAGTTTAAATTCTATAAACCACAGACATGATTATTTCAAAAGTATAATAAATCTAGAGTATAAAACACGTTTCGTCGGTTAAAAAGAAAAGGGTTATTGAATTTTAATAATCCAAACTTTAATTTATTGGCCGGAATTAATTCAAACTCAAAAAATATTTACAGACACTCTCAACTTTGGGCTTATTTTTCTATAACGACCCATTATTAATCGAGAGTTAACATCGTTAGTTTTTTTATGACATGGACTACTTATGTGGTCAAAACATTAAGCATAAAGTGGAAATCTGCCATTGGATCCGTCAATCTGAAACTTTTGAACGCTGAAACCCGTTGATCTCTACATCTTGATCTGAACCACTTGACTCGTTAAAAGTAGATTTCATGTGACGATGAAGGCTAAACATCAGAAACTAAACTTAATAGAGGTTGGGTGACGGAGAAATTGACAAATGATTTAAAGTTGCCATCATTTCATGAAGAAAACTAACGTAAATTAACTTTCAATTAGTAAGAGACTGTTAAAATAAAAAATATATATAAATATTTGTTAAGTTGAGATTAATATTAGTTCGATAGATAAAAATAAAAGTTTAGATTATTAAAATCCAAAAACTAAAAAAGAAATCAGTGAATGGAAGGGCTATCTAGATATACACACACATAAACAAACATCGATTTATAGCAAAATCAACCACACCACACACCCACCGTCAACCACCGTAATCCTCCGCCTCCTCCGCCACTCTCTCGTCGGAGCGACGATCGGAAAGTCAAACAGAAAGTCAAAATGGCGTTTGCAATGAGGGCGAAAGTACCCCCAAACTCAGCCACTTTGGAAGAAGCTAGACGTCGGACCTTCGAGTTCTTCCGTGAAGCTTGCAGATCTGTTCCTGCGATCATGGACATATACAATCTCTACGATGTTGTTACTCCATCTCAGCTTCGCTCCACCATCTCTGCTGAAATCCGCAAGAACGCTCATATCACTAACCCTAAGGTAGCTACAAACCCTATGAAGTCTTTTTATTTCGTTTGTGTTTCAGATTGAGGTGATGTGGGTGGTGAATTTGTGGATTTAGCGTATGTTGATTGAATTTTAGAATGATTGTATGTTGTTTAAGGGTTTGGGGGATTTAGGGTAATGTTCATTGTCTGTTCACTAGTCTCTCGCTGATGTTGAGATCCAATGGTTGATTATCAAAGATGAAATTGGAACGAACTTGAAACCGCAATTGATGTTATTATTGTTTAGGTTAAATATGTTTTACTGTATCAGTCTTGTATGTGAAGTGTTCTAGGTTTAAAGTCAAAATCAATGTGCATATGATGTTTTGATGGAGGATTATTAAGCATTAGAATTTAGAAAGCTATATTGTGCTGTATGCTGGAAAAAAAACTCATCTTACAATAGGCTTCTGGTGTTGTCGAGTGTTCCTTATGCTTGTTAAATCATGTGTTTAGAACTTAATGGGAGCAGCAATTAATTTAAAGAAAGTTGTGACACCTTATTTCAGTTTATTTGTGCTTACACATAAACATGATATTGTGGGCACATGATGGTTTTAAAGTTTGTTGCAATTCATCGCCCACAATTTGTTAGGAGGATGAAGCAGATATCTTTAGTTGGATGAATCATTTAGTGAGTTCAGTCAGCTTCATGAGTCATGACCATGAGACTAGTAATGAAGTGAAGATTGCAAGTTTAATTCTGTGAATCTGTGATCAAATATGTTATTAAATTCTCACCCTTTATTTTGTTTTGAAAGAGTTTTGTGAGCGAACAGAGAAGATATGCTATCTACGAAAGTTGGTAGTGGGTCATATAACTCTTCTTGATACGGTCAGCCTTTTGAGAGGGTGAATGGCAATGACTATCTGATGAATCATCTTTCACATCACATGTTTGCATATTGTTTAGCCCTGACTATCAGTACAGTTTTTTCTATTGTGGTGAACTAGTTGTTCGTGAAACAAACATATTCGAGAAATTCCAACTTAATAGCAGAGCTGGGGAGGGGGATGAAACTTGTTGTTTGTGGTAGGTGTGAAAACACTGGCGGCTAGTATTTGGTGGATGGTAGGTTTATATCGATGTAGATAATAAATGATATGGGAATGACACTTTTTGGGCCATAATCGTAGACAATAAATTGTGGGTATGCTACTAGGAGTAGAGTGCTAGTCATTTATATAGTTCTTAGGGAGTAACACTTCTTGGCTCTTTAAACTTAAATGATGAGTTTTTATAGTATGATACGGCCTATAACTATTAAGTTTTAATTGGGTTGAATATACCTATACACTCGTCACTTTTTAGTATAAATTCGATTTTATCCTTAATGAAGTTGCATATTCTTTTATGTGATGTCAAATTCTGTTAATGATTAGTGTTATATCTTTTTGTTTATTTATTTCCTAATACCTATTATCACCATGTCCTTCATCTTTTAGGTCTATTATATTATATCTTTTTCCTCCATTAATAAACCACTTTTCTCTTCACTTCTGTAAACAAAAAAACCACAGTTTAATCCACCAAAGAACAAATATTTCCTTCTAAAGTGTGTAATCAAAGATCCCCTAATAAACAGAACTTAAAAAATAGAAATGTTTTTACACCCCTTTTTCTTCTTTCCTTAGAAGAGAGGAATCTGCCAAAAGGGAAACAGATGAAGAAACAATGTCTACATAAAAATTAATAAACTTAGAAGGTCACCAACACTTTTTTTCTGCAATAGGCCGACAGGGAATTTGTGATTACTAACCTGAATGGCTGAACCTGATACATCTATTCCTTGTCTAATATTCTTACTCGTCTCAAGTTCTTCATAACCCAGTTGAGAAATCCTTTAGCATTTTACAATCATATATTTTCATTTAGTTTTTATTATAAATGAACGATTTAGATTGGTTATCTCACTTCTTGCATTATTTGTGGTTTCATATTGAACTCTCTAATATATATTTGAAAGATCTTCTTCCTTGCGATAAATTTTGTTGATCCTTTGACGTATTCCATATACTTATATGTAATAATGTCTCTTTGATGTCATTATATATCTTCACTTACTATGACTATACAATAATATATCTGGCCTTCACTATGCAATATATGTGAGGTAACTTATTATCTTTTGAATATGTAGAATTTTAGTCATTTCAAATTTCAATGAACACTCTTTAATTGCTGGATAATCATTGCAGGTGATTGATATGCTGCTGTTTAAAGGAATTGAAGAGCTGAGCAATATAACGGAGCATGCAAAGCAGCGACATCATATAATTGGGCAGTATGTGGTAGGTAATCAGGGTCTTGTTCAAGACGCCGCCAACAAGGATGAGAATATCTCCAACTTTCTGAAAAAGTTCTACAAAACCAACTACTTTTGAACCTTTTTTGGTTTGTTTCGGCCTGCGTTTCCCAAATAATTATGTTACTGCACTGCGGTTCTTGCTTTGTCTGTATGAATAACATCCTTTTGCTGATTAAAAGCAATGGTGTTAGATATCAAAACATGTTTTTGTTTCCGCATCAAAGTTGGAACTTGATGTCTTCAAAGATTGTGCAATATTATTGACTAGTAGTTGATTCCTTGTTAGGTCTTCATGTGTGGAGAGGGTGTTTTACATACTTATGTTTGATATTCATGAGATAGATCATAAACACATGGGGTTGTATTTATGATCACTCGTATTTATCACGATCAAGTATTAGATATCCTTGAGGTCACATGGATTAAGCCATGAGAAATAACCTCCTGCGCAAAGTGTGTGAATCCTTGGTGGCATATACACACCTGACTTAGACAAGACACGTGTATGGTCAAAAGATCCTAGTGGGGTCTTCAGGGTCAAATCGATCAAGCTACATCTTTTAAATCTTTCTTGTCCTCAACATCCTTGGGTATTTAATTGGAATCCTTTGCTTCCCATTAAACTCAATGTGTTTGGCCGGAGGGACAAAAGAAATAGATTACCATCTCTAACTGAGCTTAACAAAAGGAATTTCATTGTGCCAAGTTTAATGTCTACTTGGGGAAGTAAATGAAACAGCGGATCATCTCTTTACAGGGTGTTACGTAGCAACAACAATCCGGCAATTCCCAAGTTTTTGATGTAATATTCTACCCATCTATGTCTTTTCAACAAGAGACATAATGGATCTATACAAAATGACAACTCAAACTAATACAATCGATTCCGCTTTTTTCATGTTGGATAGATTTGAAAGCAAGAAACTTCTTGAACAAAAATGCTATTCTCGGTAATTTGATGGAGGAAATTAAGGTTTTGAGCTTTCTTTGGGTAACTAATCGTGGGAAGTTGCGTAATCTAGATTGGGACAAATGGTGTAAATTTGATTTGGGAAATGTATAGTTTTGTTGGAGCTAGATTGTGTAGTTTTTTGGTGTACCTGCCTCTAACTTCTTGCTAGAGGTTGTTTGCTTTTGGTGATAATATAGCTGTTCAAGAAAAACAAAAAAAAAAAGAAAAAAACAAAAAAAGACCACTTTATGAATCATAGTGAAGTGTGTTCTGAACAAGACCTCTTTAAGTATCCTTAAACCTAATGTAGTTATGTCTTTGAACATGAGAACATCATTTAGTGACTGAGTAATTACAAAAATGGTTGTGAAATTCTTTAGGAGAGATGTTGAGATGAATGAGCAGCTAAGATGTTGCAATAAGAATAAACAAGTTGAAAATCTTAGTATTTCTTCAAGCTTCCCCACCCCAAACAAGACACCTCTTACCTTCTGAACCAGATCGATCAAAGTAAGAAAATGAACAAGTTTCTTACTCATATATGAGGAGTTTAGAAACAATGTTTCTTCTCTTTACGGTTTTAGGCATACTAACTCGAGCCAACTGTTGCATTCACATATACGTGCATGTTAGTATAGATCTCCAATCACCTTCATAAGGAGTTCATTGTTACACGTCAAACGATTGTAGTAAGTTTTTTTAAGTTATCAAGTTGTTTGTGTAGATTGAACTTTAAAGTTTAAAACAGATTTTTGGACATCAGATTTAAAATTATTATGTTTTTTATTTTCCACAATGTTCTGTTATATTTATATAAATGTGTAGGTGGATTAAAGAAATAAGGAAAAAAGGCAAGATGTCTGGCGGTTGTTGCCATAGGAGTATAGGACCTTTTGAACTCATTTTTTATGATAGATTTTTTTTTTCTCTTATAACTTATAAAAACTTTATTCAAAACCGAGTTGCATCAACGTAGAAGAGTAATATTTGGATATCACAAAACAAAAATTTTGTATACCTTAGATGAAGAAACAATCTTCTGTTTTGATCACAACCAATGATTGTTCATTAGTACAGATGAGACAGAAGAAAACAAAAATGAAACACTTGAATCTCATATATTAGAATCATTCACTGTTTTCCCAATCAAGATCTTCATCTTCATCAGAATTCTCCCATGAACTATCATCTTCCCCCTGCACATTACATACAACTTCATGATGCCCGCCTTTGAACATAATCAGCAACACTTAACGCCATTACAATGGTGTTTGAATTATTTGATTCATAATTACATAATGAGCTCATCAGAGATGTCTAGATCTATGTTTACTCAAACATTCAGAAGTGATTATTGTTGCGACTACAATCCTATAATCAAGAAACATGTGATGATTAATAATGAAACTTACCTGGCTGGATTCCGAGACAAGATCATGCGGCTCAAATTCATCCGACTTCTGAGTATTCAGATCCTTAATATCCTCAATACCCGGCTGCAACATCAACAAGAAGTATTTTATGTATGTTCAGAGTATAGAAACAAAACTAAAGATAGAAGGAATACTTACATTCTGTGCTTTCATTTGCTTTATGGTGTTTTCCAACTCGGATACGTGTTCTGTCAGAGCCTGCGCAATTTACATTACAAATTATAAGTGCTTTCATGTCAGTAGAGAAGGAAATTATAAGTGCTTTCATATCAGTAGAGGAGGAAATTAAACTAAGGACACAAGTCAAATGAGTTGAAAGTCATCCAGAAATGCATTTATATGCATTAAAACCTCCAAAACCCCTTTATTTATAAACCAAGATTCTACATGAAATAGTGTAGTTCACATGAACCCTTTACTCACCCCCTGTTTGGCCACCTCTACCTTACACTGCATGAATATATATATAGATCATGAAAAAGTGTGAAATAAAGGTAACGAAACCTCGTATCTCTGCAAAGCTTTCCAACGTTTCAATGCCCGTGCTTTTGAAGGAAGGCTTCTGGGCCTAATACTTATTGGTCTCTGATAATTCTTTCCACGATAATAAATGAGGGCATAGCCTTTGGGCACTCGTACTATGTCTATTAATATCCCACCACTTTCATATTCTAGAAACCTTGCTGTTTCTTCTACAAATTCAATGTCTTTTGGCTTTGATATAAGTTTTACAAGTTCTCTATGCTTCCAATGCAAATGCATGTTCTCGATAACACCATCAAAAACACCACGAATACCTGCAAATTACCTTATCGCCATAACATAAATTTTCAGAAAAATATTTTTTCTATTCCACAAAAAAGGCACTTGTTATACTTTCCAAAATAAAGTCCAATATGAAAATTGATATAAGAAACCAAACTAAACAAAGCATATTGGGTGGGTAAGGTTAAGTGTCAAAATGAGAATTTTTTTAGTACACCCAAAACACTTTTTAATCAAAAGTACCATAAATAGTTAGTGTAAAATATGATGCATTGATGCCCAAATTCTAAATTAGAATAATAAAATATTTCTAGTAAAATGATTTAGATGCTTATGTACATTAGTAAGTACACGTTGGCAAATTCGACTTGTTTTGTTTAAAGCTATTTTCTTTTCCCTTACCCACCGAACCTCTTGGAGATAAACATAGCTCGAATTGACCCATTCATATGTAAATGGGTCGAAAGAGCCACCTTCCAATGTACCAAACAATAATGAATTTGGAGGAAAAAATGATCATTTAAGGTGGTTATCAACTTATTTGCTACAACCATAAAGTCCGACATCAATTTCACATTTTTTTCCTTTAAATTAATTCACTTGACTCCAAAAATTCAAACTTGGCGTCTTTTCACTAATAGGTGATGCAGAAGAAGCAAAACTTAGTGAATGATTTACCAAGTGGTAAATAAGGTTTCATTCTTAATCCAACTCTTCTGAACATAACACGTTCCTCATCCGTAACAGTTTCCTGGTCCTCTGGAGGACCAGCAGGAAGCCAAGATTCCCGTATCTTAGCTAATTCTTTATCTGCTCTACTCCTTTTAGACTGGGCCTGTTCAACGCATCCAGAATAAATTAATAATAATCAAATAAATTAGCATAAATTTATAATAGAGAGAACAATTAAATAAACAAGAAAACAGTTGGCAGTTTAACGATGTAAAGGTTACTTACGATAAATAATTTGTGCTCAAGTTTCTTAACAACTCTAGTTATCTTTGTTTTGGATGCTTCTTCTAACATTTGCTTGTGTTCTTCGGTTGTTTTTTCTCTTCCCCATTGTGCTTGAGCCTCATAAAACTCGGCTAGACTTCCTGCAAGCGCACCTGTCCATTTTCAACACTTGTAGGAGTTGCAGCTGCTGTTTCTACTGCTACATTCCTCATCTTCTCTTCTGCATCTTGAATCTCTTTTGTCATTTCCTGTCTTTCTGCTAAAGCGGTAGCCACACTTGTGGGAACAAAATCTTTCCCACGGTAAATCACGATGTAATATTTGTTTCTGAGCAGTAGGATACCTCCTGTTAGTCTCTGTAATACTTCACATGTTAGAATCATGTCATTCTTTAAATCATTTCATTGTTCCATGCATCACAATTTTCTTCAGAAAAGAACCGCAGTTTATCATGATTGAGGATCCATACTATGCGCATAGTAACAGTTTAATGTACCTTTAACTCCTCAGCCATTAGCTCGTTATTGGTATTTTGAATTCCACGTTTCACGGCAATTTTAGCAACCATGCTTTTCTCCCAAAGCTTGATTATTGCAGCTGCCAAACCCTGATGATTCCTGTTTCTCCTTTGGTACCAATTAAAAATGAAGATACATGTCAGATGCATAAGTAAAAATTCAACCTTGATCTATTTATTTATGTTTGGGTCAATTCAACTTCTTGGTTGTCTCTAAGGGTCAAACAGGTTGAAAGTAGTCCAAATTTAAAGCACGGTCACCTGTGTCGATTTATTCAAAAAACTAGACTATTATTTAAATAATAAAATTTTGTAATCATATTAGATACGCTAATATAAATTTAAAACAAATTATTTAAAATTGTGGATAAAAAAGTGTCTTGTGTTGTTTAACCAAACTAGTACCAAAAGGGATACATTTAGCCACCTCTAGGAATGAATAATTGATTCAACGTAGTACCTAGAGCAAAATGACAAGGTAGTGATTTAGCAAGTTTCCTTAAATTAGTCATTTCTGCATTGGTGAGGCGAGGTCTCATTCCCGTAGGAAGAAGTCTGAAGGGGGTCTTGAAGCCGGGAATTGTCTGAGGAAGTAAATCGGCGTCTACTGGAAGTATTCCGGTGCCCCACCATTCTTGAAACCGTGGTCCTAACCCATCTAACACACTATTAAACTCAATCTCCTCTTCTGTCATGCTCTTGGTGACAGGTGTGGTTTTTGCATCACCATTTCTTGTTATCAGGTTATGGTTATTATTATTATTAATATTGTTGGCAGAAGAAACATCCGGAACAAAAAGGGTATCACCGGTGGATTGAGGTCTTGAAGAAGGGCCTGCATAAGTAACTCCCCTATATACCATCATCACACTTCCAGATTGCCAAATTACTAATCCACCTGTTCGGCGCTGGTCATCAGCAACTTCAAAGTTAAATTTAGAAATTACATAATCAATTTCTATTGAATCATAACTACAACCAAAAGAAAAGATAAAGGTTTATCATAGAAATCAATTAGAATTATAATATAGGTTACCTGTACATCTATTCTTTACCTACTTTGAAAGACCTTTATTCTCATTCACAAAACGCTTCATATTTTGCTCTCAAATATGTCATTTTAGTTATTCTATGTATTATCTATCAAAAAATTTCAATCAAACCATTTATTGGTAAAGTTCAGAATTTGTTAAATACACAGAGAGCTGATTATCTAACTATTTCAACTTCAAACACTAGAAGCACATCCAAACACTATTTTGATTATTTTTGTGGCTGATTTTATTACATCTTTAGCTGGTTATGATTATTCAATTCAATAGTACACCATCACCTTTGTATCACACATCTAAGCATCCCCTCAACAATCAGAACCTTACATTCTAGGCAAACATAATGATGAAAAGAAAACAGAATCTTATCAGATGATACAACCCTCAAGGGCAATTGCATACACATGGAGAGCAATATGAAGTGCAAACTTATGACAAAGTGGAAGCTAGACTTGCAACGTACAGGGTGGGGCAACATAAGCATATACAAAGACATAAAAGATGACTTTGCACAATCAGAGCTTTAATAACATTGATATATAGCCATCTGAAAGCTCAAGTGAAGAGTGCCTCAATTATAAAATGTCAATAGAGTATTCTTCTGTGTAATTTGTCTACCATCCAAGCCTATTTCTATATACTTATGTGAGTGAATGTATATTATTTCATAAAAATACTTGCTAGATATAGACATTGTCAAGAAACCCTGCGTACGATACTAGGATAGCTTAAATGATAACCTACGCATCAAGTGCCCCCATAACAATTACTTAACACCTAGGAGTTGAATCCCCACACTGATTCATTAGCATCTACTGTTGAATTAGCAAACTTGAAAAGAATCTTTACAATCTTTTCCGAGTACTTGCATGAATGGTGCAATGATATTAGATATTTAGACACCTAACTTCATAAACATATTATAGCATACAAAGTTACAGACTTTAGTCTTCATATGTTTGCTTAATCTATATATAATTATACTCTCTAAAGAGCTTAGTGGTTACTAAAAACTAGTCAAGAAGAGCCAAAACCGGAACAGGTTTCAACCTATAATATTGCCTTAGTTCAAGCAAAGCTAATTCATGATATTAATCAGCTAAAGGATTCAAATTACAATTCCATTGACTTCCAATGACTCAAACGCCCACTTAGTACTTGTATCAAGATCACAATCAACAAAAAGCACTCACAATCAACACGCGTGTTAGTCTCATCGTCTCATAACATTCAAATTCACCATTTGCATATCTCATTACAAGCATATATGATTTGTTTAACATTTGTGCAAATGATATATTGAATCAAACAGCACATAAAACCGCAAACAAATACCATCAGTAACCAAAACAAACACCAACCTGAACAATCTCATGAGCAGTTTTCATATCTCTAGCCAACACCTCATGAAACTTAAGCCTAACCAACTCCGACCTCCTCCACTGATCATGAATCTTCTCAAGAACCGGCCCCGTGATCCCCGCCTTCGGGATCGTTATCCTCTCGCGTATCGTCGTCCCCAACGTCCTCAACCGCCTCAACTCCGCATCTTCAAGTGTCAATTCAGCCAATGTAGGAGCCTTCATCCTCCTCTTCTTCACCCCTTCCACATCCCTCTGTTCATCTTCATCACCTCCATCATCTCTCTCCCATGGTAGAACACTCTCAACCTCATCATCATCAATCAACAATCTATCGGGTCGAACCCAATCTCTCCTCAACAAATCCCCTAATTTCTCATCTCCCGTTAAACCCATTTCAGAATTTGATTGATATTCAGTGGTGTCTTCGTCTTTCTCGTCGTCATCGGAGCCCAACCCTAAATTACGCAACCGGAGGACAATCCGGTCGATGGCGGTGGTCCGACCGCCGCCGGTGGTGGCAGCGGCGGCGGCGAAGTCGGAAGAATGGGAAAGTTCGGATCTTTTTGAAGATTCAGGCTTGGTTGAAGGGTGTGGTGGTGGTGGGGATGACCAATTGTTGAGCCAAGGGGAAGATGAAGAAGATGAAGATGAAGATGAAGATGAAGATGAAGAATTAGGGGTTGTAGTGGTGGTGGTGGGATTATCTGGTGTTGGGTGAATTGAGGAAAAGGGTTTGATGAATGAGAGTTTTGGGAGAGGTGAAGACGATTGGAAGAAGAGTGAGTGGGAGTTTGAAGGGAATGGGAGTATGAATTTGGTGTTACGGAATGGGAGTTCTGTAAGTTTCATGGTGGGTGAATGGTGGGTGTAGTTGGTGGTCATTCCACCGTCATCGGTGGTGGTGGTGGTGGCGGTGGTGGTGGTGGTGGTGGCGGTGGTTGAAGGGAGAGTGGTGAGTGAGAATGGTGAAGTTTGAGTTTTGGATGAAGACGAGATAAGATGTGTTGCAGGTGTAAGTGATATTTCTCAATATGATATTATTGGATTGGATTTTAACAAAACAAATAATAAACTTTGATTTGGTCGGGTTATTTTTACTTTTTATAAGCTTGTTAGTATCCATAAGTGGTCACAATTTTAAAATATACAAGTATAATAGCTAATGATATAGTAGTCTAGAGCAAGTTACTAATCAAAATTAAATTTGTTGGGTTTTAGTTGAGAGGTGTTGTAAATTTAGTTTACGATAGAGTAGGATATATTATAGGTGTTAAACAAATTTAAATGTATAATGGTCTTTCATTATACACCAACAATTATTTCCAAGTGGTTTATAAATTGTATTGTATGGGTTAAGAGATTTTGACAAGGGTGTGGTTAAATATATCATTTTTACTTAACGCATCATCATGTGTGAAGATAAATTTTTTATTTTATTTTGATGGTATATGAAGTTTGTGTGGAAAAAAGTGTATTTAGTGGTATCATTGAACTAATTAATTACGATGTCATGTGATTATGAGGTCATGATAAATCGATTTATAAACGGCCTGGGTTTTTAGAACTTTGTATTTTCATATTGATCATGGTGTCGACTAAAACATAAAATGCTTGAGATAATGTATGTTGATAGCTCCAACTTCAAATACAAGCTTTCGAGTGAGGATGAGATAGAAGTTGGAGTGAAAATTGTTAACTTCTTTAGTTTGGCTCGTAACAAAACAAGAAAGATAAGAATAGCCATAAATATAAGTGATTGTGTTGATGAATGTGAAGAGTCTCGAAAGAAGTTATAATGCTAGCACAACTTGGTCCTCTTCACTCCACCACCACCACACCATCATCGATACTAGCAAATCCAGCAAACAATCTTTTCGCCATGATCAACAACGGAGGGTTTCATTCAACCTCATATTCATATATTGTAATATCTTCAAATTTTGGTGATCTTTGTCACTAAAACAAGCTAAGAGATTGTTCTTGACAACATTTAGGTAAAGTATGACAAATTTTTTAAATTTATAGTTTTATGAAGACATCGAAGGAATGCGAGTTCATTTGGATAACAAAATTTAAATACATCAATTTCAATTATGATTCCATCTCTACATATGAAACATATTTATTAACAAAACTTATTCCAATTTTAACAAACTTTATGAACAAAACTGCACACGAGGGTACGCACTAGGGTTGTGTTTTACAATAAGGCGTTAGAATGATATACCACTCTCTTTACATATTACTCACATCTAAAAAGACATTTGCTAGAGTTTGTGTCAGGTTGATTAAATGCATTATCTCTTATTAAATGCATATCTCATATCGATTTAATTATCATGATTTTTTAATATATGTCAATATGTTCGTACTGGACCTGTAAACTTTTGTATTCTACCTCATAAGCGCTCCTGTACGCTTGTTCACCTTCACAACGACCACATTCGACCTCATAAACAACTATATACGCTTGTTTGTCCTTGTATACACACAATATGCTTGTTCACCCTCGTATACGTTCGTATTTAACCTCATAAACGCCTATATAACTCGTTCTTCCTCGTATACATCAATATTTAACTTATTATACAAAGGCACATTGAATAATATATATATATACACAGACACACACACGCAAACATTTAGCACAACCCGTTTCATATATGCAAATATAATATCATATATGTCATTTTCTTATTGTTTATTGTGAGATTTAAACTCTTTAACCTTACGTAAAAAATATTATTTTACACACGCAAATATCAAATCATACCAACAACCTTTCGTATAAAACATTCGATTAGTGTCAATAACAGACACATTGACAAGCTGTGAATTTAGCATACGATGTATGTGTATAAGAAACATGACACAAACACATTTACGTGTTATTGTCGGTAATCTTAACTTATCATCCTTCCAACTGTTCGTTTTCACACCATTTTGTGGAGCTAATTTCGGAAACCAACAACCATTGTCTCTTCCTCACCCTAACCCCACCAAAATCATCTTAACTTAATCACACCAAAAAGCTTCCATAATCACCTTTTGCTTTTACAAAATCAATGGCACATTTTTCCAACAATAAAGAACATGGGTTCCCCCTCATTTTCTGCAAAATCTTGACAAAAGATTGATTCTTGGTCAAAAGAATCCTCATTCTTTATGTTTCTTTTGTGGGGTTTAAATGATTTCATATTTTCATCACATTCGATTTGAATTCGTTCAGGGTTGTTGTTGTTGTTGTTGAAAGATTGTGGATTTGGGTATGCACACCAGGTGTTTGATGTTTTGCCTCTGAGAGTGACATTGATGATTCAATTTTCAAGGGGAGTTTGATTTGGGTTAAGAGCATTAGTGTGTTTTTAGATTGTGAGATAATGAGCAAAGCATTGGTGGGCATCTTGAAGGCCGCTGAAGCAAACATTAGGAAATCAAGAACTTGTGCAGGGAAAAGGGCAATCAGCATCTTCACAACAATGTCTGTCGCCCATGTGGATGATGAGGTTGATGGTGATGGAGAGGGTTGCCACACGGAGAAGATATTCTCGAATGGCGACATCTATATCGGTCAATGGGCTACGGATTACCCTCATGGCAATGGGAAGTATTTGTGGGCAGATGGGTGTATGTACTTTGGTGAATGGTATAGTGGCAATATACGCGGTAAGGGCAGGTTTAGTTGGCCTTCGGGTGCGACTTATGAGGGTCAGTTCAAGAATGGTTATATGAATGGCGAGGGTACTTTTACAGGCTCTTTGAATGATACATATAGAGGTTCTTGGGTCATGAACAGAAAGCAGGGAAAGGGGAGCCAGAGTTACACGAATGGGGATCGATATGAGGGAGAGTGGAAAAGGGGATTTCGTGAGGGGCAAGGGAGGTATCATTGGAACAGTGGTCATCAGTATATTGGGCAATGGAAGAATGGGAAGATGAATGGGAATGGGACAATGATTTGGGCTAATGGGAATCGGTATGATGGGTGTTGGGAAGATGGGTTGCCGAAAGGGAATGGTACATTCCATTGGCAGGATGGGAGTTTCTACGCGGGTGTGTGGAGTCGTGATCAGAAGAGCAAAGTGGGAAGTTTTATCCTGCGAATTCGATCAATCCTCATGATGATTGGGATCCTCATCAGCTTTTTTCGGTTGAGATGGGTGAATGTTTGATTTGTGAGGGTGAAAGCATTTTGATTTTTCCTTCAGATAAGGTGTTCTTTTGGTCTAACAGTGAAGAGAAGCCACCACCCAGGAAGAGTACGAGTAATAGAATGTCGGTTGATGGAAGGCTAAGTAATGGTGATAATCTCAAGGATGGGAACTCTAGGAATGTGTTATTTGGTAGGTCGCTTAAGACCACGTTGCAGCCTGCAAAGAGGCAAGGCGTGACGATATGCAAAGGCCATAAGAATTATGAACTTATGCTAAACCTACAGCTTGGTATAAGGTATTTACCGGATAAACTGTTCTCACAATATTCTTTTTGTTTACATTTTTGGTTAATTTCTTATTAATTTATGATTGTTAGTTATATCATGCCAATGTGAACAAGTATGCTCTGCAACATGTACATGGGTGCTTCTGTTGAAACTTACTACATGAGTACTTTCTGTCTTTTACATGTTTTTTTATTAGTTATGGGAGGTATAAAAAAACTAAATCAAAAGGCCCATTGGGCTACACACCAGGTATTACAAACAATATGGAATTAACTACATTGTATATTTCTTCATTGCTTGTGCCTCTTTACATCAAGAGAGGGGTCATATATATAGAAGGTGGTAAAATACTATACATATATGGTTGAAAATCAAACACGTTCACAAACAGAGAACCTAAGCTTCTGAATATACTCATAAAATAAACTTAAGGTGGTAACAACTATACATATATACATACACATATGCATGTGTGTGTGTTCGTGTGTTTGTTTGCTATTAATTAGTGGTGCAATCCAGACATTCCGTAGGAAGACCTGCACCAACCAAATCTCTTAAGCTGAAGCCTACAGCTTTTGATACCCAGCAAAAGCTATGGACAAAATTTCCTCCAGAGGGGTCGAAGCATACTCCACCTCACCAGTCATGTGAATTTAAATGGAAAGATTACTGCCCGTTGGTTTTCAGGTTAGTATATGCCCCTTAACGCGATATATAAATCTTTACTCTAAAAATACGTGTTACTTTTGGAGTCATGTTTCTGTTTGCTCCCCCCTGATTTAATATCTAATGATTTCAGGACTCTTAGAAAACTATTTAATGTGGATCCAGCTGATTACATGTTATCTATATGTGGAAATGATGCTCTTCGGGAGCTCTCTTCTCCTGGAAAAAGTGGTAGCTTTTTCTATTTGACCCATGATGACAAGTACATGATCAAGACGATGAAAAAATCAGAAGTCAAAGTGAGTTCATTTTAATCCAAAGCAGTTTCATTTATAGTTTCTTGATTTCAATTTCTTTATGTTCGTTAGTAATGAATACTTCAGGTTCTAAAAAGAATGCTTCCAGCATATTTTGACCATGTTAAGTCCTTCGAGAACACCCTTGTTACAAAATTTTTTGGTCTCCATTGTGTGAAGTTGAGTGGGCCTATACAAAAGAAGGTATAAATTTGGAGATTTGTTTCAAGTGGTCAATGGTCAATTCCATTGTTAAATTTCTGACTAATGTGGCAGGTTCGGTTTGTTATCATGGGAAATTGCTGTGTACCGAGGTTCCTATTCACAGACGCTATGACTTAAAAGGGTCTTCCCATGGGCGAATAACAGATAAACCTGAAACAGAAATTGATGCAAACACACACTCAAGGACCTTGATCTCAAATTTATCTTCCGGTTGCGCAAAGAATGGTTTCAGGAGTTCTGCAGGTGAACTTATTGTGTTTTCTTATGCTATCTCCTGACTTCAACAAACTTATGTGCTCACATTGTTACTTCAGTCAAGTAAACAAGGATTGTGACTTTCTTGAACAAGAAAGAATTATGGATTACAGTCTCTTGGTTGGTATTAGCTTTCAAGAAAGCAATGGGGAAGCAGCTGATGGTAAAGCACATATCTCTTTCTCTCTCTCTCTCTCACACACACACATATACACACATGCACGCGCACTCACTATAGCAGTCACACACATACTTGTACGGTTTATAAAGTGGATGGTGCAGTTATTCTGGGTTTCTATTTTCAGGGGGAGCCGAACCTGATAGCCCAGGGACAACTCCTAGAGTTTCAACAGACGGCGATGGTGTTCTCAATCCTGCTCGGTAATTATAGATTTGCAAAAGTTTAAAATTAAATAGCGGTTGAATTTTGACCGTTTAATTATGTGGGTTCGGGTTACATACTATCTAACCTGTCAAAAGGTAAATTAGAATGGCTAAAAAGGGTCTCATGAAAGCAACATATTATAATATTAATGCATACTTGCATAGACCTACTTAATTCCTTATTATCTCTAATCTGTCAAAAGGTAATAATATATACTTTTAATCACATCTAACAAGAAGCATTTATAATTTTTTTTGAGAAGGTTGGATAAGGCTTGCGCGAAATTGCGTGATGCGCTTCGATGCGTTCGGTCCAAATTCTTGATGCGGACGCATCACGTATGCGATGCGTTTGTTAATAAAGAAAATACTAAAAGTTATATGTACATGAAAACAATAAATTTCACTGGAATTTTAGGAAACATAAAAAAGAATTATACACCGGCAGCATGATAGTAGACTTAAAACGATTTAGAAAGGTCAAAAAGTCTTTTAGATGCTTGAAAAGTCTCTTAAAAAGCTTAGAGAAGTTAAAACACAGACTTAAAATTAAAAAAAAATCATAGATTGTTCAAGAGAAAAGTCAAATTCAGTTAAAAATTTGATATTGCACGCATTTGGCGCATCTTGCGAAATGCAGCGCAATATTGGCGCATCATGTAAAGGCATCACAACACATGTGGCGTTGCGCTCCGGGCACCGCATCAGCGCATTATGTGCGCATTTTAAAACCAAGGCTTGCGTGTTTTAACGGTTCAACATGTAGTCCCGCTCCAACAAATATTTATTTTGACTTGAATCCAGAATATGTCTCGACCCTTTACCCAACCCACCCGACCACACATTTTGCCACCTCTATAATTTTGTAATAGATAGAAAAGGACGCTAGTTAATGACGCTCTTCGTAAACTTAAGCACGAATGTCTTACACTTTCATGCTGAAACTTGAACATCTGCGATTTGCAGGTGGGCATCCGTACGGCTGGGCATTAACATGCCTTCACGGGTAGAATTCACTGTCAGAAGTCATGAAACTCAGCTGATCGGAGAACCAACCCGAGAATTCTCTAATGTCATCCTCTTCTTTGGTATAATAGATATATTGCAAGATTATGACATAAGTAAGAAGCTTGAACATGCATATAAATCATTCCAATACGACTCCACTTCCATCTCCGCTGTTGATCCTAGACTGTATTCTAAACGTTTTAAGGATTTTATGTTTAGAGTTTTTGCAGATGACAGTTAAAACTTACATGATTCGGCTCATCTTTTTTGTGCTTAAGAGCCAATGTACAGCGGGTCGAGAATGATATAATGATGCTAACTTGAGTTGTAGACTAGGTAGTGTTAGAAGTTACTAAAGATATAAGATATGTTATATAATGATGTTGGTAGTTTCAGTGTAGCAGTTTGTGTTGGTTGTGAGGCTTCTGGTTTTGATAAATGTTCTACTGTAGTAAATTGGTAAGCAAATGCTTTGCAACACCATAAACAACATGAATGAGAACTGATGTGTCACTATTTAAGAAATCATATAATCATGTAAATATTTAAAATTAAAGGTTACAACATCCAGAGTAAAACTACTAGTAAGATCTCCGGACGGTGATATATAGGCGATCTGTAGCTCTATCATGAGGGATAGAGGTGTTGCTACTCTCAACTCTAATTAACTTCTGCATAAACTATTAAGATATAAAACGATTGTGTGATAATTATAGATCAGGACGTTAATTATAAATTAACGTAAAAAATAGGTGAGAATCTATAATAAGAACATATAACACAACATAGAGGCACACATATAAGTGATAATATGCAGAGACGGCTATGCAAAGGTAAGCTCGTAAGGTAAGAATCTAAACATGTATCATCCTCTTGATAGTCCCTAACCTTAATTCATGTTTTCATGAGCTCATATCTTCAATAATGTCTTCCATGGAGTATGATTATAAACAATACGCACATGAGTTACCTATCGAATGTACTAAAGTGTGAGATGCGATAGGGGCACACAAATACCAACTACTAATCACTAATACAATATATCATAGGATACACCTACAATCTACGGCTAAAACGATGCAATCTAGGAACATTATGGTCTGCTCATGGTGCCAGGCTACCGTCCTCAATGACGAACATGTGGAATCTCCTACAAATCATTTGGCTGGGCATTAGTGACGTAAAAAAGTATCAATACAATTATGTTAAGTCACAACAATCTTTTAGGCAAAAATATTTTACAATCATCTCTTATCTTACACTAAGTAACATGTTATGATGAGCAGATGTTTTCTTTCT
This sequence comes from Flaveria trinervia, assembly GCA_025506515.1. Taxonomy (NCBI): domain Eukaryota; kingdom Viridiplantae; phylum Streptophyta; class Magnoliopsida; order Asterales; family Asteraceae; genus Flaveria; species Flaveria trinervia. Next base: position 90,670,341 of record CM046446.1, read on the forward strand.
TACACTAAGTAACATGTTATATTTATTTTGTTTTTAACAACCTAAATCAATATTCACAAAATTTCCCATTATCCATTACACTCCATTGCATATTTGCAAAACCCTCTCAAAAACCTTCACTCCTACCCTCTATCCTTCTAAAACACTGAACCCCCTTCTGCAACTCACTTTCATTCATCTTCATCAACACCTCGAAGATTAACACCCAATTAATCGATCAAAATGTTACTCACATCAACACCCTTTTCGTTCAATGCTCCATTGAAGCTTATTTCGCCTGCAAATCCATCTTCTCCTCTAATAAGAACAGATGTGGCCACCATATTCTCCACCACCACGAAATTCTCCGTTTCTCCGCTTCAATCGCCACCAAGAAGGTTGCTCGCGACGGCGAAGCCACCCCGGGCAAATTTCTCAGAGAAGATTATCTTGTTGTAGGTTTTTGTTACATACCCACTTCACAATTGGTCCTTATTGCGACATATATTGCGTAATTTTGGTGCTTTTGTTGTGGGTTTTGTTTGTAATTTGAGATCTGGTGAACAATAGGGCAACACCCTTTATCCTAAGTTGTTTTGATGTGCGAATTCATATGGGTATTGATGCAATTTCACCCCTATTTCTGTTATATGTCATAAGCGCATAATTCTAAGAATTCACTTCAATTTTGAAGTTAAAGCATGTGAATTTGACCTACAATTTCAATTTTCAATCTTTATTTAGGAATTTTGATACAGATTTGTGGGTGTTCAATGTTCTACCTTTGTTTAGGGATTTTGATGATTGGTGCATTTAATTTATGGGTGTTCTTTTGTTTCTTTCAAATTTCATTTCTAAAGCAAACAGAAGTGAAAATAATTTGGAAATTGATGCAAAGTTGAGATTTTGAATTGTGTTGGTGGTTAATAGTTTGATTGGTATCTTCTTTGTGGTTTGATGATTTTTTTATGAATTTGTATTGGCAGAAAAAGTATACTGCTAAAGAGATTCAGGATCTGATAAGAGGAGAAAGAAATGTGCCATTGGTAATAGATTTCTACGCGACATGGTGCGGCCCTTGTATATTGATGGCACAAGAGCTCGAAATGGTATGTAAATGTTTTGCTTATGTTTATGAAGCTACTAAAACTCTATGTACAACGTTCGATTGAACAGCGGGGCTAAATTCCTTTAAGGATAGAGATTACTCGCCGTGAAGCAATAAGTAGTAGACTAAAATTGTTTATATATATCTATATCCTAACTATTATTTTAGAACTCCAAAACTAACAGTAATTGTGCCATATGTCATCACATCATATCTCTTTCTCTTTGTAACATTTTATTTCAAGAACTATACAAAGTAGGTAGGTTGTATCAATAGAATGGATGCAGAAATTTTTTAAAAAAATATATCAAGTATGTCAAAAATTTTCTTGGTCATCAAATGCTTAAGCATTAAGGCAATGATGATTAAGCCTTTTGACAAGATCAGAGATGATTATTGTTTTAACATCTTAGCAAGAAAATAAAACCTAAAAACTGATATTACCTAATTTGCTACATGGATTTATTCATTGTTCATGTATGCACGCTTGATATGTGCATAGGATTATGTTACCAGAGCAGACATGTATTACCACTAGTGACATATTATTATCCGTACATATGAATCTATACTATATATAAAGCATATGAGAGGGGTATTTTAAGATACCATAAAATTAAGAACACTTACTATATTCAATGCATAAAATACAATCACTTTTGAGGGTAAAATAGTATTTATAACATTATTTACAGATTATCCCTTACAATTAGTTACCAAATAACCTTACACTTACTAACACTTGCATAAAATTTTATATTATCTACCCATAACCAAAAAAACTTAATATGTTTTAAGATTTTAACTATATCTTTTAATCTATCACATTTAAAAATATTTTGAGACTACAACTTAACCTGTGTTTTTTTATGCATATATGTACAAGTAATCTATCACATTTAAAAACATTTAAGAACCTATTTATTTGGTGTTTTAAATTTTAGTTTAGAAAAAACATAATAGCTTTTTGTAAAACTATTACAAAAATAACAAAATCTTAATGCACATGCCGGATGTAAAATGACACCCCACCGCATTGCGTTAGTATCCTTCTAGTATCTTAAAGTGTGTTCACTTTATATTTTGTAAATCCATAAAAAGGTATGATTTTACCGTCTTGTCTTGATATTTTTCTGCTATCCTATGTTCCACTTGTTACTTAACTCAAACCTCAAAAGAGTGTAATTATCCGTTTCAAACTTTATATCTCCAGCCACACATCCAAAACTTGTATACTGGCCGTCTTCTTGTGACGTTCATCCATTTTAGCAACTAAACGTATGTATACATTAAACAAGTCTTCTTATAGATATGTAATGTGAAGCAAACTTCAAGCCTTGATAGATTGTGTGGTTAACATTTCACTTCCTCCCACAGCTTGCAGTCGAGTACGAAAGCAATGCAATGATAGTGAAGGTGGACACAGATGACGAGTATGAATTTGCACGCGACATGCAGGCAACTCTTTCATCTCATCTTGTTTTTTTATTCATGTGCATTATGTATTTTTATTTTTTAGTAAGTAAGCTAACGTGGGAATGTGATTGTTACATCATGACAGGTAAGGGGTCTACCAACATTGTATTTTATAAGTCCCGATCCCAACAAAGACGCGATCAGAACTGAAGGGCTCATCCCGCTTCAAATGATGCGGGATATTATTGACAAGTCATTGTGAAAGAAATCATAATTGAGTGATTATTGTTGTGGAATTGTTTAGTTATCTGTATGTCTTGAAAAGTAGAGGTTAGGTTCTTCTGTTGCTACGTCTTTAAATCGTTTAGGACACGTTAAGTTTCATTAAACGTTACGTTTAGAGCCTTCTCGAGTCTCGACCATAATGGGTTTTTCGTTGACGCCCTTGAGACTTTGCAACTTAGGCGTTATTTTAAGAACTCTCTTTCATAGGCTTTTGGATCAATCTTTGTGGGATGATTGAATGAAATACTTAGAACTGACAGATTATTATTAAATCATGTAAAAACTTAATAACTTGAATCCTTTAGTTAAGTATGACATTGTATCCATGAGAAGCATGTAAAATCCAAAAATGTTAATTGATTGTGAAATTAACCGAGCTGAATCATTCTTCAATTAAACCAAGCAAGAAGAAACATATTTTTTTAAACAAAATACCTCTTTTGTGCCTCTTTAATTTTTAATAAGCTTGAATCAATGTGGTTTTAAAAGAGTTGTTGACTCTTATTATTAAACTATCAACCAAGTGATAACAATAAACACAATAAAAAACCTAAGTGACAACAAGAAACATAAATAAAAAACTTAGTCGACTCTAGCGTCGGTGAGTTATATAGAAATAATATCTCTATCTCAAGTTATATAAAAGATGAGGAAGAAAGACCAAAGCATATTAATTAGTGCCTAAGTTTTTTGGTTTTTTTTTTGTTTTTTTTGTTTTCTTTTTGTTTTTTTTGCATATCAACACTTAAATCTACCTAATATATCATATACACGTCAAATATGGCGTGTTTAATTTCTAAAGGATGTAATGTTGCTTTAAAAAAGTAACTTAAACAATTCTAACATCCACCAATCATAATATGTCATTTTATTTTTACTTGTGAAACTAAAAAGATAGATGTTCGTCAACTCCACCTCACTGCCTAATTTGCTTAGAATAGTGTTCGGTGTTTCCATGGGCCATGGCTACGCAAGTCATGTAAGTAAGAATGCTCCCACACCCTAAGACCACTAGTAGTCGTTCCGTTTTTCACCCGATGACACACCACCGTCACACCATAATAGGTTTTTCGTTAGCGCCGTTGAGACTTTGCAACTTAGGGGGTATCTTAAGAACTCTCTTTCATAGGCTTTTGGATCAATCTTTGTGGGATGAATATTGGTATCTTGAATGAGATACTTAGAAGTCACAGATTATTATTAAATCATGTAAAAAACTTAATAAATTGAAATTTTTAGTTAAGTATGACATTATATCAATGAGAAGCATGTATAATGTATAATGTATAATGTAAAATCTAAAATTTTTAATTGATTATGAAATTAATCGAGCTGAATCATTCTCCAATTAAACCAAGCAAGAAGAAACACATTTTTTTAGCACCAATACCTCTTTTGTGCCCCTTTAACTATTAATAAGCTTGAATCAATGTGGTCTTAAAAGAGTTGTTAATTCTTAGACTATCAATTCAACTGACAACAAGAAACGTAATAAAATATCCAAGTGACAACAAGAAACATAAATAAAAAAACCCAAGTGACAAACACAAATAAAAAACTTATTCAAATCTAGTGTTGGTGAGTTATATAGAAATAATATCTCTATCTCAAGTTAATCATAGGCATGGTAAAATGTTCTTGTATATAGGACAACGTGACAATAGTTAAAGATATGAAAGATGAGGAAGAAAGACCAAAACTTTTTAATTAGTGGCCAAGTTTTTTTTCATATCTACACTTAAATCTACCTAATATATCATTAAGCCTCAAATCTAGCATGTTTAATTTCTAAGGGATGTAAGGTTGTTTTATAAAAGTAATTTAAACAATTTTAACATCCACCAATCACAATATGTTATTTTATTTTTACTTTTAGAAACTAGAAAGACAAAAAATACCATATATTACTCTAGGCATCGACCAATAACGACGATCATAATAAGATTCTCCATCACAACTTGTTCTTGAGGTTGTAGTACCGTGTTCGTCAGCTTGTCCTCACTACCTAATTGGGTTAGAATAGTGTTCGGTGCTTCCATGGGCCATGGCTACCCCAAGTCATGTAAGTAGAATGCTTCCACCACTCTAAGACCACCGGTAGTCGTTTCGTTTTTCACCTGATGACACACCACCATCACGTTATATTTCTTAACAAAAGAAAATAATTATTCTTATCTTTTTACAGGTGACTTATATTTAGGGGGTGTTTGGCCTAGCATTTTTTTTAACAAAGCTTATAGCTTTTTTTACAAAATAAGCTCAACTTAATGTTTGATTTAGTTTTTTAAGCTTATGCTTATCAGCTTATATAAGCTAATTTGAAAAAGCTAACTTGAAGATAGTTTTTTAGCTTATTTGAACAAGTTTATTTGTGTAAGGGTGTAAATTACTCATTTGCCCTCAAATGGTGATGAATTAATAATTATTGAAGCAACTTGTTACTTATGTTTTACTTAACTTTTTATGTAAATAATACTATTTATTTTATTCATTATAGATAAATATTAGGTTGTTAATATTGGATATCCAAATACTAGAAGTTATCTTGTTCTATATAAAGGAATCAACATTTGTTATCATATACCAAATTTTTGTTGTGAAAAAAAGGTTGCAAGTTTTGCTCCTAGAGGATCTAAAAAGATATTTAACTACCATTATTCATAATTGAGAAATGTCATTAAACGAACTTTTGGAGTATGGAAGGCTAGACGGGAGATATTACAACATATGCATGTCAATTACACCTACGCGACACAAGTGAAGATCGTGCTAACATCTATGGCAATTCATAATTATATCATAAGAAAAGATACATGTTATGAAGGATTTAACAAGACGTACCAAGAATCTTACACTCCAAATAATGGTATTGATAGTCGAAGATCTAATAACATTAATGAAATAGATGAAGACACAAGTACATAACGTAAAATAGATGATTTATACATGAGTGCGGCTAGGATATGATTGCAGGAGATCTGACCAAATCAAGATTAATGTTTATTGAATATTAATGTATTTTTATAGAAGTTCTATGTCATTCTCGATATAAATTTATCCAAAAATGATCGTATAACTCATAAAAACAAAGTAAATACATATACAATATAAGTCATGTGATAATATGTAACCATGCCCTTTTTGGTCATTTTACCAACATAAGTTAAATAAAAAAAAGTAACACAAACACTTAAAAATAGTTTATCAACTTGTAGTGTTGTAAATATCGCTAGACGCTAGTCGAACGTTGAGGTAGGGAATATAGATTAATAGAGATTAATCAGATCAGACCTTTGTGTAATATTTTTGCAAATTTATGTATAATTTTATACTTTTATATGAATTAATTTACAAGGTTGGAGGATAATTTGTAAATTGATGAATATTAAGGGGGTTAAATGTAAAAACACACAAACTTATTAAATCTTAAAACCCTAAAGTTAAAAACAACCCTCCTCTTCATCGTTCCAATTATCGGCGCTTGCAACCTTCCCGTTGATCCCGTCACGAGAGTCGCATTTCTCACCGGAATCAGCAAATCCGGCGCCAGAATGATTAAATCCGACGGTTATTGCCGCCGGAACACCACCAATTTGGGTGATTTGGTCCGACTTTGACCAATTTTGACCAACTATCGCCTAGCACTTCCGATTTTATGAAATCGAAATCGCCAACCTCCAATTAGCAAATAATCACCGACTAATCAGAAGCTAGTCACGATTTTACGACACTGTCAACTTGTAGATTATAAGCTAATCCAAAAATTTAAAAAGAAGTTATCAAATAATAAAAAATAAACTATAACTCCTCGTAAGTAAAAAAAGGGTAAGAAAAAACACCCCCATAAGGGTTTCTCATCGTTCTCTCTCGCTTTCCTAATTCCGATTACCGTCGATCCTTCTACTACTATCATAATCACCGTTGCTGGATCACTTTCCGGTACTATGATTATTATTATTATTATCTCTTTCCGATCTTCTTAAGTTACCCCTGAATTTCTCCAATTTCCGGTGGTTTTGGTGTTCTAATTTTTGTGTTTTATCATCTTCTAACAAATTGATGTTAGTACTCTCATACTCTGTGTGTTCTAACGGTTCTGGATCTTATGCAGTTACGTGATTCTGAGGAAAGCATAATCTGTTCGTGTATTACTCTTTGAATCATTGTGCAAATGTTTAAAAACACCTTCCAATCTGGTTTCTTATCAATTTTATACAGCCTTGGGTAGGTAATTTAAGATTACTAATTTTTGGGTTTCATTATTTTTGTTTGTGATTTTGTTGGAATATGTAGTGTAGTTTTTTGAGTTGATGGAGGATAGTTGTTTATGTGTGTAATGGGTGTTTTTGTAGGAGCAAGCCTTTGCAGATATGGGATAAAGAAGGTGAGTGACTGAGTGGGTACTCTTCTTATCATTTGGTTCTATACCTTTAGTTGATTTTCTGGAAGTGACTATTGTGTTAATTGCTTAGTTATACATAGTTAGGGTGTGTTTTAAATTTTGATTGTTTATGAATTAAGATTAGGTTTCGTGGGAGTTGAGTGATTAATTCTGTATTGGTTAGCTTCATTTTGCTTATTTACGGGTTAAGTGCTTGAATCAGTTTTACCTAATTAATAGTTGGCCCTATGTAGAGTTTTTTCAGAACCCTATTAGGATGTTGAACTATTGTTAGTAGCAAAAATTGCTGATGCTGAGATGTAATCGAACCCTTAAAGTGCTGGTGTAAATTTTATTACGAATTAAGAAAATCTGCATTTGCTGACAGGTGGTAGTGGCGTGAGTTTCTTCATTGCGTGGGACTTTTCTTTTATAGGTGAGTGAAAAGGATAAGAGGCCTATGGGGCACACTAGAAGTGACTTTGAGCGTTACCATGATAGTTTTTGTAGCTTACTAGAAGTATGTGTGTTTCTAGGTTAGTGGAACATATTGCAGCTAATTGTCTTTATACGGTAGACATGATCGTTATAATTTGGGTTATAAGTAGGTTGGCTACAATATATAGACTCTTGGATTCATAAATGATAAATCACAGGTTATAGGATTTCCAAAGAATAACAATTAGAGAACTAGATTCTCTTGATAGACCTTCCTCAAGATGAACTTAAGGCATCACCTCTATGGGTTGATAAAAAAAGGAAACCTAAGATCAGTTGCACTAATGGATGTTATTCTTTGAATACGTGTATCAAAATAATGCGCTACATTGTTTCTATTAAGATTTCAGTTTCAATCACTATTTTCAAGTTAGTTTTGTGCTTCTTTACTGCTCCTCTAAAGAAATACACCAATCAGAAAAGGAACTAAGCAACCATGATTATTGACCACAAATATATGTTTTGGTGGTCGAATTAGTCCCCTTCCTCACCCTAGAAAGATGGAGATGCATTACGAAATATGAATTTCAAAAGCTGATTTTGAACTCATAAGATCTAGAAGGCAAGAAACGGCATTCGTCAAACTATCTCAAACTTAAAAAAAATCAAATCAAGATAATTTACAGCCTGAAGTTCAGCATCGATGACATGATTGATGACATGTTGGCAACTTTGACCATGTTGACTGTTTTTGATATGGTGCTGACAAACCAGTACTTGTTGTCAAGGTTGAAGATCGCATTGAATAGAAATTTTGTAAGAATTTTGGGGTTGAAGTTGGTCACCTGAAATTGAATTTGGACCAAAGTTGGCTTCTTATTAACTTCCTTTCTCTGTCTCAAGGTTTATTCACTCTTGTTATTTGCTTCTTTTAGCTGTCAATGGCCAGGTCAAGCGTGTACATGATGAAGACATACAGTCAAATGTTCTTGAAATTGTTGGAACAAATCTTCCTTCAACATATATCACATGTCCAGCTGATCCAGCCGCTACACTTGGTATAAAGCTACCGTTTTTGGTGATGATTGTGAAAAATGTGAACAAGTATTTTTCGTTTGAGATTCAGGTTCTGGATGACAAAAACGTCAGGCGTCGTTTCCGGGCTTCAAACTTTCAAGTGTGTAAGTCTGTCCTATTCTATAGGTGCAAATAGTATTTGAGATTCTTTGGTTCATCAAGTGAACCTTACATGTATATGCACCGATGCACCATGCACAGCCATGTTTTTTTGCTTAAAAGAGTTGTACCATGTGCATGTATATATGTACACTCACTCCTATGACTATACTTTTAACACCAGTAGCAGTTATAAGGTTTTCTTTTTCATCATATTGTAGTTTTTCATCACCCCTCTGCAGTCTTTTTATTTCTCATCATTTTATGAACTCCACTTTATAGTTATTAATCACCAATTTGAAACTGGTGCTGAAAAGTAAAAACTAACGTACATGTATACATGCACATACTACAAGTGCCTAATGCACAAAGTAACCCTATGCATCCCTATGCCATATAGTTTGTGCATCATGATATTTACTGGAGTTAGCTAACTTTTTATGGTTAGAAGTTTGAAGCAACTTTTTTTTTCTTTTCCCCCCCTAATGCTTGAAAGGCTATGACTCGAGTTAAGCCATACATATGCACAATGCCTCTGCGGATGGATGAGGGATGGAATCAAATTCAACTGAATTTAGGCGATCTTACTAGACGTGCATATGGAACAAACTATGCTGAGACACTGCGTGTTCAAGTTCATGCCAATTGCCGCCTCAGAAGGATTTACTTTTCTGACCGCCTTTATTCAGAGGAAGAACTGCCACCAGAATTCAGACTTTACCTTCCCATGCAGGTTATCTTCACATCATATTTTCACATGACCAGCTTGATTTCTTGATAATAATTGAAGGTGGCAATTTTGACTAATTTACTTGTAATCGAGTTGATTTGGTTAATATTTGATCTCTATCGGGTCAATTGGCTAAAGTTAAAAAGGTTATGGGTTTCAGTCACCCAGCTGTATTGTTAATACACAGTTACACACAACCTACAAATCTTTGTTTAAGAAGTTATATTATTATTGTTATTATAACACAAACACTTTACGATCCTTTTAAATATGGCATGCTCTTCAGTGTGCTAAACTGGTTCATGTTGAAGATGGGACATGTTTTAGTACATGCTGGGTGTGGTTGGGTTGACCTGTAAACCTTGTTTTGTGACTTTGTCGATCTGGTATGTTCTATATATTTAAGTAACTCGTTAATTATGATTGCAAAAATATTATGAAGTTAACAAAAGTCTTATAATAGGATGATTTAGGAGGTTCTAATCAATTCTTTTAGCTAAAATTGTCTTACGGAGCTGTGTTGAGATAAAACACAAACCATTTACGAGTAATTTGGTCAAAGTTGCCATCCCTAGTCATATTCAAAACACAACATATTTATCAAAAGCTAACAAAGAATTTATTCATCCACTAAACCATTGTGCCTTTGATTGCAGAAACAATGATCTTGAGTAGCAGTGTTGAAAGTTGCAGCTCCACATGGGATGGTGATATGTGATTTGAGTGCAATCTGATTCTATGAAATTAGTAACTTGACTTCATATGTGCTGTTACAGTTTTATTATAATTCGACCAATTATTATTTCTAAACTTTCCTTCCATAAGAGTGTTTGCCCCACCAAATACAATGTGAATAGTTCAAATGACAGCCTAAAGAAAATATTCAAACTACATCTAAAGAGGTAGACTTTCACACGTGCGTGCGCAACGGCTATTCTCATCGTGAAAACACCCCAACGACTATCTAGTCTTCTCTTCACCCTGTGAGCCCTCACCATCGTGCCACTTCACCTTTACACTGTTGCAATGTTCGGGTTGTGCCCCTGCTTATGTGAAAGGGGATCACACCCTTTAGAATTCCACAACACCAGGTCTAAGTTGGAAGAAGTTAGGAAGAAAAAACAATTTGAGTACTAGTAAAACTCTAGTTACAAGTGAACTCTTATTGGGCTATTGTATGTACATATACATACATATATACATACGTTGGGTGACACTAAGTACAAATGTGATATCAAAATAACTAGGCATTGAATTGGATGCAGGTTAAACGGGGTGTGTTTGGTGTTTAATAAAGGGTTGTACTTAGGTTGTAATCGGTTAATCTGATAACTGTTTCAATAATAATGTTTTGATTTCTTTTAGTTTTTAAAAAAATTTAGAAGTGTTGTCAATTGAACTTATTGTTTCTACCTCCCGTCCCTTAAAAAATATTTATTTTCCATGTAATCATCAATAAATTAATGAAATTTGAGGGGCGTCAAACATAAATAAAAAACAACCAAACATAAATTTAGAGTATCCAGTGGTAGTTGTAAGATTACACTATTGAAATTCTATTTGATATGATATATGCTATCATAGTTGGGAGGTATGTCTTCTTGATGCTATAGATTATTAACATATATAATATCAAATAAAACAAAAAAAGATCATAGTTGTTTTATAACCACACTTAAAAGAGATTATAATTTATAAATATTTTAATTAGATTATAATAGTTGATCAAGTTTCCATAAACTAACTTAAGATAAACATGTCATTAGAATGTAATGCTCCTCAAAGCTTGAACTAATTGATCGTGTAAAGAGCAGTGGCAGAGCTTAACCAATTTTGTAGGGGGACGGGGGCGAAATGATTTTTTTAGGAGGGGCGAACTCGATATTTATATAAAAATTTACACTACTTGGCCAAAAATTTACACTATCAGGCTAAATTTTAACACTACGGACGAAAAAATAGAGGGGGTGGCCGCCCCCCGGCCCCTTAAAAGCTTCGCCCCTGGTAAAGAACACGCACCTGAAAAGTTATAATAATGATGTGTCACAATTATAGAAATAGTCATGATTTAACTAATTATATTTTAAACATAAAGAGTATATTTGTTTTAGAAAAATCGTTATAGAAATAGTCAAGATTTAATTAATTATCTTTTAAACATAACGAGTATATTTGTTTTATAAAAATAAAAGGGTAACGACGATACGAAAATGATAAGCTTTTATGTGGAAATAATGGAAATGATATCATTAAAGATAAACAAGTTTGTGGTAAGAAACAAGTTTGTGGTAAGAAACTAAGAATGATATATAAAACTCATGGAACATGTCTAAACATACACACGAGAAATATGGGAAAGAAACGGTTATTAACCCATTTTGATTGCAGTAACTCACTCATTAACACAATTAGTAGTTTATAGCAGATCACGTCTTCATTGTAAGTTAAAGTTATATTAATAATATTTGTGGTTCACAATGAACCTTCAAGGTAAGTTAACATTTTGATAATATGTTTAGGAATATATTATACTACATAATTATAATGTATGTGTTAATTACATTAAGGTTAGCGCATTCTATATATTATTTAAAAAGAAAGGTCGGTGAGGTTTTCCACTGGCATTTCTTCCCCTCCTACTTTTAATATTTACATTTTCAGCCCTTGTTACTTTCTAAAAACGTTATAAAATATTATTTTAACTTTTTTAAGTTTCTAAAGTTCCGGGTTTAGCCCTATACAATATAAATTCAGTTCCGTTTATGTTTAGACGTAATTAGGAACCGCTCGGGTCAACTATTAAACATTTCCACGCTTAATTATATACACTTTAAGACTGTTTACGTTTCGACATATGTCTATGTTTTGATGTAATGTTTGTTCAGAAATGAGTGGGTCAAATATAACGTTTTAGCGCTTAATTTTACGTACGACTTGAGTTGACCAAAGTTACGGCATTGGTTTGTTTGGAAACGCGTCGGGTCAATATAATACTTTTCCATTTACTATACGTATGGACGTAAATTTAGTTCGAAACAATGTTGGGAGCAATTGTAAGTCTATGTTTCGGCATGCATTAATTTTGTTTGAAAACGAGTCAGGTCATATATTAAACGTTTTTGTTCAACGGTATAAATTCGAGTTACTCTACATATTAACGTAAAATTAGTTATAAAATGAGTAGGGTCGATTATAATCAATACTTTATCACATAACGTATAATGTCGTGTGAACGCGCAATGTAGAATAAACCTAGTTAGTGTAATAAAGGTAAGTTGACCTAAAACGTTATTGCTTTACTGTATATTATAACAAAAGGATAGCTTATTCTTTAATTAATTTATAAGAGGGCATATGGAATAAATATTGTAGTGTTGTGACGTGGCAGACGCAAATCATTTGAGATTTATCGGATTTCGTGAAGATGGGCCCACCCAACCAACGTGGATTACGCAGAGCAGAGATTTAGATGGAGGGCTGTTATTAACCACGAATTCTGTGCCACCATTTGCAGCCACAATTCTCTCACCACATAATCAACCGCCGCCTACTCACCCTTTCTTTGATTTCACTCACTTGTTGCTTCAACCATCTGATTATTCCATCATCATCATCATCATCATCATCACCATCTTCTTGTTGTTCAGGTGAGTTCTTTAAGGCTTTTGATCGCTGGTTTTGAGTTGTAATCGGTTTCTTTGATCTGGGTTCGTTTGATTTTATGCTGATTTGTTCTTTTGATTTGATTTTGAACGCGATTACTTCATTTGATTTGATCGTCTTCTTCTAAAGGTGAGTTCTTTATGGTTTTTGATCGTTGGATTTGAGTTTTAATCGTTTTATTTTATCTGGGTTCGTTTGATTTTATGTCGATTTGTTCTTTTGATTTGATTTTGAACGCACCCTTTTGATTTACGAGCTTGAATCACTTGTTGGTTTGCTTGATTGATTTCTCATTTGGTTTGATCATCGTCTTCAGGTGAGTTCTTTATGGCTTTTGATCATTGGTTTTATGTTTTAATCACTTTTTCTGATCTGGGTTCATCTGATTTTGCTCGATTTCCCCTTTTGATTCGATTAAACTTTGTTAATTTTTTGGAAGTTTAATGATTTTAAAGAACCCCTTTTCGTTTACCAGCTTCTATAACTCTTGTTGATCTGGATTTTATCGAAAAATTCCTGTTTTTATCGCAATTTCTGTGCTTCATTGTATGATTGATGCTTCCAATTTGCCCCTTTTTGGATCTGTCGGTTGCTTTGACTTTGAGATAATATTTGTATTTTGACCTTGTATGCTGATAAACGCATGATTTTAGCTTAATCTTAGTGTTTACTATCTAATTGCATCGGTTTTAAGATCTGTTGGTTCAAACCTTTGATTTTGAAGTCAGTTGAGCTACTATTTGATTTCAATTTTGACAATATGAACTGAATTAAAATTTTCTTATCTGATCTTTACCTTCATTGTTTTAATTATGCAGTTATTAACATTTAACACTATGGATTGGTATTTTGATCGCGAAGTAGACGATCTTGTTGTTCCAAAGGATTATGAACAATCACAAATGATACCATCACCAGATACTTGGTCACAATGGGGAATGACTGGTTTTGGGAGTTCTTTTCCAAAAAAGAATTTCGATTCGAATGTCAACATGACCCATGAAGAACTCACCTTTAATGGAGGCAAAGACTTTTATACTTCAATAGACATGGTTGATTCCAGTAATGAAAGATCAAAATCCAACAATTCAAGCATGAGTCAAGAACTATACAACAATGGCGGATCACTTTTGTGGAATGATGAAGCGGATTATCAGCAATTTGCAGCGGAAGAAGCCAGAATCAATCACATGGATGACATTTTCTTGTACATGCTCAACTTTTGGGATTAAGATTCTTGATTTAATGTCGTATTACATGTCGTCATTACTACTAATTAAAATACAAGAGTTTGGGAGTAACTCAAAATGGATCAAGTGCTCCATTTTGTCCTCAAGATTCACTCTTTTGGATGGTAAGAAACTAATCGGATTCGGTGAGGTCTTGTTTTGACTCTTTTCCGGTCCATTTTCACTAATACGAGGTTTATGTTTTCGTTCTTGAGACTTCAGGTCATATTGATTGGTTTCAAGTGTTTGACTATGATTCTGATATGTTGATTATTTTCAATCAGATCAATCATTTTGAAGTGATTATGAGAGCTAAAATGAGGATTAGAAAACTGATTATTGAAGTGAATGTAGAATTTGCATAGCTATTTCTATCTGTGATAAACTGATTATCTAATCCTCAATTTAGCTCTCATTATCGCTTAAAAAATGCACATCCAAACGCCCCCTTAGCAAGAGTATGTTCAACAAGTGATCGTTAATTTGGTTCTATGAGTATGCATTTATCTTCTTAATCTCTCTTGCAGCAGTTCATTACTTGAAGAAGATCTAACCAAAGACTCGACTAAGCGTCATGACAACACAGTTCTAGGAAACAATGCTAACGTTGCTGAGGGTGAAATGGTAAATGCACTAAACGTTGGGCGCCATGGTCAAAGCATTGGAAGCTCCAAATACCTCAAAACACATGCCTTCTCTCCACCAACCGACTGGGCTAATGGTCAAGTTTCAACAACTTATCATATGCCAAAGGTGAGATGAATATTTTGATTTTAACTAATTGATGTTTTTATGCTTTAGAAATTACATGTAAATATGTATCTTCAAGGTCAAAGTCTATCTTCATATAGTCAAAGATAATACATTCCAAAGTCCAAAATTATATCGAACTTGTTACATAACTTTAACTTAACTGCCTATAGTTTCTAGCATAGAGATCAAATCTTTTCCAATACCCTCACAAGTCATGTAGATTTAGAGTTCAATTGTTGCTCGTTTGACCTACATAATCAAAGTTTGTTATGTGTGTCTACATGTCTAATAACTGCTATTTTGTATCTGATGTTTGTTTTCTAATCTTTCTTAGCAATACACTAGCAATGAGAACTCAATGGAAGAATCTGTATTGAATGATCTTGAAAGGGTGACTTCACAGGTGAGACATCTAGGGCATTATGAAATTTCAAACGTTGTCAAAACTTATGGAACGCCCTTAATAGTATCTTTTGTTTTAAACTTATCAGCTCACGGATAAAACTCGCATTTGCTTTCGAGATGCTTTCTACAGGCTTGCAGAAAGCTCAAAACAACCACTCAATTCTTACCAAGATGGAGAATCTATGATGACTTGTAATGATGATACCTTGAGGTGTGTATAATACTGTTTTCATGCAGAGGATCAAAATATTACTTTTCTGTATGGGTCGGGTCAGGTTACCCGAAATTTTTTCCTAAAAATTTAATTGTGTTAATACACAAGTTTTGTGGAAAGTATAATTACCAATGCAGAGAATAATAATCCAAGAGGTTATATGCATAAGAACACAGTTTTACAATTTCATATGATAAAACATAACCTGAATCGACTATTAATAAGTAAATGAATAAAAAATGTGGGTGTTTCTGGTCCTAATAATATTTTTTTTTTAATTTTCAGGGCTGGACAAACTGAAGATTCAGAATTAAAAACAAATGTCATCGACAGAGCTGTAGCCAGTCTCGTCTTCCATAATTATGACTTTGAAGACACGCGTAGCCAACATCAATCAGATTACAACAACGTTGATGATGCAGAAGTCCCTATGAGGGGCATACAGACAACAACAGTCTGTTAAATTACTAACCTCCTCAAGTTTTGTGATTGGAGGTCCGAGTCATGAAAATGGTCTGTTTTTATGCAGATTTCGCGCGTATGTAGGACTCATGTCAAGTTCAGGTTTTTAATCTTGTGTGTATATGGTGCAATTAGCTAGCTAAGTACATATGGAGGGTGTAGACCCCCTGGTTTACACCATCTAATCTTGAGTGGTGTTTACTGGATCAATTTTGGGGTGGTGTGAACACGTCTTTGTTATGTAATATTGTTGTTAGCGAATCTATTATTCGGGTTTTTAAAGATCACGACAGACACATTGTATTACGAGTAGTGTTTTCTTTGTTACCCGAGATGAATGCAACAAATAAGACGGCCATGAAACGGTTTCTTGTGTTATTAGGGTGGTATATCGTTAGCGTTTTGAGTTCCTCTGAGTGGTCTCGGGTTCAAATTCAACATTCATCGGCCTTTTAACCTTTTGAAGACCACATGTTATGGTATGGCTATATAGTTTATTTAAAAATTTGAATTTACCTAATATTAATGTAGTTGTTTATAGTGGTTTATTGTTATAAATAAAGGAAAATCAAACTAATTTGACCATTTACAGAGAGATACATGTGTCACTCTGGTGATAAAATATATATTCTTTATTTAAATATCAAGTTCAAGTGTTCATATTCTTCAATATGCATGTACGATTAATAATTTGACGTCATCTGGTGACCTTGATGTGATGAGTTGACTTGCTCTCTAACACCACATTGATGTGTGAGATGCTTGCTATCATGTTATGCCCCTCGAATCCTATGTAACTTTTTTTTTCGTTTGCTTTATTATTATTATTATTATATTTATTATTATTATTATTTTCTCTCATTTAATTTGTGTTCCTCTGCTATTCTTTTATTAGGGCTGCAAATGAACCGAACGAACACGAACAAAATCTTGTTCGGTTTGTTCGTTAAGAAATAAACTTGTTTATGAACTGTTACGAACACTTATCGAACGAGATTTCTTATTCGTGTTCGTCATTAAGAAAATGAACATGTTCATGAACTGTTCACGAACACTTACCGAACGCAAACGAACACAAACAAAAGCAAACGAACACAAGCAACCGTTCATGAACATGATGAACATAAAAAAATCATAAACACAAACGAACATAAATTATTATAGATTATTTTAGAATAAAAGTTATATTTTTTAATTATAAAAATTACACAAAACGAATAAAAAATAATAAGCAGTTAACATATATATAAAAAAATACTTGATATAATAGTCATAAAAATAACTAACACAATAATTAAGAATATAAACGAACATCAACGAACACTTTATCAAACGTTCACGAACGAACAATAACGAACATAAACGAACACATTATCGAACGTTCGCGAACATAAACGAACGAACGCGGGTTGTGTCATGTTGTTCGTTTAACCAAACGAACGAAATTTGCGTGTTCGTGTTCGTTCATTTACTAAACGAACGAACATAAACGAACTTCCCGCCGAACGGTTTACGAACTGTTCGCTGAGCGTTCAGTTCGTTTGCAGCCCTACTCTTAATATTTATTTTTAGTTGTGGCCTAATAATTTATTGGTTTAACTATTTTGTTTATAATATTATTGTTAAATCTTAATAAATTTTGACAAAATGAACCATATAGATAGAGGTAAAATATACAAAACATTGTCTTTTAATTATTTTCTAATTAAAACATTCTAAATATAAAGAAAGCATAAAACACATGGATAAAGTAATAAAAAAAACAAATATAAAAAAACGAAAAATAATGATCTTATATAAGAGAACACTAGATATGTATCATGTTTGGTTGATGACTTCTAAATTAGATATTTATTAGTCCAAAACTGAAATCAAGTTAAATTTAGCCGTATTTTGTAAACGTTTAAATGTAACTAGAAACATCTTTAAGTTAGATCTCTACCATTTTAATGAGAAGTTTGTGAGCTATAACGATGATCAAAGACGAAAAAGAACTTAGTCAAGGGCTTAAAAATAGACGTATGGTGGATTATAACATTCACCCCAGCCGCTATACATCAAATGTTAAGTTTATCAAATTTTATAAAATCTAAAAACCTACACAATATTTACAAGTTCTTATAATTTCTTAATTTTGTCTTGTGTAGAGAAACATCATCTTTCCTGAAGTTTCCTATATATATATATATATATATATATATATATATATATATATATATTATATATATAATATATATATATATTAATATATATATATATCAATTCAAATTCAAATGCTGGTGGATCAGAATACCTATTAGTAATTACAGCACCAGCCAGTATTCTGTTTTAGCTTCACTGCTTCACCCATACATATAAACCACAACTTATTCAATATCACTCATAACATCACATACTTCAAGCACTAATGCAATCTACAAAATCAAAGTAAAAAACACCTCGCTATTCTCGAAAATACAATCCGAGTTCAACAACACACAGCGCGCATAGGAAGGCCGAAAAACGATCCAGCGTATGAAGGATGACAGTGAGAGCAAGATGAAACAAAAATAGACAACACGAAAGCTAAAAACCACGAACCTCGGCTTGACTATACACCAGATACGGCAGCAAGCTTGATGATATTTGAAGTAGTCGGTCTAGAAGAGCTATGTAATTTTCTAGGGTTTATCTGAGTTGAGATTGATATCTTTCATCTGTGAGTGTGACTGAGAGTTATCATCAGAACCCTCCTTTTGTTGCTTGTCTTTTTCTCGAATCGACCACCACACCCTCTGCTTCGTCTCAGTGCGTGCAAGTGTCGTGATTCATGCAAGTATGGCTGCTAAAATTTCACAAATATTAGGTCCAGGAACTTATACATACTAATGGAGCATGAGGAGTTTCAAGCTTTGGTATTTATACAAACTGATACATAACACATTAACTATTCATAAAAAAAAATTCAGCCTAGAATTACCCATTTGACCTGAAACTATATCGACCCAAATCACCCAATAGCCACAATTAGTAGTCTAGCGGCCACCTAGAGAAGAACATGCCCAGGTGTGGTATGCAGCCATTAACCATTGTTTAACCTATATTAACTGCATATGGAATGGTCCACTCATAGTTCAGGTATACAAAACATGGATACCAGAGGCTCCTTTTGACCGATGTCACCACCCACACAGGAGGGGTTCACGCCTTGTGTGTGTGTGTGTGTGTGTGTGGGATGTTTTCAACTTTTCATTTGGCCAATATTATTCTCAGGATTATGGCATTGACTATGAGAACTCTCTAGTGGACAAAATGGTTTCTATTTGCAACTGCATAGTGACAGTATAACCATGTCAGCCATTCATTTTTTCCCTCTCCTGCTTATTTCAAGAATGTTATTCTAGTTAAAAACTAGTAAATCATTGTCTTCTATATTTATTTCAAACAAGGTAAATAATATTTGGCTTACCTTTCTAGACTTGTGAACTTTATTTTCGGATTCAGCTTTTGCACGACATTGTCTGCGCCTCAAGATGCCATGATATTGTTTAGCATTTACAAAAAAGGCTCCTCAACTGTATCTGATGGAAGAGGAACACCACCATGCTGAAGTCCATCAACTGAGATGGTACCTGAAGTATATGCAAATATAAATCTGTGTTTACAAAACATGCACCAAAGTCTATTATATTTCAACTGTTGAGGTGGCAATTTCAACCACTTACATAAGGCTTCGATTTGGGTTAATATTATATCCCTGACGTGTCAAATCGGTAAAAGAACTAAAATGTGTCAAACAAGTCACTACCCACCCAAAGTGTATTTTTAATACATAACCTAATCGGTGTATCCAACTGATTATCCCAAATACATATTATCATTTAAAAGGGGATCCCAATTCCAAATGCCACTTGAATCACTTATTAAACAATATAGTAGATTCTTTTATTCTATATATATTTGCAGGCATATAGTAAACACATAATCTAATAGAGTATTAGACAAAAGCAGGACGAGTGTTTTGGGCCAACCAAACCCACTTGACCCATTACCCAACCCTCCATATCTTCCATCTCTAGACTTAAACCAAATGAAAAGCAGGAGCTAGCATACCATAGGTTGCACCGGATACGGCTGAGTTGGATATGGTTGTGTTTCATAGGGAGTGAACAGACTCCTGTAGTAAGGATCTGGATAAGGATAAGCTGCTTGCCCCTGAAATTATATATAAATTCATCATTCACTTCAACAGAAACATGCAGTAACAAAGCTATTAGACCTAAATGGGATTGAAGATTCAAATCCACAAGACATCAATTTTATCTATTTTCCAATTTAATATACCATGTGTTTTTGAGAAGATAATAATAGGCTGTTATAATCACAAGCTTTTATATTAAGATAAAATATATAGGTAAAATTAAAAAGCAGGTGTTACCAACTGAGACCTTGAAATGCACAAATACAGAAATCATAAGGATAGTGTAATGATTTTTTAGCAATTTCAAAAAGATACCAATGCTGGGTATTGGACGTTGAAGGATGAGATATGCCATTTGCAGTTGCAGAGGTGAGGACTGAATCTGACCATCCATTTGGCTTTGCCCAACCTCATTTTGATTATTATCTGTTGCTCACAAAATCATTAGTTAATGTCAAACTAGGTGTACTAAGTGATAGACACCACGACACATGGTTAGAAACAGAATACGGGATAGCGAATATCTAAAGGGGCCCTTTTCCACTCATTTACATAAATAGGGTCAATTTGGATTGGATTAGATTAGATTTAAACCCAAACCAGTCAAATAAATAAGTTAGCTAAATAACTGAACGATTGAAATGGGTCAGACTTGTTAAACAGGTTGAAAGAAGCAATAA